>CM069909.1:76202601-76603601 GCA_036172215.1 Camellia granthamiana
CATTCCTTAAACCATTCTTTGATATTGCAAAGATTTGATTTCAGTTCCTCTTGAGATTTAAATGTTAGAACTAGATCTCGACCACCCCCTTTTCTGACCAATACATGATCCAAACCTTTCTCTTTCAAGATATTTCCAATGTTAATAGTAGAGAATTCAGAATTAAATCTGACTATTACACTACTATGGAGCCATCCAAGATCCTCTTCATTTGCTTTTATGGACAAGCTTTCTTTCTTAGCCACAGTGGGTGTGACCCCTTTCAATACTTCAGCAAATGATCTTTGGCCTGAAAAGGGAACTTGAGCCCTGTAACTGATAAGATCAGGAGGTCTGCTGATGGAATGGGGTTCTCTCCTGCTCTGCTCAAATCTGATGCATCTGTCCTTGGTAGCTTTTTTAACTTCTAGCACCCTTTCTTCTACCAGCAGACCATTTCCTTTTTGGATGGCAATGTCAGCTGCAACAAGGCAATTGAATCTCACAAATCCAAATCTTGACTTAGACACAGTCCTTCTTTTGAACGGAATGAAGACATTCTTTACAATGCCAAACTGAGAGAAAAGCTTGAACAATGATTTGGCATCCATAGCTGAAGGTAAGTTATCCACAAAAACGGTGAACAGACCAAACTTAACATCCTTACCTTGGTCTCCATCTCCTTCCCTCCACCTCTCTATTGGAATCCAACCTCCATTTCCTTTTTTTTCCATTGCATTTTCACTGAGGCATATTATCAAACAGGTGGAGTGCGAAAACTTATTTCTGGGCAGAACAGGACCAGTTCCTACTCTAAGATTCCCTCAAATCACAAAACCCAGATGAAATAAGAGAGGTCAGAAAAAAAAATAATGGCCTAACCCGAAAGAAGATGGAACGTAGATTTGATTCAGTTGAAGATGGAAAGAAGATGGAGCCCAGATGGAACGCAGAACAAGACCAGCTCCTACACTAACCCTCCTCGATATAAAGAAAGAAAATCTATTTATCATCCGGTAGGCTACTTGACAGCATATTATATGTGAAATCAATCCATTGAAGTGATGAGATGTTAGAAAAAAATTATCTAAGATCTAGTTAGTCTGAATTATGAAATATGTTCTAATTCTAGCTCTGGATTTTATTTTTAAAAAATTGATTAGTTAATTAGTAAAAACATTTGATAATAATAAATTTAAACTTTATATAAAAAAATAAAATCATAGTTTGTTATGTTGTTGTGACGGATAAGAGTTAGTTTAAAGGTTGTCAATATTGGATTAAATATTAAAAGTAGCCCAGAAAATGAGTTTAAATTAATTTTTTTGCTAATTCTTAGCTTAAGTCCCGTCATAGGAGAATTTTCTTGATTTATGCTCAATCAATGAAATAGAGTAATTTGTTGAATGATCGATCAATGGTTGTAAAAAATAGCATCAATATATTTTTTATTTCAAAAGAAAAAAAAAATTCTTAAAAAGATTTTAAAATTTGAATCGATGAAACAATTATCAACCATTGATTTTTGGAGCAATTTTTTTATAAATCCCTTTTTTCCTACTTATGTTACATTTAATCTACATTATTTTCTTATATTCCGATAAGTCCGATGAGTGACATAGTTACCAAAATAACCCTAATAATATTCACATTTATAGTGTGAATATTTTGTGATGTGAATGTTCATACCGTCAATGTGAATGTTAACATATCAATGTGAATATTCACACGTCAATATGAATATTCACATTGTAAAATATGAATATTCACATCACCAAATTGCTAATCGTTGAAAAAAAATTTGTAAGGGTAGAAATGCCCATAAAATACCTTAAATATGAGAATTAGGATTTGATAGATCAAATGTTCAAATAATAGGACTTATTAGAATACAAGAATATCTTATGTACTATATAGGATACAAACACTTGAAAAAAGATTTTTTAATAAATCTCCCTTGATTTTTTTTATTTAGGCTAATTACACAAACTTTCTCGGTGATTTACACAATTATGAAAATGGAACAAAATGCATATTTTCAGAACCAAAATGCATAGCTTGGCCATGCTACATTTGGTTTTTTTAATTTTGTTGAGACTTCATGTAAAATTCAAAAAATAACTCTCCTCCCATGATTGATTTTGTACAACACGACATCAAAAACTAAAGTGTAACAAATTAGTTACTTTAGGGGTCAGTCAAAAAACTTTAATGTTTATTGTATATCTAAGCATTTGTTTTAGGCAAATTAGTTTGAACAACTATGGCTGATTATTGCATGAGTTTCTAGATGGATGGATGATTATTTTTGGTTGCCATAAGCAATGAAATGCTGCATTACCAATAAATTTTTTTTTGTTTTTGTTTTTTTTTGGGGGGGTGTTTTATGGAGAAACTAATTTTGCCTCTTATAAAGTTTTTTTTCCCCCTTTGACCCTTAATACTTGTAATTTGTTTTTCAATTTACTCCGAAAATCAATTTTTGTCCAATTTTAAGACCCAAAACCCAAACATAAACTCAAATTCAAACCCCCATCTCTTTCTCCTCTTTGACATTATATTTGGTAACATAAGAGAGAAAATAAAAGAAATAATTATATTAGTTAGGAGAGAAAAGAAAAGAAAATATTGTGATTTTTTTCCCTCTTATTTGGATGAATAGACGAAAAAGAAAAGAGAAGATAATGATTTATCTCTTATCTTGTTTGGTTAAGCTATGTAAAAGAAATGAAATGAAACAATATCATGTTATATTACAAAATAAACCTTTTATAGGTGTTAGCCTTTTTATTTCTTATATATCTAAAAGGGTAGTTATGGTATTATAATAAAATAATATTTAGTTGATTTTTTTTTCTCCCAATCTTGAGATTCAAAATAGAGATTATGAGAGAAATGAATTTCTCTTCATTTCTTTCCATTCCTCTCTATATCTCTCTTTTTTACTTATTCAAACAAGTGATATAGAAAAAAATTTCAAACTGTCATTTTTCCATCGAAAATTGGGTAGTACTTTGTTTTGGAAGTAAATTGAGAAAAAAAAATGATAAACATTGAAGGCCAAAGTTAGAAGAAAAAATATTGTAAGGGCAAGGGCCAAAGTAAGATTTTTAGAAACTTAAGGAGGAAAAGTACAATTTATCCATTGAATGCCACATGGCTGTTCACAAGGCAGCACGTGATTGCTAACGTGGCATTTCCATCCAAAATTAGATTGAAATTTGCTTTGGGACGAAATTAAGAAAAATTTCAAATGTTAAGGGCCAACGTGGGGAAAAAATACTTTAAGGGCCAAAGTGAAAATTTTGAAACTTAAGGGGCCAAAGTGTAATTTATCCAAAAATTATTTTGATTTGATAATTGTAATCACATGGTTTCATCATGTTTGTGTAAAAAATAAAAAATGAAATAATGTTTGTTGTTCATTTTTTGAAAATAAATATAATAAAATCAGGTGGTAACATCAGATCATTCAATTTTTTTTGTGAATAATTTAACACAAAAACTTATAAAATGAATACATCGGATAATCATTAGGGATGGTGGTGGGTCCAAGTCCTGAATTGAACCGTGGATTAGAGACTAACCCAATCCCTTGTATATGTACATAATAGCAATGTGGTTAGTTGTGATGTCCCGGGTCTCAGATCCGACTTGAACCTACCTTTCGAACTTATAGTTTTTTTTTTTTTTTGAGGAACCTTGAGGGGTTGTGTTGCGTTGATGTTTGGGAATCCGAACTTGTTTAATCTTCTTAACGTAAGATCAAATTAAAATTTTTAAGTTTCGGGCATAAGAATGAAAAATGGAGCAGTGTAATCACCTCGGAAAGATCAAGTTGGGTCAGGTGGGCCGCAAGTGTGGCGGAGAGGCCCACACGTGCAGATTGGTACATGCCAGTTGGGGTTTTCTAGGGAGAGAGCCCACACATGTAGTGGGGATAGCCCACTATGTGACAACAAGAGTGTAAACCTGGGTTGGTGTTGAGAGAATCTACACGTGTGGCGAGGGATCCTGCACGTGTAGCCTGGGCTTCCGCACGTGTGGCTAGACGCATTTTTGTCTCAATTTTTGAGCCCTCTATCCTTATCAACTGAATCTATCTCTCTTTTCATATCTCCTTACACATTCTCTCTATACATCTCTCATTTCTCTTCCTTCTCTCTAAAACACACCCAAATCTTCACAAATCCCTTAATCCAAGCAAATCTATTGAGTTTTAAGTGCTAGTTCCATATACCAAAACAACGAGCATTCCTAGAGTTATGTTTTGACCCATGGAGATCTGTTTTTAGCGAAGTTGATTTTTGGGGTTTTTCTACTCTTCTAGCTTTGAGTGTAGAGACCCTAACTTTTATTAATCACACTTGAAACCCTAAGTCGTATGGTAATTGCATTTTAGTACACAGTTTTGAAACATTTTGCAAAATACGCCAATAAAGCATAATTTACCATATTTTATTTTATGTTATAATTAAATCCTAGAATACCATTTTATATTTGAAAATATCCCTAACACTTGTTTTTATTTTATTTTAACCCCTAATCTCTAAATTAATAGATACCTTTTATTATTTTTCTTTTATTTATTATTTATTTGAATATGTGTCTTTATTATGTATTTATAAATATTGTTTTGGGGAAAGTTTGGTTGTGGAACCATCTAGAAAATTTGACTAAAATAATACTAAGATATTTAATAGTCTTTCATTTTCCTTAACCATTAAGTTAAATTTTCTTAACAATTAAGTAACAATAATTAATCAAGGACAAAAATGGTATTTTTCACCTAAAATCTTTGCCTATAAATTGAGAACACTCCCTCCATTCCCTTCTCACGTTTTCAGCAGCCCAAGGAGAGGGTGAGAGGAGGAGATTGTGAACTAGTAAAAAGTGGAGGAGAACAAGGAAAAAGATAAAAGGAAGAAAAGCTTTCTTTCTTGAGTTAAACTAAGAACCACACCTCCCTCTTGTCTTCTCCAATTCTTTCTCACATCTTATCCTATTACCTAGTATGCTGTCTTGTGTGTATACTAATGTTACACATGGCTTTTGGTGTGTGTGTGCAAGTGTGGGTATGAATAGATGACTTTATCTTGCATTTTTGCTCAAAATCTGCACTGCTGCAACTTCTTTATTTTTAAAAGAAATATCAAATTTATTTATTTTCCAAACCTGATTCTAAGAAAAGATATTTGGTGTGTTTAGAGAATATGATTATTCTATTAGCCCCTTACTATGTGTTTTTATGGCATGGATGTTTTAAAAATCTGGTCCCGAGTTTCTGAAAAACAGTCCACTTCTTACAATTTTATAAAATTCTAGAAAATCATCTCATGCTGGTTCTTGTGTCAAAATTTAGAATTCTGGGTTCTCTTTCCAACAAAATTTATTTGGGCAAAAGTCACTGGGTAGATTGATAGGAAAGTTAGTTTTCTTAAAAAGCGAGAAATTTGGACAGGATTTGGAACGTAACTTGTAGATGAATTTTTGTTTGTGATGTGCAAATTCTACAATTGGAACTGAAAATAGACATGTTTTATGTTTCTGTGCCAGCCCCTAAGATGACCCAGAAGTAGTTATACCAATGCATTCTTTTACATTTGTAGTTCTGAAAAGTGTTGGAAGTTGTGCCCTCTTGTGTTATTTGTTCCTAAGTATTTCAAAGCATGCCTAATGTTGTTTGTTAGCCTTACCATATTTATATATATGATTATCATGTGATATATTTCCTCTCTTATGTTTGCCTCATGCTCGTTTATGTTACCGAATGTGACTAACTCGATTATCAAAATATCTAATAAATGGGATATGAAAAGGGGTTGGTAATGGGTGACGTTCACACTAGTGTTTCGGAGTGACTTACGTACTATATAGATGAATGAGATGAATTGTGATGGAATTAATACCAAATGAGTTAAGTCTTGCGCAAGAAGTCTAAATGAACCCCTAGGATGGCACGGATGTATTCAGACTCTATACGGTGGTTTTAGGGTGCAAGCGAGCCCTTTGATACTGTATGTGCATGGTTTGGGCGTAAGCGAGCCTACTTGTTGGGCCGTCCCTTTTGAAGTCTACCGTTGTCGTTGCCTAGTATATAAATGGTGTGGGCATAAGTGGTAAGGTATGCAAAGCAGCAAAATGGGTAGTTCTGAATAGTCCAGTGTCTAATCTTTGTGGTTGGGAGGAAGGATCTCTTTGGGAGATTTTAGGTGTCTAGTCTAACTACTAAGTTAGAGAACCTTATTGTAGTATTGCATTTGTTGAGATAGGATTCTTCAATATCCAAACCTTTTAGATTATATCAAATTGTGGTTTAGATTGGTTCCTATTCTATCACTTAGTTGCATATATAAATCAGTTGTATCTATCCTTATCATATCATCCTTATCATCCAGCAATAGTGTATAAAGATATCATCATTATGTAATACATGTGTGTGTGTGTGTGTGTGTGAAATTATCATCATTGAATAAAATTATTTGTTAAATCCATATACTCTGTTCCAAGTATATTCTATGTTACTCGATTTGTTCTGTGTATGGTTGATTGGTTAATAGAAGGTAGGAGGGTGTGTGCATTTTTACTGGGCATTAAAGCTCATGGCGTGTCATGCCAGGTGATGAAACAGTTTACGATGGTAAAAGTTATTCTGATGGCAATCAAGATGAAGTGTTGGAGTCCTAGTTCACTTGAAGACTTAGACTAGTTTTTTTTTTTTTTTTTTTCTTTTGACTTTTGGTTTGGCAGTGTTTTATAATTCTATAGTGGAACAGCAAACAAATTATCTATGATATTAACTCTGGTTATATATGTATATTAAGATGTTTTGGTTGTCTATCCTGCTTGTGTTGTTTTATTGTACATATTTGACGATCTCAAATTTTGGGGCGTCACATTGAGGTAGGGATTTCTTTGCTCTATTTCAATACCTTGTTATAGATAGACATGTGGTAGCTTTTATTGCATTAAAAACTTGATTTTGTTGGGTATTTTTGAAAAGCATGTGATGAGGGTTAGGGTTTCATGATCTAGAGTTAAATCTCGTATTTTGATGTGGATTTATGAGATTGTTTGCTTAAAGAACATATTTAAATGGTTTATAGTAAAATGTCCTAACTGTTGCTTAGTGGTCATGAGAAAAAGGAAAAATTGATGTTTGATATCATTTGAGCCATATAGAATAGTGTGTATTTAAAATGTGAAAATGGATGCGAAAGAAATAAAGAGGGTTGTTATGAATTTAAATTATGTCAATAATTGTCGTTGGTTATATAATTATCGAGTTGTACAATTGTTATGAAATCAAGATTTCGGAGAAATGAGAAAGGGGGTTGGTAAATGTTGCCTGTATTAGAGTGATGGGATTAATTGGTGTTATATGTGTTGGATTATGAAAATTATAGCGATCCAAGTTTTACCTCGACCTTAATATTGTTCTGGACTTGGGTTCTGTGGTTGTTTGTTGTTGTCTATGCCTTGTTTCCTTCATTTAATTCTTTGAAATTGAGGTTTGGGACTTGTTGTGTGAGTTTGGAATAAGTTGGTTGTTAGTTGGTATAAAAAGTTGTTGCCCAGATTTTGGTCTTTTCACTCGAACGAGGCTTTTTGCTCTCGAGCGAGCCTTGAGTAATTTGCTTCTTTGCTCGAGCGAGGTTTCTTTCGCTCGAGCAAGAATTGAGGGTCTTCAGGTTTCTTTCCCAGATGCAGCTTTTCTGGGAAGATGTAAGTTCTTCGCTCGAGTGAGGCTTCTTGCGCTCGAGCGAGCCTTGTGGAATTGTTTCTTCGCTCGAGTGAGACTCTTTGCGCTAGAGCGTGCGTCTGCGTCTGTGGCAGACTTGAAGCTTTGCATTGTGCGCTCGAGCGACGCTTCTTGCCTCGAGCAAGGTCCTTTGTTGTGTCTGGTCGCTCGAGCGACAACCCCTTCGCTCGAGCAAACCTTGCATATATCAGTTCGCAGCAGAGCTTTTCTGCATCACTTTTTTGATTTTTTTTCATCCCAAAACCCTAATCCGGCAGCTCTTCTCTCTAAAACACCCAATTTCTCTACAAATAAGCCTAGATCTAAGTATCTCTCAACCTTAATCCCTTTGTTCAAGTGTTGGAGCATCTCAAGGGCTTTCTTTTTATTTGAGCAAAACCGAATTTGGGACATTTTTGAAGCTCTTCATCATCTCCTTTAGTGTCCTAGCTTTGAGGTAGGGATATTCTACTCTTGTTATGAGTTTTAACCTCGATATTTGTCATATTTGCATAAATGGTGGAATTGGGAGGCTTGGGTGAAACTAGGGTTTGGGTTTGAATTTTTGAAATGGGGGTTTTCTTTATTTGGCTTCATTTGTATAGATGAGGGCATGTTTATGGTGTTAAATGCAAATAAATAGTAAGATTGGGCCTTGGGGATGATATTGGAAAATGGGAAAGGTTTTGCCCTATATTAAATAATTATTTGGTATAAATAATGAAATTGATATGAGAAATATGAAATTGGGAGGATATGTAAACGAATGGTGTAGTTGGATTCGATAAATCACTCACCTATGAAAAATTTAACAATTTATCTGTTTGATAGATTTGTTTATCTGTTTAGAAAATATCTGTTTTGGGGTATCGGTAGATGATAGCTATGAGTGTTGTAGAAACTGTATGAGGACTAGGTAAATTGAAACTAGCCACATGAATTCTGTGATTGAATATGACGGTTGATTAAATTGTTGAATGCGTAAATTTGGTAGTCATTGTATATGACACGTGTTTAAATACATTATATATGTATAATTGTTTGGGAGGAGATATATGATGTACTCCATTGTTTGGGAGGAGATAGGGGATGGACTCCATTGATAATTTAAGTTGGCCGAAGTGTCTAGGGGTGAAAGTCCCGAAATCTTATATATATTTATGGGTGCCAGTTTCCTCGGATGTGATTCCGTAAAATGGCAAGAAATAGAAATGTTGGACTGATGAACGTATTGAATTGTGAACCATTGAGTTGTAATCTCATTTTGGTTGCTTTGATAATAATGAATTTGGTTAATACATTTACCCGAAATGGATGAATGTAAATGAATTGAGGTATTGGTTATCTATATTGAATGGCCTTGGAAAGAATATGTGTTGGTTAAGAATATTGTACATTTATTTGATGCTGATATTTTAGTTAATTCTCATATATTGTTTAGTATATCTCTACTAGGCTTTGGCTCACCCTACTTGGGAAACCACTTTCAGGTACATGTGACATGCCGCCTTCAAGAACATAGCTTGGGAGGTTTTGGGGCAGAAGACTCTATTTTTGTTATTTTCGTGTTTATATGTTTTCTTTTAAGCCGAGGGCTTTAACTGTAAAGAGCTTATGACTCTTTTTTGTTGTAACAAAGTTATCACTTGGAAAGATGTAAGCCCGAAGGGCATTTATTTTGCTGTCATCAATTAGGGTTACATGCTATAGTTTCAGGAATGGACATTTATGAAAGTGTAATGCATGCAATACCTTTTGTAATGTGGACTTGATTAACGAAAATATAGCCTTTCTACTATATTTATGGATCTTGTGCATGGTTGGTTTATCATTTATTTTGAGGGCGTTACAACTTGGAATCAGAGCGTACCAGGTTTAAATACTTTGGGTACGGGGGAAGTGGTTAGTACCACAATGGGTTTGTCTCGTTTGTTAGAGACTCAAGTATGATGTTATGTGCTTATATGCTAACATGTCTACGTGATTATATGGGTAGGAATTTAATTTTTGGGATGTTGATCGGATCCATGGGTTTCTGGGAGTCCTGTTGGAAAGGCACTTGATCACTGCCATTTCTGACTGCAACTCTAGCAACGCGACGGCATGGTCATTATCCAGAAATGAAATTCGTCTGTGTTTATGTGTTTATGTGCTTATATGGAGTGAATTACAGTTGTCCATCGAATTAGGACGTGAGTGAGATAATTTCGGCACATTTGTAAATATGCTAATCTCTTTTGTTACCTTTATTAGGATGTCAGGACGAGGTCGTGGTGGTGGGCGTGGTAGGCCTAAGAGGCACGAGATGCCTATACTAGATGAGATTCCGGCGCAAGAAGAAGGAGTTGGTCAGGCCAACGTGGCCGAGCCAGTAGGTCAACAGGCCATGGGCGCCTTAGCCTGTGAAATGGCAGGAGCATTGAGGGAATCTATGGACATTCTCAAGGCTGATAATCAAGTCCAAGCCCAAGTAGCTGAAGTAGGGCCGTCTTTTCCGAAGAGGGAGTTTTACTGGTCGAATTTGGACGAGTTTTTGGGTGATCCCAAGGAACCATTGAAGGCTGACGAGTGGTTGGAACAGATGACAAAGACATTTGAGATGCTTGGCATCGAAGACGGAGGTTTGAGAGTGACCTTGGTGTCCTTCCAGTTGAAGGGAGATGCGGGTCAGTGGTGGAAGTATACGTGAGGCGCATTAGAAGGACTTGGGAGGCCTTTGTTAAAGCTTTCTAGGACAAGTATTTACTTGCTACAGGGAGGGAGAAGCTGAGGGATCAGTTTTCTCAGCTCAAACAGTTGAACACACCTGTGGTTGAGTTTGAAGGCACTTTCACTAGCTTATTGAGGTTTACACCAAAATTTGTGGCAACCGAGGAGCGTCGGTGTTTGGAGTTTGAGAAGAAATTAAGGACTGGACTCATGTTTAGAGTTATCGAGTCCATGATTAGAGATTATAGGCGCCTTGTGGAGGCTGTAGCCCATTTTGAGACTATCATGCTTGCCGAGGAGAAGAGGATAAGCGGCTCCAGGAGGAGTTAGGATGGTCAAAGGAACGGTAAGAGGCAGAGGGGTTCTAATCCCCAACAGTCCTAGGGAGCACATTCGAGGTCTACCTTTTTAGTACTGAGTTCGGGTTTTGGGAGAGGCTGTTAGGGAGACATCACTTGTTACAAATGTGGTCAGTTGGGCCACAAGTCTCCAACTTGCCCACAGAGGGAAAGAGGGTAGCAAGTAGCATCATCTTCGGTCCGTTTTCAGGGCCAAAGTCAAGGTAGAGGCTAGCCGCTCACTTATTATCAGTGTGGGCAAGCGGGGCACCAGAAGAGGTTTTACCCACAATTGAGTGGCACATCTGGTGCGTCTGGTTCGAGGCAGACACAGAGTCACCAGTCAGCGCAGTCAGTACAGGCCTCAAGGGCCAATCAGGGAGCCTCTTCGGCTCAGTCAGTGCATTAGTCTTATGTTTCGATGGGTGAGTAGATAGATCAGAGACCTACGAGGCGCGTGTATGCTGTTACCGCGCCAGATCTTGTACCGACTCCATCTGTTATGAGAGGTACCTTTTTGTTTTGTAACTCAGTTGCTAGTGTGTTGATTGATACGGGTGTATCTCATTCATTTATTTCGTCTACATTTGCATTTATTTTGGGGTTGGAGTTGATGCAATTAGCATTTCATATTTGTGTTGTGTCACCCGTTGGGGGTGAGATGATTCTGAAACAGGGGTGTCGGGGCTATGATATAGAGGTCACTGATCATCGACTTCCTTTTTCTTTTGTATTGATGGATATGTCTAGTTTTGATGTCATTTTGGGTATGGACTGGTTATCGTCATACTAGGCTGTTATGGATTGCTACCGCCAGAGGGTTACTGTATGTACCTTGAGTGGTGAATGTTTTCATTTCTTGGGGGATCGGGTTGGTAGAGTCTTACCACCGGTGTATGATCCGCGTGGGTGGAGTGAACTTAGTTGTCTCATTGCTAGCCTTTTGAGTAGTGAGTGTGATGAAGTCCAGGTTGGGTTACCAAGAGTGGTTTGTGAGTACTCGGATGTCCTTCCCAAGGATCTTATTAGTTTACCACCTCACCGAGAGATCGAGTTCTCTATTGATTTAGTGCTTGGCGCAACACTGATTTTCATGGCACCGTACCATTTTGCACCAATTGAGTTGAGTAAGTTAAAGATCCAACTCCAGGGAATTACTAGATAAGGTTTCATTGCCCTAGTACTTCACCTTGGGAAGCACTGACCCTCTTTGCTAAAAAGAAAGATGGGGCCTTGAGACTTTGTATTGATTACCGAAAATTGAACCGGGTTACGGTTAAGAACAAGTATCCTATGCCTCGTATAGATGACCTGCTTAATCAGTTGAAAGGGTCTCGCTATTTCTCTAAGATAGACTTGAGATCGGGTTACCATCAGTTGAGGGTTAAGGGAGGAGGATATTCCGAAGATGGCATTCCGTACGCGGTATGACCATTATGAGTTTCTTGTGATGCCTCTTGGGCTAACCAATGCATCAGCTGTGGCTATGGACTTGATGAACCGGATCTTCCAAGAGTTCTTAGATCATTTTGTGGTCATCTTTGTGGATGACATTCTGATTTACTCACCCTCTGAGGAGGAGCACGAGGAACACTTGTGAGTGGTGCTTGAGTTGCATAGAAACCATAAGTTGTATGCTAAGTTTGGGAAATGTGAGTTCTAGCTAAAAGAGGTTAAGTTTTTAGGCCATGTAGTATCCAGGGAAGGGGTGACTGTAGATTCATCCAAGATAGAGACAGTATAGCGATCCCGGTTTTCCCTCCATTGGTTGTTGTGTTTCGGACTCGGTTCCGTGGATGTCTGTTGTTGTATATGTTTCAATTCCGTCCTTTAATTCCTTGTATTTGAGTTTTAGGATATGTTGGGCAGGTTTGTAATAGGTTGGGTGTGTTTTGAAACAAATGGTTGCTGTCCAGTTTTTGGTCTCTTCGCTTGAGCCAGGACTTTGTCGCTGAAGCGAGCCGTTTGTCTTTGCTTCTTCGCTCGAGCGAGGGTTTGTATGCTCGAGCGAGTTTTGTGGGTTTTCAGGTTTTCTTTTCAGACGCAACTTTGGATCGAGCGAGCTTTTCTTTGCTCGAGTGAGCTTAGTCTGGTGTGTCTCTTCGCTCGAGCTAGAGGTCCTTCGCTCGAGCATCCGTCTGCGTCTAGTTTGGACCTAAAGGATGTGTTTCTTGGCTCGAGCGAGCGAGCTGTATGTTTTGGGTTTCTTCGCTCGAGCGAGCTTTCCTTCGCTCGAGCGTGCTTCTGGGTTGCAGACCTGAAGCTTCGTGTTGTTGGCTCGAGCGAGGCTTTCTACGCTCGAGCGAGGTTTCTTTGTGTCTGGTCGCTCGAGCGACCACTCCTTCGCTCGAGTGAGGCTCGAATATATCAGTTCGCAGCAGCAGCAGCTTCTTCTCCACTTTTTTTTCTTCTCTTTTACTCAAACCCTAGAACGGCTGCTCCCTTTCTCTTTACATACCTTCTCTCTAAGAATACACCTAGTTCTAGTGTGTTTCTATCCTAGTCCCTTTGTAAGAAAGGTAGAGCCTGGCGTGATCTTCGTTTTGATCCGAAAATCTTTGAGTTTGGAGCATCTTGAGTTTTCTTCATCTTCTCCACTTGGTCCCTTCATTTGAGGTAGGGATACCCTACTCCTCCTTAGGGTTTTTGACATAAATTTTAGTTATTTTGATTAATTGGTGAATTATGGTATTTTTAGAAAAAGGTGGGGTTTGTATTGAAATTATAAAATGAGGATTTTGTGTTTTAAAGCTCCATGTGCATATAAGGCCTTGGGAATGGGGGGTTTTGTGAGTCGAATCGGTGGAATTTGGTCTTAGGATCAATATTTGAAAAAGGAGGAGAAATGCCCTAATTTACATTGAATAATTAATTTGAGAAAAAGTGAATTGAGTTGAAAATCATGAAATTGGGAAATTATGGAATTAAATGGTGTAGTCGGATTAGTTAATCACTCGCCTATGAAAGTATTGATATTTTATCTGTTGGATAAATTTATTATCTGTTTAGAGATAACTGCTTTGGACTATTGGTGAAGGATAGTCTTGATTGTTGTAGACACTGTATGTTGATTAGGGAAAACTGAAACTAATCACCTTGAATATGTCATTGAATATGACGGTTGGAATAATACATCGAATATGTGTGTTGATTGATCACTGTATATGATAAGTGTTTAAATACATTGTATATGTATATTGTTTGGGAGGAGATAGGAGATGTACTTCATGATTTGAGAGGAGATAGAGGATGTACTCTCAAACCTGTTTGGGAGGAGATAGGGGATGGACTCCATTGATAACTAAGTTGGCCGGAGTGTCCAGGGTGAAAATCCCGAAATCTTAATTACGTTTGCATAACGTAGATAATTGAAGTATTAAAATGTTGTATTATGAGTTGTAGTCTCATTTGAATTGTAGACAATGGAAGTGTTTCAATATGAGTTGTAGTCGCATTTAATTGTGTGGCTAGGTAATGAGCCATGTTTATGAATTTGAATTGATTAAGTAAAAGAAAGTGGAATGAAACACGAATGTGTTTGGTATGAAAATTGGAAAGTATTGTAAGTTGGTTTATAAGTGTTAACCTTTTATCGAATGCTAATGTTTTAGTTATTGCTTATATTTGGTTTAGTATATCTCTACTGGGCTTTAGCTCACCCTATATGGGACATCATTTTCAAGTTCAGGTGATATGCCACCTCCAAGGACATAACTTGGGAGGCTTAGAGGTGGGAAGATCTTTTGTTGTTATTTTTTTTTTTTTTTTGTATTACATGTAAATTCAAGCCAAGGGCTTATTTTGTATAAAGAGTTAGAACTCTTCTTTTGTTGTACCCAAGTGTTGACTTGAAAAGTTGTAAGCCCGTAGGGCATTTATTTTTGATGCCAACATGTAATGCTTTTGTACTTAATACTCTGATAAATGGAAATATGCTTTGTTCTCTTATGTCTATGCATGTCAAGAATGTGGGTTCATATGTATTATTTTGAGGGTGTTACAGGCAGTGTAGGATTGGGCACAACCTAAGAATGCTTTCGAGATCCATAGTTTCTTGGCGTTGTTCGGGTATTTCAAGATCCATAGTTTCTTGGCGTTGGACGGGTATTACTGTCGGTTTGTGAATGATTTCTCCAAATTAGTATCGTCTTTGACTAGATTGACAAGAAAATGGGTTAAATTTGTGTGGAGTGAGACTTGTGAAAAGTCATTTCAAGAACTTAAGGTTAGACTTACCATCGCTCCAGTCTTGATTATTTCGGAGAGGGGATTGGGTTACTCAGTGTATTGTGATGCCTCACGAGAGGGTTTGGGTTATGTGTTGATGCAAGAGGGGAAAGTAGTAGCCTATAGCTCACGGCAGTTAAAGACACACGAGAGGAACTACCCTACACACGACCTAGAGTTAGCAGCGGCGATATTTGCTTTGAAGATTTGGAGGCACTATCTGCATGGTGAGAGATTTGAGGTGTTTTCTGATCACAAGAGTCTGAAATATCTGTTTGCACAGAAAGACTTGAACTTGAGGCAGAGAAGATGGATGGAGTTCATAGAAGATTATGACTTTAAGTTACATTATCATCCAGGAAAGGCCAATGTCGTGGCCGATGCCCTAAGTAGGAAATCCATCAGTAGTGTAGCTTGTATAGCTATCCGGGAATGGGAGATGTTGGGTACTCTTGGGGAGTTTGACTTACATCTAGGTGAGTCTGTTGAGTCTGCAGCCTTGTTCTCAATGGTTGCACAACCTACACTTGTGAACCGAGTGTTAGAAGCACAGAAGGGTGACTTTGAGGTAGAAACCCTCCGGGAAAAGATCTCCAGTGGGAAGGTAGAAAAGGGTTTGACTGAGTATCCTGACTTAAGTGTGAGATACTGTGACCGCTTGTTTGTGCCGGAGTCTTACCGAGAGGAAGTACTCTGAGAGTTTCACTATTCACGCCTTGCGGTGCATCCGGGAAACACAAAGATGTATCATGACCTGAGTCGCCAATTTTGGTGGAGGGGTATGAAGAGGGATATGGCAGTGTTTGTATCAAAGTGCCTTACTTGTCAGCAAGTGAAGGCCTAACATTAGAGGCCAGCGGGTTTGTTGCAACCATTGCCTATAGCTGAGTGGAAGTGGGAGCATGTCACGATGGATTTTGTTTTGGGCCTTCCAAGGACTCAACGAGGTAGTGATGCCATTTGGGTAGTAGTTGACCGGTTGACCAAGTTAGCGCATTTTATTCCTATACGCGAAAGAGATTTGGTAGATTACCTTGCTGACTTGTATATTTAGGATATAGTGAGGTTGCACGGGGTCCCAGTGATAATTGTCTCATATAGAGACCTGCGTTTCACTGCTCGGTTGTGGCAAAGTTTGTAGAGTGCCCTGGGCACTAGAGTGACTTTTAGCACGGCTTACCATCCTCAGACTAACGAGCAATCCGAGCTTACTATTCAGATCCTTGAGGATATGCTTCGAGGCTGTATCCTTGACTTTACGGGGTCATGGGAGAGACACTTACCCTTAGTGGAGTTTGCCTATAATAACAGTTTCCAATCGAGTATTGGCATAGCACCATTTGAGGCCTTGTATGGCCGACCGTGTAGATCTCCTGTATGTTTGGGCTGAGGTGGGTGATGCACCTTTGTTAGGTCCAAAGTTGGTTCGAGAGACAACGAAAAAAGTGGCACTTATCCGTAAGAGGTTGGTTACAGCCCAGAGTCGTCAAAAGAGTTATGTCGACCGTAAGAGAAAACCTTTGTCATTCGAGGTGGGTGATCATGTCTTTTTGAAAATATCACCTAGACGGGGTTTGATGTGATTTGGGAAGAGTGGAAAGTTATCCCCTTGATTTATTGGTCCTTTTGAGATCCTTGAACGGATTGAGGAGGTTGCATACCGTTTAGCGTTGCATCTGCAACTTTCTAGAGTGCATGACGTGTTTCATATTAGTATGCTTCAGAAATATGAGCCGGATCCATCACATGTGTTGGATTAGACCGACTTAGAGGTAGATGAGGATGCCTCGTATAAGGAGAGACCGGTGAGAGTCTTGGATAGGCGGGACCAAGTCTTGCGAGGCAAGATGATTCCCTTGGTCAAAGTATTGTGGAAACATTACGGTGTTGAGGATGCAACATAGGAGCATGAATTGGAAGTCTAAGAGAAATATCTAGACTTATTGTTGATGTTTAAGTGCATGTTGAAATCCTAGTTTTGTTAACGAACTATGAAGAACATTGTATGTGTTTTGAATTATGAAGGCATTATAAATGTTGAATATGTTTCAGAAATGCAAAGTTTAATTTGAACATTGTACATGTTGTTTGAGTTTTGGAAAGGCAATTATACCATGAACATTGAATATGTTATAGAGATATAAAAGATATATTGAAATTAGCTAAATTTTCGGAATATGCATATTGGTAAAATGTGTTGGGCTATGTATATGTTGTGGTTTTGTTCTCTTGTGAAGAGATGAAATGACCGGTGGGTGGGTCATGGTGATGAGAATGGAATGGTAGTCATTTTGAAAATTGGATAATCATGGGTTTGAAACTTGTACAAAATTTCGGGGATGGAATTCTTTAAGGGGGGGGGGGGGAGGAGGTTATAGCGATCCAGGTTTTGCCTCGACCTTTATGTTGTTTCGGACTTGGGTTCCGTGGTTGTTTGTTGTTGTCTATGCCTTGTTTCCTTCCTTTAATTCTTTGAAATTGAGTTTTGGGACTTGTTGGGTGAGTTTGGAATAGGTTGGTTGTTAGTTAGTATAAAAAGTTGTTGCCCAGATTTTGGTCTCTTCCCTTGAGCGAGTCTTGAGTAATTTTCTTCTTCGCTTGATCGAGGTTTCTTGCGCTCAAGCAAGAATTAAGGATCTTCAGGTTTCTTTCCCAGACGCAACTTTTCTGGGAAGATGTAAGTTCTTCGCTCGAGCAAGGCTTCTTGCGCTCGAGCGAGCCTTGTGGAATTGTTTCTTCGCTCGAGCGAAACTCTTTGCGCTCAAGCATGCGTCTGTGTCTGTGGCAGACCTGAAACTTTGCACTGTGCGCTCGAGCGACGCTTCTTGCGCTCGAGCAAGGTCCTTTGTTGTGTTTGGTCGCTCAAGCGACAATTCCTTCACTCGAGTGAGCCTCGCATATATCAGTTCGCAGTAGAGCTTTTCTGCATCACTTTTTGAATTTTTTTTCATCCCAAAACCCTGATCCGGCAGCTCCTCTCCCTAAAACACCCTTTTTCTCTACAAATAACCCTAGATCTAAGTATCTCTCAACCCTAGTTCCTTTGTTAAAGTGTTGGAGCATCTCAAGGGCTTTCCTTTGATCGGAGCAAAACTGAATTTGGGGCATTCTTGAAGCTCTTCATCATCTCCTTTAGTGTCCTAGCTTTGAGGTAGGGATATTCTACTCTTGTTATGAGTTTTAACCTCGATATTTGTTATCTTTGCATAAATGGTGGAATTGGGAGGCTTGGGTGAAACTAGGGTTTGGGTTTGAATTTTTGAAATGGGGGTTTTCTTTATTTGGCTTCATTTGTATAGATGAGGGCATGTTTATGGTGTTAAATGCAAATAAATAGTAAGATTGAGCCTTGGGGATGATATTGGAAAATGGGAAAGGTTTTGCCCTAATTTATATTAAATAATTATTTGGTATAAATAATGAAATTGATATGAGAAATATGAAATTGGAAGGATATGTAAATGAATGGTGTAGTTTGATTCGATAAATCACTCACCTATGAAAAATTTGACAATTTATCCGTTTGATAGATTTGTTTATCTGTTTAGAAAATATCTGTTTTGGGCTATCGGTGGATGATAGCTATGAGTGTTGTAGAAACTGTATGAGGACTAGGTAAATTGAAACTAACCACATGAATTATGTCATTGAATATGACGGTTGATTAAATTGTTGAATGCGTGAATTTGGTAGTCATTGTATATGACACGTGTTTAAATACATTATATATGTATAATTGTTTGAGAGGAGATATATGATGTACTCCATTGTTTGGGAGGAGATAGGGGATGGACTCCATTAATAATTAAGTTGGCCGGAGTGTCTAGGGTGAAAGTCCCGAAATCTTATATATATTTATGGGTGCCAGTTCTCTCGGATGTGATTCTGTAAAATGGCAAGAAATAGAAGTGTTGGATTGATGAACATATTGAATTGTGAACCATTGAGTTGTAATCTCATCTTGGTTGCTTTGATAATAATGAATTTGGTTAATACATTTACCCGAAATGGATGAATGGAAATGAATTGAGGTATTGGTTATCTATATTGAATGACCTTCGAAAGAATATGTGTTGGTTAAGAATATTGTACATTTATTTGATGTTGATATTTTAGTTAATTCTCGTATATTGTTTAGCATATCTCTATTGGGCTTTGGCTCACCCTACTTGGGAAACCACTTTCAGGTACAGGTGACATGCCGCCTCTAAGAACATAGCTTGGGAGGTTTTCAGGCTAGAGACTCTATTTTTGTTATTTTCGTGTTTATATGTTTTCTTTTACGTCGGGGGCTTTAACTGTAAAGAGCTTATGACTCTTTTTTGTTGTAACCAAGTTATCACTTGGAAAGATGTAAGTCCATAGGGCATTTATTTTGCTGTCATCAATTAGGGTTACATGCTATAGTTTCAGGAATGGACATTTATGAAAGTGTAATGCATGTAATACCTTTTGTAATGTAGACTTGATTAACGAAAATATAACCTTTCTACTATATTTATGGATCTTGTGCATGGTTGGTTTATCATTTATTTTGAGGGCGTTACAAAAATAAATTGACTAGTTGGGTTTTGATAACTAAAGAGAAAAATATGATGATTCGTTGCGGGTATTGGGAATTTGGAGAGAAGGGAAACAAATTTTGAAATCAATATGAGATTTTTATACTTCTCTGAAATAAGAAGTAAAAAGATATATATATGTTAAACAAGTGAATAATTGTATTTATGACGAAATTACTATTTGTTAAACCAAATTTGAATATTTTGGATTGAATCATAAGGATGGGATAGTAATGATGGAAGGAAATTTAATTATGGGTTTTGTAAATTACATATTTGAAAATTGAATTGATTGGAATTGAAAGATGAACGTTATGTAATGAATAAATGTTGATAAAGTCTAAATCAAAAAGACGGAATTGAATTTGTGGACTTGGTCCTTGTTGTCTCAGAGGCTATGTCCTTGGGCATTGGTAGAGGATGACATTGACATTGTTGCATGAATTGTGAAATTTTGAATAACATGCCAATTATTGATTTGAATGAAAGAGCCCATTGATATGGGTTCCTCTCCCCTCTAGATTCGTGCCTGGTAAAGTTTGGCACTTTGGCATGGGTTCCTCTTTCCTTCGGTTCCCACCCGATAAAGTGAGAAGGAATTCCTCTCCCCTCCGGCTCGAGGTCCGGTAAAGTATGGCACTTTGAAATGGGTTCCTCTCCCCTCCGGTTTGCGCCTGGTAAAGTGGGTTGTGGTGTTATGGCTTGACAAAACCGGATTATGTTATGTGGTAATTACGTGTAGTTTATTTTCATAGTGGTGTAGTGAGAAAAAGGGATGCATTATTAGCCTTCCGTGCTTGTGGCCTGCAAAATAGAGTAATGCGTGTCGACTTGTCTAGTGTTGCATGTATATATACATATTGTTGTGGGTGCTCCATCTACCCTTGTGCTTAAGGTCATAGAACATGGTAGTTATCCTTGTGACGGTAGTGCTTTGACATACGTAGCAAGTTAATTTTTAATTTAGTTATGAGACTGTGATAATGTAATTAATGATTGAGATTCATAATGGGAATAGTGACACGAGAATCCGTTTTAAATGCATAAACTTGTTTCGCAAAACAATGGTTATCGTGAGTTTTTTCATAACTATAATGGAAAAAATAGAATGATAAGAATGGTTCTTTTCTTGTCTGATTAAAGAAGATCTTTTGGAAAATGTACTTATGTACGTATATTTGGAAGTATGAAATGTCACATTATCTATATCTGTATATACGTGGAGCATTCATGATCATAACTATCTATATGTTGCTGTTGTTTAGGATCGTTGGTTGGACCTTTGTGTTCATCCCACGTTGTTAACTATTTTTCAGGTATGGAGTGTAGAGTTTCTCAAGACTTGAAGCCTATTATTTGTTGGCCATGGGGCCTTATAATTCTGGATAGAATGCATTGGCATTCTGTAATTGATGATATAAGCCTATGAGCCTGTATCTTAATTCATTGCATGTATACAAGAGGGGACTCTGTAAATTATTTATTCCTTAATGTTTTCGCATGTTTATCACTATTGAAATAGACTGATTAAAGGTTATGGTAATATTATTCAAGTAATAAAAGTCAGGGCGGCACAACTTGGTATTAGAGTGAGTTGGGTTTGAATACTTGGGCTCGTGGGAAGTGATTTTTATCACAATGGGTTTTGTTACGCTTGGTGAGAACGTTTACATATAGAAAGACTAAGTGTTAGGACTCTATGTGAAGCATTTATGTGAGCATGGGGTTTAGTCTTATGGATAGTACTTGTCGCCAGTTAACTTGTTTTGAGGTCTCATTAGAAACACACCTGATCAACGTGGTTTCTGGTGGAAAATCTCTGAGAGTTTTGGGATAGGTAGCTATCTTTGTAGACTTGGTTCGATCATCTGTTTAAGTGTTTAACTTGTTTATGTGTTTTGTAGCTTATGTGTTAAGTGTGTCTTGTAGTTTAGCGATGGTGAGTGAGCGTCTCAGAGGAGGCTATAATTGTTTACTAATTGGGTTTTGCCTTTGATAAGATGTCTGGATGAGGGAATAGAGGGCGTCTCTGGAGTAGGAGTGTCGGTAGAGGTACAATAATTCTAGTAGCAACCGCACCGGTAGCAGTGGCTGGTTGTGAGGAGTTTGCACGCGATATCGTAAGGGTAGTGAAGGAAGCCCTAACTCGCAGTGAGAAGGATGATGCTCGTACCCTTAAGTTTACTAAGGAGTTTTTTCATCTTAACCCACCCAAGTTTATAAGAGGGCCTGAGCCGTGGAAGGTAGATAATTGGTTGAAGCAGATCACCAAGACTTTTGACATGCTTAGAGTCGAGGATGATGGGTTGAGGATTGCACTAGCAGGTTTCCAACTTTGAGGAGATGCCGGGTATCGGTGAAAGTATGCTAAGACCACTATAGGCACCACTTGGGTTATTTTCCCTGAGGCATTTTTGTCCAAGTATTTCCTTCCCTCTATACGAGAAAGATTGAGGACACAATTTGTTAAGTTGTGCCAAGGCACAATTCCCTTAGCACAGTTTGAGGTGCAGTTCACTAATTTCCCTAGATTCACTTTAAAGATGGTGGCAACAGAAGAGCATTGTTGTATTGAATTCTAAAGGGGGTTGTGTGATGATATTTGGGGAATGGTTGTTGAGAGCATGTATACAAACTATTACACACTCGTGGGGGTGGCGGCCCACGTAGAGGCTTAGTAAGAGTTGAAGAAGGGCGAGATCTTAATCACAGGTGCAGTTTCCGTTTCAGACTGCATTTGCTTCTTCGGACTCATTATTCGGGAGGTCCAATCAAACCCAGACTTTGTCGAGTCAGTCACAGAATAGAGGACCACCCACTTGCTCTAGGTGTAATCAGTCAAGCCATATTAGGCTTCATTGCCCTCTACGGGGCAAAGCCAGTTTCAATAATCCAGGTAGAGACGAAGATGATGTTAGAGTGTAGTGGATTGGTTTTGGTCATTTTGATTATTGTACTCAACGTGTTGTTAGATGTTGAGACATCATGACTACTTGTTTGTATGTGTACTTGTTTGTTTACCCTAATGATTTGAACATGGTAAAGTCGTGGTGGGATTGGTAATCCTAGAATTGTTATACGTTTGTTCGTAGTTTCATAGGTCGAGCATGTGATAGCTTGTGAGCCGTATTTTGAGTTGAGACATTTGTCAAGAATGAATAGTTTGGGTGTTGTTGTGACTAGTTTAGAAATACAGTGAGGGTGGAGTCATTTTATTCTAAGTGTGTATGGGTTGCAGTGGTACGACCCTTTAGAATTTTATGGAATCGATAAGAGCTATTTGGTAAGATGTTGGGGATATTCTTTGAGAGAGTGTGAGACTTGTGTCTCTTCATGATGAGAGTAATGCTTGTGCTGATTGTCTTGTGTGTTTGGATTTGGGTGAGTAGTGAGTTTGTCATTAATCCTACTGGTCTTTTGTGCATAATGGGAAGTGAAGTGTTTGATTGCCACGTAGGCATGATGTGTATAATGAGTTGACTTGAGAATGAGAATTGTGTAATGAGTTATAGGAGGAAAATGTTAGGAGAGAGTGGTCATAGTGTGTTCGGTCTTGAAGAGTCAGACGTGCA
The DNA here is from genome assembly GCA_036172215.1 of Camellia granthamiana. NCBI lineage: Eukaryota > Viridiplantae > Streptophyta > Magnoliopsida > Ericales > Theaceae > Camellia > Camellia granthamiana. The sequence goes on from CM069909.1 coordinate 76,225,730, forward strand.
TTCACTGGTTAAATGAAATGAAATGATATCATGTTATATTACCAAATAAACCTTTTATAGGTGTTAGTCTTTTTATTTCTTATATATCTAAAAGGGTAGTTATGGTATGTATTATAATAAACTAATATTTAGTTGATTTTTTTTTCCTCCCAATCTCGAGATTCAAAATAGAGATTATGAGAGAATTTTTGACAAATACACGGAACTCTTCTATTGTTTCTGATTTTAATTGGCATTTCTTACTTTAGTTGACAATTATGAAAATGAACAAAATGCATATTTTGTAAACCTAAATGCTACAAAATGCATAGCTTGACATGTTACATCTGGTTATTTTAATTTTGTTGAGACTTCATGTAAAATTAAAAAAATAACTCTCCTCCTGTTGTTGATTTGAATGACGCGGCATCAGGAAGTAAAGTGTAACACATCACTTACTTAGTGGCCAAAGTGAAATAATTAAAAAAGTTACGGACTAAAGAGTAACAATACCATTCCCTGGTATTATCAACCCTTAAAATAAGAAATCAAATTATGTCTGGTCCGTAAAGTGGATTGGACCATCCTATTTAGGTTTGTGCAATCTATCACGCATCTCACACCTATAATTCGAATATTTCATTTTGTAGAGCACAAAGTATAAATCATTTATGTAAAAAATCAAGTGAATCCGATAAAAGTAGCCATATTAATTTATTGTATTTGTCTCTCAAAAAATAAATGGTCTAGTGTTCAAATTATATTTGTCGCTCATTTTTTTTTACAACAATGTCATACTTACTATTATCTGATTGACTTGATTTATTACATAAATAATCTATACGTTGTGGTCTACAAAAATAAAATGTTCAGGTTATCGAATAGGGACCTGTGGTGAGCCCAACAAGGTTCAGATTATGGTTCTTTTTTTAGTACAGTTTTGCTTTAATTTTAAAATTAAGTGATTTGCATATCTCTAATGTTATTATCTGAAAGATACAAGTTCTTGAGCATGGTCAAATTTCCGATTCCTATGGGTATGATATGATCCCACTTAATTTATTTACAGATGATGATATGATTTGGGACTCTCTAGTCTCTACATTCACCTAGAGTTGATGGAATTTGGCCATTAAACTCATTCCATTGAAGTGATGAGATGTTGAAGATGGTTGGCCGTATAGACCACGAAAAATGGTTATATCCCATGCGTAACCACTTCAGTTTAGGAAGATAACCAATCTCTTTAGGAACTCTTCCTCCCAAAAAATTGTACGTTACTTGTGAAACTGATAAACTCTAATGTGGATATGTTCCCAATAGAAGGTGGAAACCCTACCTGTGAAACTGTTGTTTGTGAGAAGCAAAGTTTCCCAACCATGACAGAACACCTCTGTTTTGTTTCTTTATTGATGTTTGATGTAAGGATTTATCCTTGATTCTTATTCAATAAAATTTCTTTTGCCGATCAAAAAAAAAAAAAAAACCATGACAGAACACCTCCACCAAAGTTGTTGACACCAAAGTTGACAACATTTAGGCGATGCAACTGAGCCAACTCACGAGGAAGGTGACCATTGAAAATATTGTTGGTAAATTGTAGAATACAAATGAGAGATTTCCTATGTGGGGTGGGATGGTGCCTCCAATACCCATGTTAGGGAGATTCAAGGCCACCATTCTATAGCGGCGCTTGCCGCAAGAGACACCAAGCCAGTCACAAATTGAGGTTGGAGATTTTTAACGTGAGATAAAAACTTTTTCATTTACAAGCATATCTACGCACTAAGGGAGTCATAAGTTGAAAATATAAGGATTTACTAGTTAATGCCTCAAAATTTTATATATTTATGCTTAAACTATTATATGAATATTTAGGCATGTTTATGTATGAAAAAAACCTAAGATCGAGTTAGTCTGAACTATGGAATATGTTCTAGTTCTAACTTTGGATCTTAGTTTGTTATATTGTGATGGATATAAGCTAATTTGAAAGTATCAATATTGGATTAAACATTAAAAATAGCTTAGAAACTGAGTTCAAATTGATTTTTATGCTAATTCTTAGTTCAAGTCCTGTCCTAGGAGAATTATCTTGATTCATGCCTAATCAATGAATTATTTGACCTACTTATTTATTTAATTCTCAAATTGGTAAATAGTTTTTGATTTATAAATGTGCGGCAAATATTTTGACACAACGCCACATGTATTTTTTAATTTTTAAAAATAAAATTTTGATTAATGTCTTTCAATAAATATTTTTAATTTTAAAATTATATCAGACTAAAGTTACATTTGGAATTTTTTTTAAAAAAAATTATATTTCACATTATATACGGATTAAATAGGACACAGTGATACTGGTGTGCTTATGACCTCTTGTAGGTGTTGATAGCGGACCTATTTTGATGATCTGAGCATTTATGTTGTTAGTTTCATCGAGTAGAGTATTCATGACAAAATTGAAGTTAATCGGATATTTATAATCATATGATCAGAGACTAAATATAACTAGTTTGTTATCAAAATCATTTTTACCGTTTAGCAGTATCCTAGTCCTGATAAAATATGAGTTAAATAGGGTTAGAGATTTTTTTTTTTTTTTTTGACTTTCTATATGAAGATTTTTGAATTCTGAAATTATAGATACTGTCTGTCACAGCACGATGCTGTGACAAGGAACGGCGCCGTTTTGCTTTGTTTTCTCCCTTTTTTTTTTTTTTTTTTTTTTTTTTTTCAGTTTGTGTAATATGGTTGATTTTCTTTTTTAATTTTCAAAATTTATTTTCAAATCAAGATTGTGGGCCGTCCTCAAAACTTAAGATTTTGTTAAAAAAATAAAAATAAAAATTTATGTCTACACAAAAATTGAAGGGTAAATTATATGGAATTTTCCTAAGATTTGAAAAAATATAATGCAAGTTTGACATAATTACACTTGACTCTCTTAAAGTTTTAATTCGTATAAGACGTGACCCCTTTTTCATCATAAATTCGTAAATCGTATGAATAAAAAAATAATATTGTTATATTTTTTATATTGAAATGATTATTTTATTTTGTGTTTTCATATCATATGAATTAGTTTTAATTAGTTTTAACCTCATTAAAAGAGATGTTAGTGTAATAAAACATGTAACTACCAAACATATACAAATGAAACTATAGTAACCAAATTATACCACCACAAAAAAATAAAATAAAAAAAATTTGAAGCGAAATTGTAATTGTATAATTGGTTGGTTTGTAATTTGGCTTCAAAATTTTTTTTTATATAACTTTACTGCTACAATTTCATATATATATATTTGATAGTTACATGTATTTTGTTTGGTATTAGACAATTGCTGCATGATGTATAAATAAATTTTCATTTGTTTCAAGTTTTTTAATTAGAACATTGGTTTACTTTTAAAATTTATTTTTAGTGATTTGAGACATACAAACATTGTAGAATTCAATTTCCATACAAATTTTTATTTTTATTTTTTAACTAATCAAATTCATTCAATTTTTGAGTAGATATGAATTTTCATCTTTTATATTTTTAACAAAATCTTAATTTTTCCCACTATCTTGATTTGAAAATGAATTTTAAAAATAAAAAAGGGAAATCAAATCATATTACAAAAAAAAAAAAAAAAAACAGAGAAAGAGCAAAGCAAAAAAAAAACACAAAAGCAAAACAGCGATGTTACTTGTCACGGCACGGTGCTGTGACAGCACGGCCCCAATCCTGATTAGATGAGTCAAATCAAATTATTAGAGTTTTTTTTTTTTTTTAATTTTATTTTAATAATCAAAGAAAAATTGAAAATGTACCATATTGATTATTAAAATATTTAATAAAATGGTAATAAAATTGAAAGAACCAATAGTAGAATTACAAATGTATTTTTCATATTTAAAAATTCAAAAAAATTAGAAAACTGGATTAAAACTTTTAATTTTAAAGGGACAATAATCTTTTTATTTATATAATAGTAAATATAGATAAGACCAAGATAAAACCCTAATTTGATAGGATTAAAAGATTCAGAATTTTAACGAGAATGGGACCAACCAAAAAAGCTCTAGCTCTTTCTAAATTATTCATCCTGCGTCATTGATATTTGAAAAAATTGGTGGTTTTATGACTCTTCTTATTTTGAATAATATAGGAATAATTATCGGATTGACTTAATTTTTTCATAAATAATCTTAATATTGTGACTTAAAAAATGAATAATTCAAATCATTAAAACATGATGTATAATATGCCCATAAGCCCGAACAGTGGGTCCAATCCATGGAAGAGAGAAGCTTATACCATACACATAATTGAAACGCAAACCAAACTGAATAACAGTAATAAGTGGGAATGAATCATACCTGGAAAGTTGTTAACACCAAGATATAAAATCTGAAGCAAAGACAAATTCCCAATCCCCTTTGGAATGAAACCACTAAATTTATTGTAAGATAATGATAAGAATTGGAGCTCTCTGCATTCACCTAGAGTTGTTGGAATTTGGCCATCAAACTCATTCGCAGAAAGACGGAGAAACTCAAGTTTCGGAAGAAAAACACACAAATCCTCCGGAAGACTACCAGACAACATATTTTGTATGAATTCAATCCATTGAAGTGATGAGATGTTGAAGATGGTTGGCGGTATAGACCCCGACAAATTATTAAATCCCATCCGTAACGACTTCAGTTTCGTGAGATAACCAATCTCTTCAGGAACTCCTCCCTCTAGAAAATTGTACCTTAAATCGAGAGACTCTAATGTTGATATGTTGCCAATGGAAGGTGGAACCAAGCCTGTGAAACTGTTGCTTGCGAGACACAAGTATTGAAGCTTGGGTAAGTTTCCAAACCATGTCGGAACACCTCCACCGAAGTTGTTGAAATTGAAGTCGACAACATTTAGGAGATGCAACCGAGCCAACTCACCTGGAAGATGACCCTGAAAAGTGTTGTTGGTAATGTAGAAGTAGGATAGAAATGAGAGGTTTCCGATGTGGGGTGGGATGGTGCCTCCAATACCCATGTCAGGTACATTCAAGGCCACCACTCTGTAGTGGCGCTTGCCGCAAGAGACACCAATCCAGTCACAAACTGACGTGTCTGCGGACCAGTTATTGGCCAATATGTGGTGAGGATTGTCGAAAGTGATATGGGCTTTGAAGGCCAAAAGAGCATACTGATCAGTGGTGAAGCTAGAAACATTCATAGTGAAGCAGGCTACGAAACAGTACTGCGCGAAGAACAGTACAGTTAGATAGAGGAACCGAGTTTTCTCCATGATGGCGGCTGCTGGGATAACTTGAGAGGGAAACAAGAGAGAAAGTGGCTATTAAAATAATGACGTCAAGTGTCTAAACATTTTAGAAAAGGAAAAAGTTAGGTATCATAAAATTATTTTTATGAAAATAATGATAAAAGATTTATAATTTTTGGATTATATTGATTAGTATTTGGTGCTTTATTCTAAGTGTAATTCAAGAATTACAAAGCTTTCATGATTATTTTTGTGAAAAGTTTTCCATAATACATAACATTGCTGTTTAGAAAAAGTTACAAATCAGCCTTATTTTTTCAAAATAATTACAGAATTACGAAAAAATCTATAACTTTCATTATTAAAGTTTACAAAGTTTACCCTTAATTTGATTTTGCTTTTCCAAAAGGATTAGACTTCTATCATATTCACATTTCAGCATGAAATGATCTAAATTGTTCACTTTTTAAGATTGTTTAGTAGAATATTCATACAAAAATTAAAATAATCGGATATCGATAGTAATATATTTGAATCAGATTTGTATTACAAAAAATGAATAGTTACTCTTGAAATTATATTTGTGGTCTATTTTTAAAAAACTAATATGATTCAAATATGTAACTACCAATATCCAATCATCTTATTTTTTGTATAAACATTCTACTCAATAAGTCTAAGAAAGTGAATAGTTCAGATTATCGAAATTAGTTCTAAAATGGGCTTACTAAGCTGAAACACTCTCTCAAATTGATATGACAACTTGAGAAAAATCAAACTCTTTCTAAAAATTCACTGATTTATTATTTTCCCAACATATTATATTCCCTCATATGTAAAAAGATAATATAATTTTTTTTTTGAACAAATTGAATTATATGAGCTTAATATTCATAGGACTATTATTAGTCTTATGATTATCAATACTTTTAAATTGTGTGTCCGATCTGATATTTGGATTGTGTCAAACTTATGAGAAGGAATTGAGAAATCTTATCAATTTTTCCATTTAAGTAATTAGTGTGAACATATTCTTAGTTCTTCATTTTATGTCTCACTTCTCTCTTGAGATGCAATACTTCTATATGAGAGATGCTAAATTTGGATGGACTACTAGCCGGACTTCAATATATTTATTCAAACATTAAATTATGCATTTTATTAAATTATTAGTCCAATCCCAAGCTATCACTGTCCTAAACAAACTTGACCAAAGTGTAATAATTTATAATTCTATCCAAAATGGTTTGTCCCACTATTTTATATTGATAAAAATGTGTGTATTGTTCATATATTAAGACACTCACTTTAATAATTCGAATTTTTTATTTTTTAAAAGATCATTCATTTAAAGGTTTAAATTAATTAAATAATCATATATAGTAATCACATGACCAAATTATTATTATTTTTCCTTCAGAATAATGAACCGGCTGCAAAATTCCGTATATTTTTTAAAAAATAGTGTGTTTGCTTTGAGTTTTTTAGATTAAATTTTTTAAAAACTGAGTGTTTCGATTTTCTTATTTTTTTTTTATTTTTAGTGAATATTTTTAAAATTTTAAACATTTTTTTTCTTTTTTAAATGTATCTTACTTAGATGTATCTAAAAAGTAAAAATTTTGTAAAAAAATATTTAAAAAAATTAAAAAATACATAAAAATATAAAAAATATACTGAATTCTCATATTTTTTTATATTTTTGATATTTAGTAAATTTTTAAAAGATTTTTTTCGTTATTTTTTTACTTTTTAAGTATATTTTTATTATTTATGTCTAAAAAATAAAAAAAATTATTTAAAATATTTTAAAAAATACAAAAAATAAGAAAATAAAATTTTTTAAAAAATCTAACCAAACAAATTTATTTTTTTTCCCCTCAACAATCTAGTCCAAGAGTCCTGGTGGCCTCAAAATGGCCACATAACACCCTCCCTGCTCTGAGAATCTTCCACGAAACAAAAGTCGTTTCATCTTCCAAAAGGCCTCAAAAGTCGTTTCATCTTCCAAAATATCAACAATTGTCACGTCACGTCTCTTTGATTTATTATTTTTAAATAATTTTTAATATATAATATTAAAATTAAATCTTACATGATAAAATATTGGAAAAAGCTTTGTAGCTCGAATTTTTTGACTCGATTTTTTTTTTTTTTTTTTTCTTCTTTCTTTCTTTCATTTTCGAACAGATAGAGGGAAGAGGAGAGGAGAAAGAGAGAGAGAGAGAAGAGAGGAGGAAGAAGAGAGGAGAAGAGAAAGAGGAGGAGGCAGCACCACCGCCGTCCCCTAGCCGCCGCCGATCGTCGCAGCACCACCTCCTCGCCGACCGTCGCAGTCGCAGCACCACCGCTGTGGCCTCCGGCCCCGCCACCGCCTCCTCCTCCCCTGTGATTATGCCCCCTCTAGTCCTCCTTCCTCCTCCTCCTCCCTTCTCTTCTTCTCCACCCTTATTCTTCGTCTTCCTTCGTTTGCAACAAAAACACAGGAAAAAGAAAAAGAAAAAGAAAAAAAAAAAACAGACACCAAAACGACGTCGTTTTGGTGTGGAGCCACACATTCGAGCCACACATTCGAGCTACGAATCGGAACCGTAAAATATTTAACGAATTAAAATTTGATAATTATCAAACACATTATTTGAAATAATTTTTAAATGTGATAAATTAGATGTGTCAAGTATTTTTTTAAAATTATATATTTATAATAATAAGGGGTAGACTTGTCTACGGTCCACTTTGTGGATTGGATGGTACTGTTGGGCCTGTAGAGTCCATTATGGGTCCTTGTTGGCTACATATTTTGTATAAAGTCAATTACAGTTCAACACGTGGCAGGTTGAGGGTAACACGGGAAGACAATTCAAACCTTAGATCGTGATCGTTCACGTGGTAGTTAGTATTAGTTTTCATAAGATTTGCATAGTGCTGGATCAGCAAAGAGATGCAAAGTGATGTGGCTTCAACGGTTACCCACATTTAAATTCAAAATCAGAAGGGAAGCCTAACTGCAGGTATTGGCATAGTGGAGCTAACTATGAGGCAACATGATCAGCGATCATGGAGGAACGGTTCGACGGTTAGAAGTGCAGTTCGATGGTTAGTCTTGAGAAGTATAAATAGCAGAGAAGGTCCCAGAAAAAGCCCCATACTCAGATCCATAAAACCAGTTTTATGCTACTTTATTTCTTTTCTAGTTTTTACATTTCTTGTTCTTTACATTTCTGTACTTCAAATTCCTGCACTGCATTTCGTTCATAGGAGTAGTTTTCAAGTAGCTTGTTGCTGTAAACCTCTACGAGGCTGATTCGGATCTTTGTAAGTTTTTCATTTTGCTTAATGAAATACTACAACTATTCTTCATTTAATCATTGTTTGCTTAATTCTCCTAAACAAAGCCACTAGTAAAAGTCCTCTTCATTGAGGCTGAAAGAACTAAAACACAATCGTCTGATAATTGGTTGGCAATTAACATTCTGTAAGGATTGATTGATCCTTGTTGGCACACTCACAATTACAAAAATAACCTTCGAAAGCCAAAAAAGCCAACATATATTTTTGGCACACCCAGTGGGACTAATTGAAATGGCTAGACGTAGGAGACAAGGAGAAAATGAACAATTGGAAGAAGGCGTGGAATGAGAGGTAGAAATGCCTAATCCAGAAGATAATGTGATACCACATCCTGTGGAAAACACCCATTTTATCAGAACCTATGGTCGAACAGACCAGCACTTCGGAACAAGTACCACATGTTCATAATATTGGATGAGGCCAAGGAATTGGACCATCCACTGTTCCATCTACTCAGCCAATGAATCCATGGGGTGGCCTAGTAGATGCCATGGGACAACAGTTAATAAACACAATGGAAAAGTGGGCAACATCCTTTTTGGATCGAATGAATACCCACCAACCAACAAACACAAGACACATGGAGGAAATTTCAAATGTCCCTCAGCAAAGATTGGCTAGAGATAAACAGCCTATGCAAATTAATGGACATTCTAATGGTCAAACTAGTAATCAAAACTATAAAAGACCATCACCTCAGTCTTGGTGTGAATCAATTTCGAGGCCTATAGTAAGTCAAAATGCCTCATTACTTAACAGTGAAGCCATGCAAATTGGTGGATCTGGCCCAGTACAAGAAAATGGTATAAGGATGGTTCCAAATCCCATGTTTCGAAGCCATACCTGGCACGAAGGGGTTCACTAACCCTTTATTCAAATTTATACCTGGGGAGTTGGAAGGTTTTCCTACAACTGGAAGAGACACAACACCTGTTCCAGCACCTTTCGCATGTCCTTTTACAGGACAGGTTCAAAGAGGTCATCCATACCCTCAACAGCAGCCAGCATCACACGGACAACCAGTCCCAAACATACCACCCTATGGACCAAGAGGACCCCAGGTACAAGGTTGTGCACTAAATCCTGTGTTTGTTTCTCCAGTAGTGGTTCAACAGGCAGAAAAAATATGGTCCCTAGGGACCAAATTGTTGACATTGTTAGAGAGATGTATGAACCAATGGCTCGGGGGGTTCAGACTCCTGTGTACAGGAAACTGTACCCAGAATGGGTAGATAGGGTACATGAATACCCAAGAGGTTTCAGGATACCAGATTTTGCCCTTTTTATGAGAATGGAAACCAGTCAACGGTTGAGCATATTGCTAGGTTCGCGGCTCAGTGCGGTGAATTTACCAATAGTGACTATATGAAGTTAAGATTATTTCCAAATTCTCTAACTGAGGGAGCATTTGCATGGTATATTAACCTTACACCTGGCTCTATCCAAACTTGGCAACAAATGGAAGAGGCATTTCATGCCCAATTCTTCCAAACAGAGCCAGAGGTTTCTATGGCAGACTTGGCAAGATTGAGTCAAAGGCCTGATGAGAAGGCTACTCAGTTTATTGCCAGATTTAAAAGAGCACGAAATAAATGTAGGATCATTTTACCAGAGCCTGAATATGTGAGATTGGCTCAAAATGGTCTAGAGTTTAGGCTTTGAAAGAAGTTTGACTTAACTGAGTTTAGAGACTGAGTGGAATTAACCTATAAGGTGTCTAGGTATGAAGCATTACTAGAAGAAGAACAAGATTGAAGTAATGCATCGTACAATACGTATTATGGAGATCCTAATTATGAGATTGATGCAGCAGAGATTGTAGGGAAAGAACCTGTGATCTGTGAGACATTAATTTATAAAGATACAACAATTGATCAGCAGTTTAAAAAGAAAGACCTTCATAGGAAATACTCTTTCGACTTAACAAAGGCAGATGACATTTTTGATCGTTTGCTTGCTGCAAATTTCTTGAAGTTACCAAAAGGAGTCAAAATTCCGTCTCCAGAGGAACTTAAAGGAAAAGTGTATTGTAAATGACATAATTCTTGGTCTCACTCAACTTAAAACTGCATTATTTTTCGAGACAGGATCCAAGAGCAGATTCGAAAGGGGAGTTTAAAATTCCCAGCTAAAGCAGAAAAGGCCATGGGGATTGATACTAATCCATTCCCAGAAATTGGAGAGGTGGCAGTCAATGTTATTATGGCAGACTTCCAGAACTTGTCCTTGAAAGAATTGGAAGAGGTCAATGTGCAGATGCATGTTCCCAGCCAGACAACTGTCAAGAAAGACACTGGAAATCTACCAGCTATTGGACAAGGTTTCTTAGACCAGAGGGAAGACTCTGATGAAGAAGCACTGGATGACGATTCTTTAGAAGCAGTTGTCATGCAAAGAATGTGTCCCAGATGCAGGCTGAGCTACAAGTGGTTGAAAGGGCTTCCAATGATGGGAAGCAATATTACAAGGATGTGCAGAGGCGTCCTAAACCAACCAGTGCTTATAACAAAAGGCCATATCCAACTAGTATTAGGCAGCAGCCATTAATGGCTGAGCCAGCAGCCGCTAGAATGCAATCTAAAGGCAAGAGGCCTTTATATGAGTCTAGACCACCTAATTATTACAGAATGGAGAGCAGTCATCCTGAAAGGAGACCGAAGAAGGGTTCAATTTATGGGATCAAAGCCAGAGGTTGGCCTCTTAGACCAGTCTCACGCAGGACAGAAAGTGGCCACCTTCATCAAAGGCCTGAGTTAGGCCCAAAACAGGGAGTCAGGGCCAAACAGTGGCCTTCACATCCAGCTTCGAAGGAAGAAAGAAACAGTTCAACAGCTGGGTTAGTAGGTTCGTGGGTACCTGGAGTTCCAGATTGGTTTGTCATGCAGAACAAACCTAGGGAGATGTCTACCCAAAGAAATGTTGTTGGAAACCAAGGTAGGATGGTTAAACCTCCTTTGGTGGCTCCAAACAATTGGGTATTGCTTAAGCACCTGAAACAAAAGAACCAAATATGGTCCCAGTGATTTCTAGGTCCCAAAGAAGGAAGATCCAACGAAGGTACACTCAGTACCAGAAGGATCTGAAAGAAAGTGGAGAAAGTTATTCATTGGTTCAGCTAAAGAGCCAGACAGAAGGAGAAGAAGATTCAAAGTTAGACCATAATCTAAAATCGACTCTTCCAAACAAAAGGAGTTGTAGCAGGGAGTAGTTGGCCAAAGTTCATTCCGAACTAAAGGCCAAGAAAAGATCCAGCTTGGTAGGATTGGAAAAAGCTTTGATGGAAAGTGATAATGAGATAGAAGATGAAGTCGTCCCAGGCCAAAGGAAGTGGATGGTTGAGGAAGAAATGTTTGAAGCCTTCATGGCTGAACAAACATTTTTGGTCGAAAAACCAACAGAAACAGACCATTTGAAGGAAGTTACTAATACAGAAGTGCCATAATGCAGCATGGAGGACGCTTCTGAAGTAAATGAACAAGTTGACCAAGAGGGAAAGCAAGTACAGCCAGTCGTCCAATTTGGCTCGTTCCCTCCAGTGTCAGTGAATATGGTGCTTATATTACCACTGGAGTTTCAAGCTGAAGATGAAAACCAAGGTCAGGAGATTGACCCAATTCCAGTCTCCAGTGAAGACTCACAAGTAAGTATGGTGCAAGACGAATCCGAAGTAGCCACACCAATGGAAACTGAAGACGAGAGTGAGGAAGAGGTAAGTATTAACCTCTCTTACCCTTTTTAGTATCCCTCGACGTCTATGACACAGCATGTCAAACCCTTGTATATCAAGGCCTTCTTTAATGGAATACAGATGAGTTGGGTGCTGGTGGATAACGGGGCAATAGTAAACCTACTTCTAAAATCTTCGTTGAAGAAACTAGGAAAGAAGAACCCCAGACTAATCCCAACCAGTACAACCATTGCTGGTTTCGCTGGAGACAAACAGATGGCCCAAGGTATTTTGCCCATCAACCTGAGTGTGGGAACCAGGGACTGCATGACAACATTCTTTATTATCGACAGCAATGCTAAGTATAATGCTTTGCTTAGAAGAGATTGGATTCACACCAACAAATGTGTGCCTTCCTCTTTACATCAAAAATCATGATGGCATTGTGCAATGGGGAGACGGAGGAGATCAATGCAGATCCTCAACCCTTCATAACTTGTGCAGATTTCGCAGAGGCCAAATTATATACTGAGGGAGTGGCACCACTCAGTATACTGAGAAAACTTGATGGATCAGCCGAAGTGACGACTGATGAGGAATTTTCACATTTAAAGCACTTGCTCCAGGAAAGTGCCAATGAAGAGTTTGTCGTTAAGGATGACAATGATGCCTGGTTGTAGGCAAGGAGATGAAACCCAAGAAGCCAGGTCTTTGGCTCTAATTAAGTTCTCAATATTGGATATAAAATCAATAGTTCAGAAAATGCAAGAGCAAGAGAAAGAAGCCATGATGATTGGTTGTAAGAAGGAACAACAATAGGTCAGATTTTTAGCCTTAGATAAATATTGTGCTTTGGACATTGAAACAAAAGTCCAGGAGATACATGAGGAAGAAGCCTTGTGGATAGACTTTGTCTATGAGGAGGAAGGTAAAGATGTTGAATCAAAGAAGCTGGGAGCAAAACAAAGTAAGGAGATTGCTTCGAAGTCAAAAGGAATCAAAAAAGGAGCATCAGTAAGTTCTTAGATACAAGACCTCTTGGAAGAAGTAAATTTAGGGGAAGGTTCTATACAACAGCCATCTATATAAGTGCTTGGTTGAATGCTCTTGACAGGGACCAATTGTTGGTTGTTTTGAAGAAATATAAAGATTATTTTGCATGGTCTTATAATGAACTACCATGATTGGATAGGTCATTAGTAGAACATAGGCTTCTTATGAGGCCTAATTTCAAGCCATACAAGCAGAAACCAAAAAGAATGAGTCCAGAAGTGATTCAGAAAGTTAAGGAGGAAATTCTTAGACTCCTCAAGGCAGGCTTTATTAGGACAGCCAAGTACGTTGAATGGCTATCCAATATTGTGCTTGTAGTTAAGAAGAATGGTAAAATGAGGGTATGCATCGATTTCAGAAACTTGAATCTAGCAACTCCAAAAGATGAGTATTCTATGCCTATAGTAGATTTGTTGGTAGATAGTTCAACACGGCATCAAATTTTATCAATGATGGATGGGCACTCTAGTTATAACCAAATCTGCATTGCAGAGGAGGATGTCCACAAGACAGCATTCAGATGTCCTGGGCATATTGGCACCTTCGAATGGGTTAAAATGCCATTTGGCCTGAAGAATGCTAGGGCTACATATCAGAGGGCTATTAACACTATCTTTCATGACCTCATTGGAGGGTATTTAGAGTGTTATATTGATGACATTGTAATGAAATCTCAATCCATGGAGGAACATTTGTTTCACTTAGAAGCATTTTTTGAAAGAATAAGAAAGTTTAAGTTGAAACTCAATCCTCTTAAGTGTGCTTTTGGCGTATCATCTGGAAACTTCTTGGGCTATGTAGTACATAAGAAAGGAATACATATTGACCTGAATAAAGCCAAAGCCATCATTGAAGCCAGACCTCCATCAAGTAAGAAAAAATTACAAAAGTTCCTTGGACATGTTAATTTTCTTCGAAGATTCATTTCTAATACTGCAGGGAAAACTAAAGTATTTTCTTCCTTGTTAAGGCTAAAAGATGAAGAGGAGTTTGTGTGGACAGCAGAGTATCAAATTGCTTTCGAAGGAATCAAAGCCTACTTGGCCAACCCTTCAGTGCTGATGCCACCAAAGGGTGATAAGCCCTTGAAGTTGTACATAGCTGCAGTAGAGGATTCATTGGGAGTTTTCTTAGCCCAAGACAATGAAGAAGGCAAGGAACAAGCTGTTTATTACCTTAGTAGGTTTCTAAATTCTTGTGAATGTAAATACTCAACTGTAGAAAAGTTGTGCCTTGCATTGTATTTTGCTGCAATGAAATTAAGATACTATCTTTTGCCTACAACTGTCTTGGTAATTGCAACCACAGATTTAGTTAAATATATGTTATCTAGACCCATGTTGAGGGGAAGAATTGGCAAATGGATACTAGCTTTATCAGAATTTCATCTAGAATATGTCCCCCAAAAGGCAGTAAAAGGACAAGTTTTAGCTAATTTTTTGGCAGACCATCCATCTCAAACAGAAAGCCAAGAGATAATGGAACTTGGTATGGCTAGTGTTGAACCATGGCAAATGTGGTTCAATGGATCAAAAGCCAATGGTTTAACTGGAATTGGTATAGTAATTAAGTCACCACAAGGAGTAGAAACCACACATGATTTCAGAGTGGATGAAATTACTTGTTCCAATAATTAAGCTGAATATGAAGCCTTAATAATGGGATTGGAAATACTTATTGGATTATAAGCTTATGTAGTTGACATATTTGGGGATTCTCAATTGGTAGTTAATCAGGTGAAAGGGATTTTTAGATGTCAAAGTATAAGCATGTTGTCATACTACGTTGTTACATTACATTTTCTTTCTCAATTTCAGATAGCAAATGTAACTCATGTCCCAAGATTCTTGAATAATAAAGCTAATGATGTGGCTTAAAAAGTTTCGAATTTCAAGAGAAAGGATAATACTTGAAGGGATATAAGTCAAACAACATATCAGAAAGTAATATCACCCTTGAATAAAAGGAATGTGGTTCTGGAAGTCAATCATAATGACTTACAAGAACAAGATTGGAGGCATCCAATAATGCAGTATCTGGCTGGCACATCTTCGAAAGCTAGCAGAAAAATTAAATTGTAGTCTATGCAATACATAATGTATGGTAATGCTCTCTACAAGAGGGGGGGAGATGGATTATTGTTGGAATGTTTAGGCCCAAAGGAAGCATTGACAGCTATGGCTGAGGTTCATGAAAGCATCTGTGGTGCTCATCAGCCTGGTGTGAAAATAAGATGGCTGTTTCAAAGGCATTTCTACTATTGGCCAACTATCCTTAAAGACTACATAGAATATGCAAGAAGTTGCCAAGCATGCCAAAAGCATGGCACAATAAGGCACGTGCCCATAACTGACCTGCATGTAGTTGTGAAGCCTTGGCCATTTAGAGGATGAGCCATGGATATGATGAGGAAAATACACCCACCCTCTTCGAAGCATCATTGTTTCATCTTAGTGGCCACTGAGTACTTCACTAAGTGGGTTAAAGCTAAGCCATACAAGGCTGTAGACCAGACTGAAGTCATTGGATTCATTAAGGACTTAATCCATAGATTTGGTATCCCACAGACTATAACTGTTGATAATGTGACTGTATTTGATAGGAAAATGGTAAAGTCTTTTGTGGCAGAGTTTGGAATTAGCCTTGTTAATTCCACTCCCTATTATGCACAAGCCAATGGTCAAGCTGAATCATCCAATAAGTCTTTGAAAAAAGGAATACAGAAAGTTGTGAAAGACAATCCTAGGGATTGACATAACTTATTATTGGATGTAATGTGGGCATATAGAACTTCTCCAAGGTCAAGCACATGAATCACTCCTTATGCCTTAGTATATGGACATGATGCAGTGCTACCTGTGGAAATTAATGTTAAGTCCTTGAGGGTGAGATGCCAAGACCAGTTAGATCTTGAGCAATACCATCAGAGTATATGCTTGGAATTAGAAAGTATAGATGAAGCTAGGATTCTGGCATTAAATAGCATTCTTTTCCAAAAGAAGAAAGCAACCAAAAACTATAATAAGAAAGTCAAGCACATTGGTTTTGATGAATGTGATTTGGTATGAAAGACAATACTCCCAATAGGGATTAAAAGCCACAAGTTTGGCAAATGGTCACCTAACTGGGAATGACTGTATCAAGTTCATAGAGTCTTGCCTATGGGAACATATCATTTAAAAAATTTGAATGGATATGTACATCCCAAGAAAATTAATGGCAGATATTTGAAGCCTTATTATCCAACTGTATGGGAAACACAAGGAATAGAATAAGTACTAAATAAAAGAACATGAGAACACTCAAATGATAAATAAGAAATTTTTATTTCATAAAGAGTTGAGTACATGTAGCCATAAATTGGCCCAGAAGTCAGTACAATGTCTCAGTTGTTCTTTTACAATAGATGCTCTATTCTGAAGTGATGGGAACAACTGGATGGTTGTAGCCATTTCCTACTTTCGATCAGCCAGTCCTTGATTGGTAATCTGCAATTTGATGGTAGTTCGATCTAAGGCTTGGTTGACTGCTGATAGCTCCTCTTCAAGTTGAGTTTTCTTCTCCAATAGTTGAGCTCGAAATTGGGAGACAGAGGAATGTTGTTCCTTCAATTCTGACACCTCAGTATGTACTTTGGAAACAAAGCTCTGACCCCTCGCCAATTTCTTCTCTACAACCTTGGCAGCATGACAAATGAAGATGTAGAAATCAATGGTGGCTGCTGCCTGAGACAAATAACTTGAGACAGCTATGCCAGATTGCTCAGCAACCTTGCAACATTGGAGGAAGCCATTTTTTTATTATAGGCCTCTGTAAGGCTTCGAAAGGAATCCTCGAAAAAGATGCCAGCAGCTCCAGACAGCTGTCCAAGTCTATCGAAGGCAATGAAGTCTTACCACTGGAGGAAGAGTTCTCAAAAATTTCTAGTAGAGAATCAGCTAGAACTAATGGCTCAGTCTCATTGCTAGTCATTGGAGAGGTGGAAGGCATGTCAAAAAGACTGGCAAGTCTAGCCTCAAAGATATCCACCTCATCCATTGACATGGAAGGTGCAGAAAGAGCCCTAGTAGAAGGAAGAAATGACTGCATAGGAATAGGAGAAGAAGGTGGAGTATCCTTAGCAATCTTTATGGTTTTGGCTACCAGTTGGTCAAGAGAAGAAGGACTGGAGCTAGGCAAAAATAAAGAATGATGAATTGGAGAGCTACCAGTACCTTCTCTATAGGAATTAGCTACCATCAAAGATGAAGTAACAGCTGGAATTTCCTTCGGAGGGGGAGGAGAAGTAAAGCTCGAAAGAGAATCAAATTGAGTAAAATCGAAAGACAAATGAGGGAGGTGTGAAGTTAAGCCAAAAGAAAGAGGAGTAGGAATACTTGGCCTCAAGAAGGGTATGGAAAAATATAGGACCAGGAAGTGGGAGAATTATTTGAATGGGTTCAACATCTCGAGGTTGTTCAACTTCGACTAAAACTGATGGAATCCTTATTGGAAGAATAGGCAAAATAGTTGTTGTTGCAAAAGAAGAAATACAAAACAATGTTAAGTCTCAACATTAACAATTTGGGAAAAGAAAGTGGAGACATGAAAAGAAGTTACTTGTTTTAGAGGTGGTGGCAATGACGGGAGAATTATGGAGGGAATAATGATCGGCAGTGTGTTGCCTTCTCATTGTTCCCCTTTGGGTTGCATCAGTGGCAGCTGCTTCATCCCTTAGTAATTGTTGTTGTCGCCTTTTCTCAGCTCTTTGAAAAACAATTATTTCTTTGGAATGTTCCTCCTCTACTACTTTGGCAGCTGCCTCATGAGTGGGGTCTTCGACCAAATCAAAAGGAGAGATAGTCATCTTCTTTCTCTTTTTTCTCTATAATGGTATTTCCTGCTCTTCCTCAATCTCTCTCTCTCTCTTCAATCTGAGATTCAGACTTTTTAGGAGTGAGTTCCTCCTCTACTGCTTTAGTAGTTGCCTCATGAGTGGGGTCTTCGACCAAATCAGAAGGAGGGATAGTCATCTTCTTTCTCTTTTTTCTCTGTAATGGAGTTTCCTACTCCTTCTCAATCTCTCTCTTCAATCTGAGATTCAGACTCTTCAGGAGTGAGTATTAGTTTCCTTTTATTTTTCTGCTGATGTCTGTCTTTGAGAGTAGCTAGAGCTGCAGCTCTCTTAGGAGATTTTTCTTGTGGGGACCCTACACCAAGAGGTATAAATGTAAAGGAAACAAACAAAAGAGTCTAAAAGAAAAGAAACCTAAAAATACATACCTTTTTTCAAAGCAGCTCTGCTAACTCTAGCAAGAGAGGGTGAGGCTGTAGGAACAGTCTTGGCAGCTGTGGAAAGAGAGGGAATGTTCTCGACTGCTGTTGGTTTAGCCTTAGAAGGCACACCTAGTCCTATCAATAAATCATGAGGATGTATAGCTAGATGCACTTCCATAGTGGCTGTCCACCAATTTTGAAATCTCTTTAAAGCTAAACCAGAGGGGATAAAGGGTATAAATTTGAACTCACCTAAGTCTTTCAACAGCTTAAATGTTGCCTCCTCTAGTTTGGATTTGGGTACTCTTAGATCTCTGGCTGTGAGATGGACATTTGAGAGACTGCAGAGTGGAATGGGAATTCCTTGAGTAAGCCCAAATTGTCTAGCAAACTAAGAAGGGCAATATACCTCAGATATGCACTTGTAGGCTCGAAGGTTTAAAGTACCAATGAACAGTTCCCTCGGCAACAAAATGGAAGCCCACATATTTTTGTGAGATGGGATGGAACACTCTTTATCAGCCAAGAATGTTTGCAGTCAAGTTGGTCCTTTGTTGGCATCAAAGGGGCAAAAGAAGGTGGCAGCTGGGGAAATAGGAAGTTGATGAAAAAAGGTGAGGTAGTAGGCGAAGGAAGTAGGATAAAGAGCAACTCTAGCATACTTTTCTCCGTAAGTACTAGGGTCTTGAACTAAAAACTTCAAGTACTTAGGATGCAGGTCAGTAAAGTATGCAAAGAGCCAGAGTTGAAGCACCTAGAGAGGGCTTTCCTGATTGATATCGAGAGGTCTTTCACAAAATTGGAAGTAGGCTCTATAGACATGGCCTAAAAGGTAAGGGGCCAAGGCTATTCGTTTCTTCAAAACAAGGGCCTTCGCAAGTGGGGTGAACTCAGGCATGATTCGCTGAGATGATGCATAAAAGAGAAATTTACACAATCAGCATAAAATAAAGGAAAAGAGTTCTCGATCTCTCACGGGGCCTTCCCTTTTTATTTTCAGCCTTTACAAAATCATTGAATGAGGAATTTAAGGGTGGAAGGGAAAACCTAATAGAAAGGTCTAGCTAGCTGGGTGTAAAAGGAGTACAAGTGGTGAAAGCCCTAAGAGATGGCAGATATCAAGAACGGTGGGGGCCATCATGCCATAACAAAACTGAAAAAAATTAAAAGCCATGTTCCAAAAGCAAAGAGCTGCAGGAATCAAAAAAGGGTCTTCAAGAATGATAAACCTGGAAAGACGAAGGGCATCGAGAATATAGAGCTCTTGCAGGTCACATTCTCTTGCAGACACAACTTTGTCATACCATTCCTCTCACTCAGCCCTCAATGTCGGCCAGCAACGATGAGGGCGGTTCATTCTCCAATTTCTCCAGTCAAGCCCTCATTCATAGAGAAGAAAATGGTCCTCCAAGCGAGGGTACAAAGCTGGAAGTTGGACGGGAGGCTCTCGAAAGATAGGACCTAGACATATTCTTGTTTGTCCCTATGGCGAGGAACAAAGAGGCGTCCGTCTATGGCACTTGACCCATCAGCTATAAATTTGGTGATCTCTTCCTCAGTACATCTTTTCAAAGCCATGGTTGGGCTTATACGTTCGCCAGTTGGTACTTTCAGAGAAGAAGAATCCATTGGTGGCAAGCAGCAAGGAAGAGAGGGTTAATAGAGAGGAAGGGTTTGTGTGTTGAGCAAACGAGTGAATTCAGAGCACGAAATAAAAAGGGTTCTAAAACCTTTGTGTCTGGAAAATATATCGTGGAATTCGTAAAGAAGTACTAAAAGTACGGATGCGAAGAATTTCCTTCAATATTGATAATTTCTGGAGGGAAATACATCTCAAATACTAATGTCAGCTTCAAAATAAAATATTTGGCTTCGAAGCCAATTTTTGGCGCCAAAATGAAATGATAAACGGCTTCGAATGTCGAAAGCTTACTTCGAAGCACATTCCATGCCTCACGATGAAAGAGTGTTTAGATATTTGTTTACTTCAAAAGGATTAAGAACCTGTTTTATGGTTTCTTAGTGAGAGTAAATCCTTCGAAGCAAAACTTGAAATCCCTCAAAGTTAGGAATGGCTTGTTCTAAGTTCCAAACCAATAGTTGGTTTGATAATATACAGAAGAGATTGCTCTTTTAGAATAAAACAATGCAGTCCTTAAAGGAGGCTTCCATATTTCTGAAAGTATGGACTGTTGTTCGAAGCAAAATTAGTCCATTTAAAACTGATTGATCGTACTAACCATATGTTGGATATGATTAAAGCAAGCTTTAAGGGGCAAGATTATCGAATTCAAGGCTCTAATTCTGAAAGAGGACTTCCATATGGTGAGAGAAGTCAAATTGATTTTCAAATATTTCATTGAGAGTCAAGCTTTCGAAGAAAAAATTGATGATCTCGAAGCCACAAGTTTATTGGTTCTGGGTAAAATTAGACCATACCAAAATAACAAAACAAAATCTCTCCGCTTTATTAAGATAAGTATTATTACATCAGAGGCCTTGCTTAGGCACATATTCAAGCTCATAAAAGTAAGGAACAGAGTAAATAACAAGGTCATGGAATTTGGTCCAGCTGTGGTCAATAAATTTATGTTCATTTTTTATTCTATCTTCTATTTTCTCCAGGCTTGGTTGCTGAAGTTGGTGTGCTCTTACTTGGTAAAAAAGTTTTTCAGCTTTTATTTCAAACTCTGTCTCTTTTAGCCCTTGTTCTGTCTCGTCCATATCCAGGTCATCCCAGTATGCAGAATCTTTATTCTTGAAATCATCGTATTCATCAACTCGATTGGCTGAGATTTGGTCCAAGGACTGAGTAGTGGCGATAGAATTATGATACCAATGAAGGAGTAGGGGGAGTTGGTCCAAGAACATTTGAAGTTCTGCTTGGGCGATAGGGTTGAGAATATGACCCTGGGTCATAATGTCACAAGCCCATCGAAAGTTCTTGAGAGGATTATTGTCCTCAAGAACATTGAAGGGCAAATGGGAAAAGGCCGCAAGCAGAAGTTGGGCTTGCTTTCGCTGATCTTTAGTAGGAAGAGATAGAGGGTGATAGGAAGGGAGAAACTGGTCCTCAAAGAGAGTATGCCTCAATTCTTCCATCCAGTGAGGGTCTTGTGGAAGAGGAGGTGCAGGAGTTTCCACCTCGAAAGTAGGAGGAAATCGGGTGCTATTGACGATGTCAAGCCAGTTAGAAGAGCAAAGTTTATCCTTCTGAGCCAAGAATAAAGGATTATACCCTTGTGCCTCTTCCGGGCGAGGAGTGGCATGTACTATTTTCGTAGGCGTGGAAGATGTGTACCACACTATGAGTAGGTTGTCTTCCAAACAACGTCGGTGGTTGATGGCCACGTAGGGATAAACCACTGAACTCTGAGCATCAGAAGGGAATTCTAAAGGGTCAATGAACTCGACAAAATGATGGTTGACTCACTCTCTTAATTCTGGCCAGCTTCCCCAACCAGAAGCCCCAGAAGAGGAAGAAGTTATAGCTTCATACCACCCAGAAGGCTTTGGGTCAGAGGAAGAACTTCCCATGTCCATATTTGCAAATTTCTGAATCAAAGGATTGTGGACAGTGTGTTCGTAATCCAAAGGTTGATAATTTGCAAAAGCTTCCATGACTTGAATATAGGAAGGTGGGTAAAGGTGGCTAATCAATGCATGAAGATTCTTTCGAGGATGAACGGTATTATCAAACAACTCTTCATATGCTTGATCGAGATAAGAAAAGGTCTATTTATCCATGAGAATTGAATTGGACTTTTTAAATACTGAGATAGTGAGCTTGTTTAAGGGATCGAAGAGGAGTTAATGCAAATGTTCATCAATGAATGACAGTTGAATTTCTAAAAATGCAAAGCCCATGCACGTTCTAAAACATGGGAAAATACCTTGATCCACTAATATGACCAAGTATTAGGTATATTAGTGCGGGGGGTGATGTTGGCTACATATTTTGTATAAAGTCAATCATAGTTTAACACGTGGCAGGTTGAGGGTAATACGGGAAGACAATTCAAACCTTTGATCGTGATCGTACACGTGGCAGTTAGTATTGGTTTTCATAAGATCTGCGTAGTACTGGATCAACAAAGAGATGCAAAGTGATGTGGCTTCAACGGTTACCCACATTTAAATTCAAAATCAGGAGGGAAGCCTAACTGCAGGTATTGGCATAGTGGAGCTAACTATGAGGCAACATGATTAGCGATCATGGGGGAGCGGTTCGACGGTTAGAAGTGCAGTTCGATGGTTACTCTTGAGAAGTATAAATAGCAGAGAAGGCACTAGAAAAAAGCCCCATACTCAGATCCATAAAACCAGTTTTATGCTACTTTATTTCTTTTCCAGTTTTTACATTTCTTATTCTTTACATTTCTGTACTTCAAATTCCTGCACTGCATTTCGTTCATAGGAATAGTTTTCAAGTAGCTTGTTGCTGTAAACCTCTACGAGGCTGATTCGGATCTTTGTAAGTTTTTCATTTTGCTTAATGAAATACTACAACTATTATTCATTTAATCGTTGTTTGCTTAATTCTCCTAAACAAAGCCACTAGTAAAAGTCCTCTTCATTGAGGCTGAAAGAACTAAAACACAATCGTCTGATAATTGGTTGGCAATTAACATTCTGTAAGGACTGATTGATCCTTGCTGGCACACTCATAATTACAAAAATAAACTTCGAAAGCCAAAAAAACCAACAGTCCTGTTTCAATAATCCGAACCGTTCGATATGTAAAACTCATTGAATACTTTATCCCTGTAAAAAAAATACATTGATCGGATCAAATTCTTATCAATAATATATTTTGGAAATTATATTTATCGTTGACAGAAATCTGATCCGATCAAGTAACTATCGATATCCAATCAATGTGATTTTTTACAAGGATAAAATATTCGAAGAGTTCTACATATTGAATGATTCGGATTATCGAAATAAGACCCGTGGTGGGCCCAGTACAACACGCTCTAGTCTGATCTCAGACTGTAGAAAAGCCTAACCCTAATAATAAATAGGGTAAGCAAGGTTTTAAAAAGTAGTTGTGGTTGCTATAATTGATGCGGTGACGTGGTAACGGTTGCGAGGTGTAAAGGCTGATGGTTGCGGTAACCGAAACCGTGTTTTTATTTTTATTTTTCACACAATTTGAAGAAAACTTACTGATACGCATATATATTTTTTCATAATCACATTTATTGGGGTTTAAAATAAATTTTGATCAATTTTTGTTAATTTTTAAGTATAATTCAATATATTTCATATTTTTAAATCACTATAAAGGAGATTTTTACATTTTATTTTAATAGTTAATGATTTTAAGAATAATTAATTTTAAATGTCTACAAATTATTTTTTACCAATACCTGAACTAATTGAATAAAAAATATTCGCAATTATTAAATGTAAGGATTATAAACTAAAAATTGTGTCATAAATTTTATAAAAAAAATTATAAAGAAAAAAAAATTCATATAAGATTTTTTTTTTTTTTGGCTTAGATCACTTGTATTTATTCCTTTTTCGTAAGGCTTTTTTTTTTTTTTTTTTTGGAAAAAAGAAACTATTCAAAATATATTTTAAAAGAGTGCAACGGTGTCTAACAGATTGTTAAGACCGTTATGGTACCGCTACGTCCGTTATGCAACACCGAAACGGTAGTTACACATGCAAATTTCCGTCATATCGCTATAGCGGCTGTAACAGGTGGCGGTAACCACCACAACTATTACATAAGGGCGTTACGTAACAGTTGCGGCTGCTTTTTAAAACCTTGAGGGAAAGTAATAGGCACCTTTCTTAAAATTTATGACAATGGGAGAGATCTCTCCTCATATTTTGAAATGACATTCATCTCTCTTACATTTTGTCAATGTTGTCAGCCTAACACCGGATAGTTGAATTTTACATTTTAACCTTCACTACACATACATCAGCCACCCTACCTTTGCCATGAACATGTTGGGTTTGTGTTACTCTGATAAGTACTGTTTATTGAGTCTGGGTTCAATGGGAAATTTTGGGGGCCTCCCTTGAGTACTTTGATAATTTCATGTTGCATCCGCATTGACTTAATTTATATACTTATAAATAGATGAGGATGACACCTCTTGTATTTGTTGAGAGTCGTATTTGTTATTTGATTATAGTGAAACCTGCGGCAATCATCGATGTAGTCCTATTCTGGGATGAAATATATGTTTTTGTGTGGGTGTGATTTCTTCGATTTATTTTATCTTTCTTATTTATTATTTCATGTCTTACTGATTCAAATTAGAAATAGTCGATTCCTTAACTGAACCAATCCACTCTCCCACATCAACACAACCCTCTCTCTGTAAATTTTCAGATCTATTGTGCATTGGTAATTCAAATGAAACTATGGGTCTATTGTGCTCTGTGCTAGCAGGAAGTGGGGATGCTACTGCACGGGCTGCGCAGCAGCGGCTGCTGTGCGGAAAAATGGGCCTATTTCGGAGCCCATTTTGATAATTCGAACCGCTCACATTTTAGAATGCATCAAGTAGAATATACCTGCAAAAAATCAAGTTAATCGGATATCGTTTACCTATTCATCAACTTACATTTGTATCTACAAAAATAAATAATAATTATGATTTAAAGTATTAAAATGAATACAAATGTGAATGCATGAATAGGTAAACGATATCCGATTGACTTGATTTTTTGTAGGCATGTTCTACTTGATGTATTCTAAAATGTGAATGGTTCGGGTTATCAAAATAAGCCCTGAAATTGGCCCATTTCGCCGCACAGTAGCCACTGTTGCGCAGCCCACGCAGCAACATCCTCACTTCTTATGAATTGACCCCAAGAAATTATTTCAACCTAACAGATTCTAAACTTATACTTCAAGATGTATATCATAAATTTGTTATTCATAATTTTTACCACTAACATAATACACATCACAAGTGTTCGTAATTTTAAGAATAATGTTAGAGACTCTAAAAGTTTTTATCAAATTTTCTGCTAAATATCTTACATAGGTGTAGGATTCACATGGGACCCACATAATGTGGGTTCCACACCTACATGAGACATTTGGTAAAAATTTTAATAACACTTTTGGGATCTCTAACATTATTATAACTTTAAATCACATACATTTGTAACTTTATATCACATAAAAGTGCAAATCATAAATTTCCCATTTTTTTTCTATACACAGGCAATTGAAAATACAATTAAATTTAATTAACTTATTGAATCAAAAGAAGCTGTTAATAGTTGATGATGAGAAAAGGTATCAATAGCTTGAGGAGAAGAATAATACAGCCACAATTTAAAGAGCTTGAACCTTCAGAAGCTATTGCTATACGGGTCTTTGTCTTGGTTTTAATTAGGCCTCAGCTAATAAATGATGAATTAAGTTCCCAAATTAGTTGATCTAGTGCATGGGAAAACGTTATGTTAAATTCAGATAGACCAACTTAAAGCAATCCAAAGTCATTATTATTTCATAAACCTACACCATCAAAACACCATAGATCCACTCCAAGCTCTGAAATCACCATAAAGTCTAGCACGCAACCCGACAATGGTTCACATTGTCTCCATTATTTGGTTATAATGGAATGAGATAATCGTGTAAAGTAATTTAAATTTCAAATTGTCAAAAGTCTTCCATTTAGCACGAGGACTGACTTAAAAATCCGAGTAACGTCAGTAGAATATCATGCTGACACAATACAAGCTCTAAAGTCACCCAGAAAGTCGACCACGAGAGGGGCAATTTGTGAGAAGTCAAATTACAGGCGCCATTAGTAATATTACAAATCTAAATTTAACTATTTAAAAATTATTTAGAATTATCATCTTGTGGTTGAGATTTATGATACATATAAACCTCACTCTACATAAATTCAATCATAACTAGGGTTGCAAATAAATAGAGTCGTTCGTGAATAGGTTCGAATTCGATTCAGTAAGGACTCGTTCGAACTCAATTCATTAAATTTTTATTGCGTTCGAACTCAATTCATTATATAATTTCATTAAATTCGCTTCTTGTTTTGTTTTTTTAATTGAACATTATATTTTAAAATCATACCTTTTTCCCATAAAAAAAAATAAAATGAAATTGAAATTATGTGGTCACATCCTATTATTAGAATAATTTGATTTTTTTTTCTTCATAAATGATCCTCACATAAAGGTCTATATAATGAACAATTCAAATTATCAAAATAAGGAGTTCGGATCCTCAAGAAGCTCTCTCCAGTGCTTCCTCTAGGGGATTTCCTAGATTGGGCCACATCCCCCACTTAACGATGGGCGACTCAGATTGCTTCAATATAAAATAAAAATAAAATAAAATAAAATTCAAAATTTCACCTAAAACAGGGTCGTTGTTTTCTTTCCTCACAAACTCAAACTTTATGAAGGAAGAGGGAAGTAATGAAAGAAGACAGAAGGATTTTTTTTGATCGGTAAATATTAGTTGTTAGTTGTTAGATTAGTACCTATGGGAGAAAATCTCTCTACCCTTGGCAAAGCACCTAAGTACTTGCATTCCTTTAATTCAAATCCCCAAGGGGAATTGAACCCATGACCTCCTTGGGACAAACTATCACCAACCACCGCCACGTACACCGGCGGCGGCAGAGACGGCCATACCCAAATCTTTGAGACCCGAATACGAAACTGTAAGTTCTCTGAATCGTCTCTCTCTCTCTCTCTCATAATCATTTCTCTCTCTCTCTCTCTCTCTCTCTCTCTCACACACACACACACACACACACACACACACACACACACACACACACACACACACATTACTCCAAAGAACCCTAATTTCATAGGTATATTTTGCCCTATTTTTGTATTTGTTGATTACCATATTGGCTAAAAAAAATTGGAAAAAATAAGATTGATACACATTACTCCAAAGAACCCTAATTTCATAGATAGATTTTGCCCTAATTTTGTATGTATTTGTTGATTACCATATTGTCTCAAAAAAATTGGAAAAAATAAGATTGATAAGTGTGGAGTAACTAACGAATTTTGTCTAGCCTACATTTAAACGATGAAAATAAGAAATATAAAATTGCAACCTATAAAAAATTTCATGAGAGAAAAATTTCTATCCTTGAAACTCAACTCATTAGAGGAAACTCAACTCATTATAGTCCCTGAGAAAAAAAGAAAAAGAAAAAAGAAAGATAAGAATTAAATTTGTTCACAAACCAAACTAAGTCACAAAGAGGCTGCTGCAATTTCGTGGAATTAAAATTGTTCACAAACCAAAATTGTGATTGGAGGTTGCTTGATATTATAAATTATTTGTTCTATTTGATATTTTTTTGTAGGTCAATGTCAACATCAAATGCAAGTATAGCCAACATTTATGAAGTTAGATTCGACAACTGCAATTGTCAATGTGGCAGCAAAGCTATGGTTATGATTTCTCAATCAACGGATTACCTAAATTGCTTATATTTTGTATGCTTTCATTCTGTGAATGGCTATAAGTTCTTTGAGTGGTGGATCCCTTCACATATGCAACATAATTTGAAGATAGTCGAAAATGATATTCTTGAAGAATGCATGGATGTGAGTTAAATATGTGATAGACATGTGAGTTTTATTGATTTAAAATTTATTTAGATAAACTTTAAAGATTTTTTTTTAGTTTTTTAGTTTTTTTTGTTATGTTATAATATAATATATAAAATAGAGGTAGATATCTACAACTTTAATAGAAAATATTATCTGATTTTTTGGGGAAGAGAAAATGAATGCAAGTTTTAATATTTTTTTAAAAAATTTGCGAGAGAGATTAGGAGGGAGAGATTATGAAATATTTTTGTTATTAAATAAATAAATCAGTCAATAGTTTTTTTTAATCTATTTTGTAAATTAAAAATCAATAATTTTGGAAAATTGATTAATTGGTCCCATTAAGTGATTTAAAATTTTGATAGATATAGAGAAAAAAATATATAATTATATTATTAAATCACAATTCAAATTTAGATGTTATATCTTTTTGAGATCTATAACTAAATTCTTATCTTTTTTTAAAAAAATTTTGTGTGTAACCATAGTGTATGGGAAAAATTGAAAATAGTGTTGCAATAATTATGAGAGAAGTTAAAAGGAATTGTGGGTTGGGAAAAGTCAATAAATGCAGAGGTTGGGTTGGGAGAAGTCAATAAATGCTGAGGTTTTTTTTCCAGTCAAAAAATTAGAAAATTAGGATTAAGAGATTGGAGCTCCTATCTGATTTTTTGGGGAAGAGAAAATGAATGCAAGTTTTAATATTTTTTTTTGAAAATTTGTGAGAGAGATTAGGAGAGAGAGATTATGAAATATTTTTGTTATTAAATAAATAGATCAATCAATAGTTTTTTTTAATCTATTTTGTAAATTAAAAATCAATAATTTTGGAAAATTGATTAATTTGTCCCATTAAGTGATTTAAAATTTTGATATATATACATAAAAAAAAAACATAATTATATTATTAAATCATAATTCAAATTTAGATGTTATATCTTTTTGAGATCTATAGCTAAATTCTTATCTTTTTTATTTTTTATTTTTGTGTGTAACCATAGTTTATGGGAGAAATTGAAAAAGGGTGTTGCAATAATTATGAGAAAATTCAAAAGGGATTGTGGGTTAGGAAAAGTCAATAAATGCTGAGGTTGGGTTGGGAGAAGTCAATAAATACTGAGTTTTTTTTTAAAAATCAAAAAATTAGAAAATGAAGATTAGGAGATTGAAATTCCCACAGGTCTTGAGGTTAAAAACCCCCTTTTACTTAATATATAGTATAGATAGGTGATTTAAAATTTTGATAGATATATACATAAAAAAAGTACATAATTATATTATTAAATCATAATTCAAATTTAGATGTTATATCTTTTTGAGATCTATAGCTAAATTGTAACAACCCTCATTTGACTTAGCCATTCTTGACATACATTTTATATGATCTTGTCTTGTTATACTGTTTCGATAGTTTTACCTTGTCTTGATTTGTTAAGATTGCCTTGCTTTGATTGCTTGCTTGATCTTGTTCCTTGCTTGGTGTGGCCGAGGTCAGCTCAGTCTAGTCCACCTTTGAACCTTTGTACTTAGAACTATTTTGGAGCCATCTGTTGACCTCCATCTCCACCTCGGCATGTTTGCCGAGATGTTACTCTTTGGGCCGAGGTGTTTGGAACCAAGGCCGAGATGTTTTGTACTTGTGGTCTTTGCCCTTGGGCAGGTATGACCCAGGCCGAAGTGTGGCACAGCTTAGTCGAGCGCTGTCCTCCCTAGCCGATGTCTTTGTTACCCTGTTGCCGAGGCCTTGTCGTTAGCCGATGTCTTTGATTGCCGACGCGCCTTGCCTTAGCTTGTCGAGAACGCTTTGTCAGTGACTTGTCTTATCAATCAGTCACCTTTTGAGTTAAGCCAACCCGGTGACGCCACGTGTCCGAGCTGAAGCTTAAGGCAGCAGACAGACTTAGAGACAAATCATTTTGTCTCAAATCTTTGTCTTTAGAGAGAGAAGCTCTCAAGGGAGAAGGAAGAGTTTTAGAGAGAGAGTAGAGTTCCGAGCTTGATCTTCAAGGATCGAACCGTTGGATTCGAGTTTTGAGGTTTGATTCTTGCTCTCCTCTATTTGTTCTTATTGTTTACCGAGCTGCATTGCATGATTGGGTTTGTTTTGCACGCCATGCATTGTGTTGAAGTTGGTTCTTGAATAAGTGAAATGATGTTCATGTGTTCTTGAGAGGAAAACCTTGTTTTGATCCGAAAGCTTGAGGCAAGAACCATGTTTTTGTGTTTGTTCTTGCATGGTCTTCTTGTATGGATACCCAAGTCCATGTTTTTGAACTCTTAGCCTGAAATCTCAGTTTTGAATAACCGAGTTATGATTTTAGCATGCATGTTCTTGATGTTCTTGATGATTTCGTTCCTTGCATTCTTCAAGGGGGAAACCCAGATTTTTCCCGACTTTGTTTTGTATGTGGCCTCAGGACCGCACCTCGGCGAGGAGGTGTGGGACCTCGGCTAGACCTGGATGATACCCAGTGTGTTCCAAGAGATGGAAAGTAGTGTCTTGACATTCAGCATGTTTTGCTTAGTTATTGATTTGGATCCGGTGGGAGTGCCGAGATTATTGCATATATGTGAAACTCGTTTTGAAAATGTGATTTGTCATGTGATTTGTCAGGACCTTGATCCTTGCTGTGAGCCTCACCGAGAAGATCTAGGTGAGTGGTGCTTTTAATAAAGCTATGTTAAACTGTTTTGGATAAACTTTGTCTTGCCTTGTTTTGATAAAAGTATTTGATAAGCATGAATGATTAGCCTGTTTCGATGTATCAAGTATAAGCCTTGTTTTGATGTTATCAGTAAAAGTCCCTTGTACTGGAGGACTATAAACTTTTGCAGTACCAAGTATGAAAGTCCCTTGGCTGGAGGACTATAAACTTCCGCAGCACCAAGTATGAAAGTCCCTTGTACTGGAGGACTATAAACTTTTGCAGTACCAAGTATGAAAGTCCCTTGGCTGGAGGACTATAAACTTCCGCAGCACCAAGCATGAAAGTCCCTTGGCTGGAGGACTATAAACTTCCGCAGCACCAAGTATGAAAGTCCCTTGTACTGGAGGACTATAAACTTTTGCAGTACCAAGTATGAAAGTCCCTTGGCTGGAGGACTCTAAACTTTCGCAGCACCACCTTGTCAAAAAGGGCTACGGGCCTAAGTGACACAAGTTTCGCATGTTAAAAAGGATATGGTCCTTACTTGAAAAGCTATCGTGTTAAAAAGGGCTACGGGCCTAAGTAACACAAGTCCCTTGTGCTGGAGGACTTTAAACTTTCGCAGTACCCTTGACAAATCGATTACGGATCGTACAGTCCCTTGTTGCCGATGTTAATAAGCATCCCTCGATATTGTAAGACTTGATTGATTAATACGGTTCATCCCTTGACTTGGTAAATCTTGATTTGTGTTTCGCCGATGCTGGTAAGTATCCCTTGAGTTTTGTAAGACCTGTTAGATGAATACGGTTCATCTCTTGTTTCGGTAAAGTTTTGATATGTCTGGGTTGGAAGGACCTCGGCTAATATCCGTATGTTTTAGTTTGTTTTGTTTTGCTTTGAAGGACCTCGGCTATATTCATGCAAAACCTTTATTACTTGTACCATTCACTGAGTTGTCAAACTCACCCCCTCTATATATATGTAGGTGATGAGCAGGACGGCGGCGACGCCTAGTTCTATTTTGCAAAGCTTGTTTTGGACTCTTGACATCTCGGCCTGACTTGTTTTACGTCGGCAGTTTTGTGCTTACATCGGCTGTTTTGTCTTTATGTCGGCATTTTTGTATTTACGCCGGCGACTCTTGAAAATCATGCTTCTTGGCTTGTAATTGCTGTATTTTGTCCTTGTCGGCCGAGAAGCCTTTTGATCAAGTTGTAAATTTGTATTTTTTTTATTTTTGGACTGGATGTAAACCATATGGTATATGTTGTCTCATTTGATCTACGCACAAGCTCTTATGGACCACTTGTATTTGATTTAGTGCTTCTGCATTTGTAAGCCCCGTACATTATACTCTGATTGTCCTTGTTTTTTTTGTAAGTTGGCCTTCGGTAATTATGGATTACTGGCCATCACGGCACCATCCTACTAGGGGCGGGTTGGAGTAGTGACAGAATGGTATCAGAGCACAAGTTCCTTAGTACACGTTATTCACACACTTTGAGTCCTAAAGAGCGTAGGGTTCCCTTTAGAAAGATGCTAGGATTGCATCATTGTGCTTGCTATTTGAACAAGGTGTGCATTGTCTTGACATGTCTACTTGCTACTTGCCTATGGGGTTATTTATTTGTTTGCTTAAAAGTCACACATTGCCTACTCTAGCATCATGAGGAGAGGTAGACCTCCACTGGGCCGAGATCAGTCCGAAGATCGAATGGACAGATTGGAAAGATTAGTCGAAGGTTTGCCCCGTGAATTGAGGCAAACAAGACAGCAGTTTGCTAGTGCCACATCGACTCAGGCCGAACAGACAAACGGCCGAAATGTAGTTCTGCCTCCACCTCCTCCAGTGCCGCAAATTCCTCCACAGCCAGCCTTATATGGGGATGGCACCATAGCTTTAATCAGGGAGTTCAAGAAAATGAAGCCGCCGAGATTCTCTGGGGGGATAGAGCCGATGAAGGCCGAGGCATGGGTTTTGGAAATGGAGAAGTTGTTTGAGATCTTCCCTAGCACTGACACTCAGAAGGTCACATTGGCAACATTCACATTGGATGATGATGCTCGCAGATGGTGGGTAATGGTTCGAGAAAGCAATCCAGACTTAACCTGGACCAGATTTTTGGAGTTGTTTTACAACAAACACTTTCCCTTAAGTGTTCGGAACCGCAAAGCTACTGAATTCCAGACCTTGACCCAAGGCAACAGAACAGTGGCAGAATATGACCGCGCCTTTACTGAATTGGCGAGGTTTGTACCTCACATGGCCAATGATGAATACATGAAGGCTAGAAAGTTCGAGAGTGGGCTTCGCGGACCAATTCAAGACTGGGTTAACTTGCACGATCTGCCGACTTACGCCCAAGTGTTAGACAAAGCCATTTTGGCCGAAGCTAACCTGAACAGATACCAGGGCACGGGAGAGAATCAACGAAAGAGACAGAACTATGACAGCCGCCGAGCACAGTTGGACACCAAGAAGAAGACGAACAAGGGCAGTACTGGTTATCCGAAGCAGGAAGGTAATACTAGGCCGACGTGTTCTGATTGTGGGAAGCAACATTTCAGGGTCTGTCATCGGACGTCAGGAGCTTGCTATGAGTGTGGAGAGATGGGTCATTATGTGAAAGATTGCCCTAAGACAAAGACTGATAACAGTAAGAAGGGTGAAAGCACCCCAGGTACCGTTCAGAAAGGCAATGTGGAGAAAGGACAGATGAGGCAAGGTCGAGTGTTTGCGCTAGTACCAGGAGACACTCAGAATGCTGAGGCAGTGGTGTCAGGTATACTCTCTATTTGCTCTCAAGATGCTTATGTATTGATTGATTCGGGTTCTACGCATTCGTTTGTATCTACTATATTTGCCGAGAAGATTAATAGGAAACTAGAACCTCTTGGTTATGCATTATCTGTGTCTACCCCATCTGGGAAACCTATGACTGTTGCATCCATCTATAGAGCATGTGATGTTGTGATTGAGAGTGTTGAACTGTTAGTTGACTTAATGCCATTGGGCATAGCTTATTTTGATGTTATACTGGGAATGGATTGGTTAGTAACGAACTGCGCATCTATTAATTGTGTTTTGAAGAGTGTCACACTGAAACCCCCAAACCTAGCCGAGGTTACTTTTCAGGGTAAAGGGGTAGTACCGCCACCTTACTTGATCTCATCCATGAAGGCCTTTAAGTTGATCCAAAAAGGGTGTAAGGGTTACCTGTGTAGTATACTGAGTAATCAAGATTCTAGTATTAATTTAGCCGACATTCCAGTCGTTAGTGAATTTCCCGACGTCTTTCCAAACGAACTGCCTGGCCACCTAGTTGATAGAGGAATAGAGTTTACTGTTGATGTCATCTCGGGAACACAGCCGATCTCCAAAACACCATATAGAATGGCCCCAGCTGAACTTAGGGAACTGAAACTGCAACTACAAGAATTGCTGGATAAGGGGTTTATTAGGCCGAGCACTTCACCATGGGGAGCACCCGTCTTATTTGTTAAGAAGAAGGATGGCACACTTCGACTTTGTGTTGATTATAGAGAGCTTAATAAGGTCACCATTAAGAACAAGTACCCATTGCCTAGGATTGATGATCTACTTGACCAGTTGCAAGGAGCACGAGTCTTTTCTAAGATAGACCTTAGGTCGGGCTACCACCAGCTTAAAGTTAAAGCCGAGGATGTTGAGAAGACTGCTTTTCGGACGAGGTATGGCCACTATGAGTTTTTAGTGATGCCTTTTGGAGTGACCAATGCCCCTGCTGCATTCATCGACTTAATGAACAGAGTCTTCAAGCCATACTTAGATGAGTTTGTAGTCGTCTTCATTGATGATATATTAATCTATTCCAAGAGTAAAGCTGAACATGGGAATCATTTGAGACTTGCTTTGCAGACCTTGAGAGACCGGAAACTGTATGCTAAATTTAACAAGTGTGAGTTTTGGCTTTCTACTATCTCATTTCTGGGCCATGTGATAAATGAAGAGGGTATCTCGGTTGATCCTAGCAAGGTGGAACCCGTAGTGAATTGGCCGAGGCCGACTAATGTGTCCGAGGTTCGTAGTTTTCTGGGTTTGGCAGGTTACTACAGGAAATTTGTGAAGGATTTCTCAAGGATCGCAGTTCCATTGACGCAATTGACTAAGAAGGGAGCACCGTATGAATGGACTGAAGATCGGGAGTCAGCTTTCCAAGAACTGAAGACAAGGTTAGTTACAGCACCAGTGCTTGTACTTCCATCAGGTAATGAAGAGTTTCATATCTATAGTGATGCATCTCATAAGGGCTTGGGTTGTGTATTAATGCAAAAGGGTAGAGTCATAGCATATGCGTCTCGTCAGTTGAAGCCATATGAGAAGAACTACCCTACCCATGATTTGGAGTTAGCAGCCGTTGTATTTGCTTTAAAAATTTGGCGTCATTACTTGTATGGAGCTTCTTGTCAGGTTTTTACAGATCACAAGAGCTTGAAGTACCTATTCACTCAGAAGGAATTGAATTTGAGGCAAAGAAGATGGCTTGAGTTGCTGAAGGACTATGATATGTAGATTCAATATCACCCAGGAAAGGCTAACAGCGTAGCCGACGCATTGAGCAGAAAGTCAGTTGGGAGTTTGGCATGTTTAACAGTGATATCAGTGGAACCAACTATTGTTGAAGAAGTAAAGGCTAGTCAAATGGAGGATGCGTTCTTCAGAAAGGTAGCCGATGAGATTGCCACGAAGCCGAGATCAGGGTACACAGTTGAGAACCGAGTGCTCAAGTTTGAAGGAAGACTGTGCGTGGCCGACGTTCCAGAGTTGAAAAGGAAAATTTTGCTGGAAGCTCATAATTCCAAGTTTGCTGTTCATCCAGGAAATACCAAGATGTACCGAGATGTGAGGCAGACGTTCTGGTGGCCAAATATGAAGAGGGAAATAGCCGAATTCGTGTCCCAGTGTTTGCATTGTCAGCAAGTAAAAGCAGAACATCAGAGACCAGCAGGACTTCTCCAACCTTTGCCGATTCCTGAGTGGAAATGGGAACACATCTCCATGGATTTTGTAATTGGGTTGCCGAAGACACAGAGAGGTATGGATTCGATTTGGGTTGTTGTTGATAGATTGACTAAGTCAGCACACTTTTTGCCAGTTAAGACTACTTTCAACGCCGATCAACTTGCCTTGCTATATGTGAACGAGATTGTTAGACTTCATGGGGTGCCGATGTTGATCGTGTCAGACCGAGATCCGAAGTTCATTTCCAGATTTTGGCAGAGTCTACAAAAAACTTTTGGAGCCGAGTTGAGGTTCAGCACAGCTTTTCACCCACAGACTGATGGGCAAACGGAGAGAACAATTCAGACACTTGAGGATATGCTTAGACTATGTGTTTTAGACTTCCAAGGGAGTTGGGAAATGCATTTGGCCTTAGTGGAATTCGCGTACAACAACAGTTATCAAGCTAGCATTGGCATGGCGCCATACGAAGCTTTGTATGGAAGAAAGTGCAGATCGCCGATATGT
Source organism: Camellia granthamiana (assembly GCA_036172215.1). Classification (NCBI taxonomy): domain Eukaryota; kingdom Viridiplantae; phylum Streptophyta; class Magnoliopsida; order Ericales; family Theaceae; genus Camellia; species Camellia granthamiana. The sequence continues at coordinate 76,262,056 of CM069909.1, forward strand.
TGGACCGAAGTGGGAGACAAAGCTCTGCTTGGTCCCAAATTGATTCAAGTAACAACAGAGAAGATTAAACTTATCCAACAGAGGATTAAAACCGTCCAAAGCCGGCAAAAGAGCTACGCCGACCAGAGAAGGAATGAGTTAGAATTCGAAGTTGGGGACCATGTATTCCTGAAAGTTTCACCAATGAAAGGAGTTTCCAGATTTGGGAAGAAAGGTAAGCTAGCACCTCGTTATATTGGGCCATTTGAAGTTCTTGATAAAGTTAACTCCGTTGCCTACAGACTTGCTTTGCCACCTGAATTAAGCCAAGTCCATAATGTGTTTCATGTTTCGATGTTAAGAAAGTATGTCAGGATCCATTGCATGTGATTGATTACTCTGGGATTGAAGTCAATGAGAATATGGGCTATGAGGAGAAGCCAATGTGTATTATCGACAGACAAGTTAGGCAATTAAGAAACAAGTCGATACCAATGGTAAAGGTTGAATGGAAAGAGCATTATGGCAAGGATGCCACATGGGAAATGGAAGAATAGATGAGGATTCGACATCCAGAACTGTTTTCGGAACAAGGTAACTTAAGTTTGGGGACCAAACTTCTTTAAGGGGGGTAGGATGTAACAACCCTCATTTGACTTAGCCATTCTTGACATACATTTTATATGATCTTGTCTTGTTATACTGTTTCGATAGTTTTACCTTGTCTTGATTTGTTAAGATTGCCTTGCTTTGATTGCTTGCTTGATCTTGTTCCTTGCTTGGTGTGGCCGAGGTCAGCTCAGTCTAGTCCACCTTTGAACCTTTGTACTTAGAACTATTTTGGAGCCATCTGTTGACCTCCATCTCCACCTCGGCATGTTTGCCGAGATGTTACTCTTTGGGCCGAGGTGTTTGGAACCAAGGCCGAGATGTTTTGTACTTGTGGTCTTTGCCCTTGGGCAGGTATGACCCAGGCCGAAGTGTGGCACAGCTTAGTCGAGCGCTGTCCTCCCTAGCCGATGTCTTTGTTACCCTGTTGCCGAGGCCTTGTCGTTAGCCGATGTCTTTGATTGCCGACGCGCCTTGCCTTAGCTTGTCGAGAACGCTTTGTCAGTGACTTGTCTTATCAATCAGTCACCTTTTGAGTTAAGCCAACCCGGTGACGCCACGTGTCCGAGCTGAAGCTTAAGGCAGCAGACAGACTTAGAGACAAATCATTTTGTCTCAAATCTTTGTCTTTAGAGAGAGAAGCTCTCAAGGGAGAAGGAAGAGTTTTAGAGAGAGAGTAGAGTTCCGAGCTTGATCTTCAAGGATCGAACCGTTGGATTCGAGTTTTGAAGTTTGATTCTTGCTCTCCTCTGTTTGTTCTTATTGTTTACCGAGCTGCATTGCATGATTGGGTTTGTTTTGCACGCCATGCATTGTGTTGAAGTTGGTTCTTGAATAAGTGAAATGATGTTCATGTGTTCTTGAGAGGAAAACCTTGTTTTGATCCGAACGCTTGAGGCAAGAACCATGTTTTTGTGTTTGTTCTTGCATGGTCTTCTTGTATGGATACCCAAGTCCATGTTTTTGAACTCTTAGCCTGAAATCTCAGTTTTGAATAACCGAGTTATGATTTTAGCATGCATGTTCTTGATGTTCTTGATGATTTCGTTCCTTGCATTCTTCAAGGGGGAAACCCAGATTTTTCCCGACTTTGTTTTGTATGTGGCCTCAGGACCGCACCTCGGCGAGGAGGTGTGGGACCTCGGCTAGACCTGGATGATACCCAGTGTGTTCCAAGAGATGGAAAGTAGTGTCTTGACATTCAGCATGTTTTGCTTAGTTATTGATTTGGATCCGGTGGGAGTGCCGAGATTATTGCATATATGTGAAACTCGTTTTGAAAATGTGATTTGTCATGTGATTTGTCAGGACCTTGATCCTTGCTGTGAGCCTCACCGAGAAGATCTAGGTGAGTGGTGCTTTTAATAAAGCTATGTTAAACTGTTTTGGATAAACTTTGTCTTGCCTTGTTTTGATAAAAGTATTTGATAAGCATGAATGATTAGCCTGTTTCGATGTATCAAGTATAAGCCTTGTTTTGATGTTATCAGTAAAAGTCCCTTGTACTGGAGGACTATAAACTTTTGCAGTACCAAGTATGAAAGTCCCTTGGCTGGAGGGCTATAAACTTCCGCAGCACCAAGTATGAAAGTCCCTTGTACTGGAGGACTATAAACTTTTGCAGTACCAAGTCTGAAAGTCCCTTGGCTGGAGGACTATAAACTTCCGCAGCACCAAGCATGAAAGTCCCTTGGCTGGAGGACTATAAACTTCCGCAGCACCAAGTATGAAAGTCCCTTGTACTGGAGGACTATAAACTTTTGCAGTACCAAGTATGAAAGTCCCTTGGCTGGAGGACTCTAAACTTTCGCAGCACCACCTTGTCAAAAAGGGCTACGGGCCTAAGTGACACAAGTTTCGCATGTTAAAAAGGATATGGTCCTTACTTGAAAAGCTATCGTGTTAAAAAGGGCTACGGGCCTAAGTAACACAAGTCCCTTGTGCTGGAGGACTTTAAACTTTCGCAGTACCCTTGACAAATCGATTACGGATCGTACAGTCCCTTGTTGCCGATGTTAATAAGCATCCCTCGATATTGTAAGACTTGATTGATTAATACGGTTCATCCCTTGACTTGGTAAATCTTGATTTGTGTTTCGCCGATGCTGGTAAGCATCCCTTGAGTTTTGTAAGACCTGTTAGATGAATACGGTTCATCTCTTGTTTCGGTAAAGTTTTGATATGTCTGGGTTGGAAGGACCTCGGCTAATATCCGTATGTTTAAGTATGTTTTGTTTTGCTTTGAAGGACCTCGGCTATATTCATGCAAAACCTTTATTACTTGTACCATTCACTGAGTTGTCAAACTCACCCCCTCTATATATATGTAGGTGATGAGCAGGACGGCGGCGACGCCTAGTTCTATTTTGCAAAGCTTGTTTTGGACTCTTGACATCTCGGCCTGACTTGTTTTACGTCGGCAGTTTTGTGCTTACATCGGCTGTTTTGTCTTTATGTCGGCATTTTTGTATTTACGCCGGCGACTCTTGAAAATCATGCTTCTTGGCTTGTAATTGCTGTATTTTGTCCTTGTCGGCCGAGAAGCCTTTTGATCAAGTTGTAAATTTGTATTTTTTTTATTTTTGGACTGGATGTAAACCATATGGTATATGTTGTCTCATTTGATGTACGCACAAGCTCTTATGGACCACTTGTATTTGATTTAGTGCTTCCGCATTTGTAAGCCCCGTACATTATACTCTGATTGTCCTTGTTTTTTTTGTAAGTTGGCCTTCGGTAATTATGGATTACTGGCCATCACGGCACCATCCTTCTAGGGGCGGGTTGGGGTCGTGACATAAATTCTTATTATTTTTTTTTTATTATTTTTGTTTGTAACTATAGTGTATGGGAGAAATTGAAATGGGTGTTGTAATAATTATGAGAGAAGTCAAAAGGGATTGTGAGTTGGGAGAAATCAATAAATGCTGAGGTTGGATTGGGAGAAGTTAATAAATGCTGAAATTTTTTTTTTAAAATCAAAAAATTAGAAAATTAGGATTAGGAGATTGGAGCTCCCACAGGCCTTGGGGTTAAAAACCCCCTTTTGCTTAATATATAGTATAGATTGAAGCTCTTATCTGATTTTTTGGGGAAGAGAAAATGAATGCAAGTTTTAATATTTTTTTTTGAAAATTTGTGAGAGAGATTAGGAGAGAGAGAGATTATGAAATATTTTTTTTATTAAATAAATAGATCAATCAATAGTTTTTTTTTAATCTATTTTGTAAATTAAAAATCAATAATTTTGGAAAATTGATTAATTTGTCCAATTAAGTGATTTAAAATTTTGATAGATATACATAAAAAAAAAAACATAAATATATTATTAAATCATAATTCAAATTTAGATGTTATATCTTTTTGAGATCTATAGCTAAATTCTTATCTTTTTTATTTTTTATTTTTGTGTGTAACCATAGTTTATGGCAGAAATTGAAAATGGTGTTGCAATATTTATGAGAGAATTCAAAAGGGATTGTGGGTTAGAAAAAGTCAATAAATGCTGAGGTTGGGTTGGGAGAAGTCAATAAATACTGAGATTTTTTTTTTATAATCAAAAAATTAGAAAATGAAGATTAGGAGATTGAAATTCTCACAGGTCTTGAGGTTAAAAACCCCCTTTTACTTAATATATAGTATAGATAGGTGATTTAAAATTTTGATAGATATATACATAAAAAAAAGTACATAATTATATTATTAAATCATAATTCAAATTTAGATGTTATATCTTTTTGAGATCTATAGCTAAATTTTTATTATTTTTTTTTATTATTTTTGTTTGTAACTATAGTGTATGAGAGAAATTGAAATGGGTGTTGTAATAATTATGAGAGAAGTCAAAAGGGATTGTGAGTTGGGAGAAATCAATAAATGCTGAGGTTGGATTGGGAGAAGTTAATAAATGCTGAGATTTTTTTTTTTAAATCAAAAAATTAGAAAATTAGGATTAGGAGATTGGAGCTCCCACAGGCCTTGGGGTTAAAAACCCCCTTTTGCTTAATATATAGTATAGATAATTTAAGTTACATTTCTTTTGATTTCAATTTCATAATTAAAAATACAATATGAATATAATATGCACATGGATTTCTAGTCTTAGGAATAAGAAGGCTTCAAAGTATTTCCAACATTTCATCATTTTCTTTTACTTTTTTATTTATTTATTTATCTAATTTAATTTTAAATTTGAATAAAAAGTTTAATTTGATTTGACTTATTTTAACTTTTTCATTAAAATTTTTATCAATTTTTAAAAGAACTTTTTATTTTTATCCCAATTTTTAAAAGAACTTTTCATTCTTATCAATTTTTATCATTTTTTTTTCTTTTTAAATCTTTATCAAATTATTATTTGATAATTTTTTTTTAAGGGTTGGATATTCTCTTAATTGGAATTATATTGAAATAGCATCTTGAAATAGTGAAAGTCTGAGTATGTGATTGAAATGTGTAATTTGATTAATTTTCTTCTCATATTTATATAAAAACTGTGATGACCCAGAATTTTTTAAAAAAAAATAGTCAGTGCATAATTTAATTAAGCAAATTTTTGGATTTGACTGCTGTGTAAATTCTATGCGAAAACAGTTCGATTTTGTATTTTTTAAAAATAGTTCCCGCTCTCAGAAAATTATGAAATTTTTATATGTTGTTCACATACGAGTATAGAACGTTGGGTAAATGTTTCAGAATTTATTGATGAATATTTATTTTATGAAAATTCACGGACTGATCGGTGTTCAGTCTAGTGTATAGCAGAATTTGAAATTGAGTTTTGGGTGTTTTGACCATGATTTGAGATAAATTAGTTGGGTTTATTTTGGTATATAATTGGACCATGTTTAACTTATGGGTGAGACCCATGATTTAGATTCAATTTAATTTGAATCTGTTTATGATTTATGTTTAATTATTTGGTCCCTTTTAATTATGTGATTGGTAAGTTATTGTTATTTATTATATGAGATTATAATAAATATTTGAAAGTTGAATTTATGGTGGGTACCATATGGTGAAAAAATTATATATTTTATAGTGAATGAAATGAGTGCATATTTCATAGTGAGCAAAATATTATATTTTGTAGTGTACAAAAATATTATATTTTGTGGTGAGAAAAATTATATCATTTTATAATTTATATTATAAAACTTGAAGATATTATTACAAAAAAGAAATTATATTTTTGGAAAACTAATTTATTTTTGGGAAGGCAACCTACGTTGGCTGCCCCCTCTCCCTCTTTCCTTATTCTTTCTTTCTTTTCCCTTTCTTTTCCTTACATTTTTTCTTTTGTTGGTTGTAGAGGCTCCTAAACACCTCTCTCTCTCTCTCTCTTTATTTATTTTTCATGGTTGCTCAAGTTTTGAGCTTAGAATGGGAGTCTTTAAAGTGAGATTTTGCAAAAGTATTGCAAATGAATGTCGGAGAGCTCATCGTGATCTTCGCAATAGTAGTCTCGGATTCATGGTCAAGCAAGATTTGCCTTTTAGATCTGCTCTTCTTCATCTCTTTTTTGTCAAAAAAATTTGAAAGCTTCTTGGCTCAAGGTTGGGATTTTCCTACACTTCTTTATGTACTTTTGCTTGATTATATGGAGCTTAGAATTGTATATAATTTAATTAGAATTTTTGAAAAAATTGTGATTTATTTACTTAAAAGGGGAATTTTGAGAAAAATAAGAAGTTGATGCCCAAATTGTGAAAGTGTAAACTTGGAATATGTTTGTAAGATTATGAAAGAGCTATATTTTAAATTTGAACAAAAACGGATTTCGACTCGATCGGTTTTGAAATTTTTACCGATTTGCGATCAAAAGAGCATGTTTATAGAAAATAAAGGAATTATGTTTAACTTTTGGGGCTTTTGATCAAAATAGGATGTCATAGTTGAATAATGCTTGGAGCATGAGTTTGGAAAGAAAATTATGTTTTCTTGAGCATTAACGGTATTATTTTGCTTAATGTATCTGTTGGAATAAAACCGACACGGTTAGAAATGGACCTTGAGAGGTTACCGGACGTGATTGTGATATGAAAACTAGTGTAGTTGTTCATATTTAATGAGATGTGGAATAGATTGTATTTATCAGAATTTTTGAAATTTGATTGTTTAAATATCTGTTTTGGGCTATCAGTGGAGGATAGCCATGATTGTTGTAGAAATGCACGAGACATAGGTAAATTGAACCACATTCCTCATTTGTTGCATTGGAAATTGCATTACATTCATTTCATTGGAAATGTATTTGTTTTTGAAAAATGTTTGGAAATGTATATGTTTGCGAAAAGATGAATACTTGGTGAATCTGGGTGGGGGTGTGGAACCGCGCGGTTAGGTGTCGAGCCTTCCAATGTACTGGTAAAAATGACAGTGGTAGTGTATTAGGGCCTACTTGCAGACACTCACTTAGAGACTCACAGAGCCTGTATGCATGTAGCATATATGGTTTTAAATAGAAATGGCTTTATATCTGTTGTTGCATCTCAGCATTGCATGCTTTATAAAAATAGAGATAAACTATTTTATCATGAGCATGGCATGAGCATACTCCTCTTTAGTCTTGTCATGGTCCATATGTTGTGTAGTATATCTCTACTAGGTTGTGACTTACCCTATAAGGGAAACAATTTCAGGTACAAGTGATATGCTTCTGCCAAGGCACTGGCTTGGGAGGACTTGGAGTTGAGGATTCTTTTTTTTTTTTTTTATTGTTATTTGTTGAATGCAATCCCAAGGTTGTATTTGCGTTGAGTTGAAACTCCATTTTATGTAACCAAGAATGTTCTTGGGTAAATTTGTAAGCCTGTAGGGCACTTATTATCTATTCGGCTTCCATTTCATACTTGTTGTAAAATGTATGCTTGGGATTGGAACTGGGGCATTGAGATGTGAATAGCACGTATTTGGCATTTGGGATGTAATGGAAATAGATGTATGGAATAGTTAGCTATATATATGTGTTTGTCTATCAGGTGGGTTTTGTAGCATCAATAGATATACCCTGCCCAATTTTCGGGGCGTTACAAAAACTAACACTTATGACCATATCATTATAAGTCAGATTATGAAAAGTCTTTTATGATGTTAAACATTTTTCATTTGTAAATATTCTACCTATTAAAAAAAAAAGAAAAAAAGAAAAGAAAAGAAAAGAAAAAAAGAAATGTGTAACTTTTGAATATGTATTTATCAGTTTTGTTTTGTGGACATAGACAACTAATATTTTAATTTAAAAAATTTAAAAGTAAAAAAAAATAAAAAAATAGATTGGGCTTTCTGGGAATAAAAGAAGCCATGTAATTCTTCTATATACTATTTAAGATGGACTGTTTTAATCACATAAAAATAAAAATTATAATTAGAGATTATTCGTATATATTATGCTAGTTTATACAACTATAGCGGTAACAAATTAACTATAATATATATGAAAAATTATACTAAGATTTTATTTTTAATTAATTGAATTACTATTAACAAACTAACAAATAGCAACAATGGTACAATGAGATAAAAAGAGAATAAAAATAAAGAACACAATGATATTTAAAAGTTTCAAATTTACCTAGTTAAACAAAAATCTAATGTTATAGTAAAAATCTTGAATTCCCAATGAATTTTCACCATTTCTATAAAATAAAACGACAATAAAAAATAAAAAATTCGATACTCATTTTTTTTACTTCAATTTTATGGTTTTCATTGAAGAAAACAAAATCTGATCAAAACCTTTAGGACGGAACAAGCATACATATTTCGATTGCAACCATCATCACCAATAATTCTTCTCCATAATGCAAATCTGTAAACAAAAACATAACCTTACTAAAATCGAAACCAAAACTAAAACCAACAGCAAGAGAATCACACAGGGAAAAAAAAATAAAATTAAAAAATAAATAAATTTATGGAGTGGTAGGATGTTAAAATTATTGTTGTGATGTAAATGTTTTGCAAATGTACAATTATTGTCGTGATGTAAGTGTTTTGTAAATGTACGATAAATAAAAGTACAATTATTGTCGTGATGTAAGTGTTTTGCAAAGTCTTGATTTGTTATTGAAAATGTTTGTTGTGGACACTTGTTTGTATGACATGTATGTATATATATATTGAACATAAGTTGATAAGAGAACAATACACAATTCTGAGGTTTTTTGCTAGCAAATACAATTATATTAGTAAAGCGATACATGGTAGAAAATTAAAGTATTCAATTATAATATAGCATTATAGATTGACAATGTATAAATATAGCAACATATATAAATATATATATATATTTAACAGAGATAAGTAGATAAGAGATAAGAAACTGGAATAACCAAAGAACAAGAATTTAACATAAATTGATTAAGCAGAAATAAGAGAACAATAGCTCAACATCATGGACCACAATAACTTGGCTTTGATACCAAAAGGGGAAACAACGCACAATTGATGAAAGAAACATTGAAAGAGAAGCAGATTTAACCAAGTTGGAATAATATGCACACAAAATACAATTTAAAAACAATTTAAATAACTTACAATTGTTTACTGGAAGTAACTGTAAGGAGCTGCTTCAAAATACATTAACAGATTTAATAGCAGAGAAATGTGTTGGTTCTCATTTGAAATCCTAACAAACTCAAACTCTGAATTACAATTGAACAAAATGACTAATTTATGAACAATACAATTGATTGTGAAGCTTGTGAACTGGGAGCTGGAAGAGCATGATGAAGCACATGGGTGCTGTCTGCTGCTTTCAGCTGATTGACTAAAGGTGATTGAATCTGATTGTTGCTTTTGAATGTTGTTGAGGAGGTTGATTGATGAATAATGAACAGTAAAATTGACTTTTACTATTCATTTACTTTCTGTGGCATGTTACTGATGGAAAGCAATATATAGACAAAATACCAGCTTTTCTCAAAAACTGAGTAGAGAGTGAAGCTATAATGCATATATATCGAATCCAATGTTGACTAGTTGAGCAATTTGGTGACTTTGTTGACTAGTAGCTATGCATATGGGTCCTGAGCATCTTGAAAGTGGGCCGCATATGGATCATAGTTGGTTAGGCAGTTGAATTGGATGAGCTGGATGAACTTGACTTTTGGGCCGGTGCAAGAGGCTCATTGTCAAAAGATTCATCTTTTAATTGAGGAACAACAAAGGGTTGACTATTTGAATGGTATGGTTGACTAGATGGAACCAGGGCTTTGGAAGGAGGCCTGTGGCGAGACATTTGTTAAATAAAAACAAAAAATTAGCATCCACAGAGGAGATCTAAATAATTTTGATAGTAATCCAAACAGTTGTAATAATCAGCAAGTAAATGGCGACGAGCTTGGATTTGGTGAAATTGAATATATTGAGCACGTTGAGCAGTCTTTTTAGCTAATTTGAGTCGAGCAATTCTATAAGCAGTATGATGAATAAGGGCTCTAATTCAGCATTTTTATTTACATAAAAAACAGGGCAAGACCAAGGCGATTTACTTAGAGAAATAATTTTATTTTTTAATAATTCATTATTTCTTTTTTACACATTTCAACTAATTCATTATTCATTTGAATAAGGCAAGATTAATTGGGATTTATTTTTCATTAAATTTTTTAATATAAGGTAATGTGACTACATGTTTTTTCCTATGCCAGAAAGCACTAGGTAAAGTTGAACAAACATTTGTTTCAAGTTTTTGATTGAATTGTTTAATTTTGGATTGTAAACTTGGATTAGTTAATTGAGTTTCAATTCTTTTATATTTAACTTCTTCTTTAAGAAATTTAAGTTGTTTAGTTAATCGATTAATAGATTGGGATATAGAATATTCTTTTAATTGATTTAATTTTCTGACCTCAGGTGGAGATAGAAATTTAAATGTAACCTTTTGACCAAATGCATGTGTGGTTATTCCATGTTAGTGGTGGTAAATAGATATAACAAAAATATAAATGGAGTTCCTAAAATAACTTTATCAGTTAAGTTTTTGACTAAAACAAAGGATGTTTTAAAACAAACATTATCTTGGCAAATATGAACTTTGGGTAATTTATATTGAATATGCATTTGACTTCCATTAGCGGAGCTTAATTGTTCAGTAGTTTTATGAAAGTATTTAGTAGGGATTAAACCTTCTTGGATACAATTTAAATTGGCGCCAGTATCTATTAATGCGATGACTTCTAATTCAAAATCATTAATAACTAGGGTGACCTTTGAATGCCATTTCTGGATATGAATACGGGTGATTAAATTAAGACGATTATGTTCATTAGATCGATTATCAAATATGACTTTATCAGGATCAGTTTCAGAACCAGATCTAGATTCAGATTCAGTGACTGATTTAGAAGAGGATTTTTTGACTATTTCTAAATTCATTAAGACTTTTATTAATTTTAAGTACAGAGATTTCTTCTTCTAAAGATTTATCTTTTTCTTTTAATTCTTTGAGAGTAAGTTTAATTTGATTAATTTCATTTTGTAAATCTTGTAAAATTACTTCTTTATGTTTTTCTTTCTTAAATCGTTCTAAAGTTTTATTAAGACTAATTATAGGTTTATCTTGTTTAGGTTTTTTTTTATCTTTATTAATAAGTAATGATTTTAGTTTATCTATATATTGTTGTTTAAGTTTAGGATTTTCTAATTTAGAAATTAATTCAATAAGAGCAGTTTCTTCTTGTTGAGACTTAGTACGTACAGTGATTTGTTTATTTTTACAACAAGTATCATTACATCCTAATTCAATACTATTATCAGAATCATCACTAGGAGTATGATAACTAGAACTATTATCAACAGGGGTAGATTCATTAGATGATTGATTAGATTGAATAAGAGATATTTTGTTTCACCACCAGTCAATTCTTATTAAACCAATTCGTGATAAAGTCAATCCTGATAAAATTGTTTATCATTCCCTTTATATTCACAACATTGTATCTCTCGATGAATGGGGCACTCCTTACCTTCTTCGAGATTTACCTGGCCACTCAATCCAATATAGTTATTATAGCTATATGGATGCTTCGTTCAAGGTCCTTTTGTATCAAAATGAGTCATTCAGTCACTCCTGGTTTTTCCAATTTGATCCCAATTCAAATCAACTATTCCAACATGGTTCATTAGATGGTGGTCTCTTCATGGTACCATTCCTGAGATCATTCCACCCGATCTTATGAACCAAGTCAACTATTTTTCAACTGTTTACAAACTTAGTCAACATCAAGCCCAATTTCCATGGTTGCTCATTTTTATGTCCAAATACAAAGTTTCTTGGATATTTAAATGGCAATATGGAATTGATAAAAATATAGTCGTCTGACAACATTCTGTTAAATGGTGGGATAGCTTCAAAGTTTCCCGCATTATTGAACAAGTTCAACTTGAGTTCCTAGTAAATGTTCATGCTCCAACTCTTGCAATGGTTAAAGCTCAGCAGAACCCAACTGCTTCAGTCACTCAAGGACCATCCCTATCTCCCCTGTAAATATTCTCGGGTAAGAAAATCAGGAATAGAATTGTGACTACCAGGTATATATTCAATAGTAAAATCAAAGATGCTTAAAATAGATTGCCAACGGGCAAAAATCTGTTTACTAGCAATATTTTGAACATCTTTTTCTAAAATATATTTAGCACTTTTGCAATCAACACGAAGTAAAAAGGTTTGATTTAAAATATCAACTTGAAATTTACTAATACATAAAACAATAGATAAAAGTTCTTTTTTAATAGTACTATAACTTTGTTGTGTTTTATTTCAGACACCAGAATGAAAATGAACAATTTGTTCAGATGACTTGGGGGTAATCTTTTGAAGAAGAATACCACCATAACCAATATCAGTAGCATCAGTTTGAATAATTTTGAATGAATCTTCAGTAGGAATACCAAGACAAGGCAAAGTCTTGACATACTTCTTGACTTGTTGAACAATAGCAGTATGAGTAGAAGACCAAAGAGGAGGATTATCTTTTAACCGATCAAATAGTGGTTGACAAGTTTTCCTAAGGTCTTTGTAGAATTCAGCAATATAACTTAATGATCCTAAGAACCTTTGTAATTGAGTTTTATCAAGAATTTCATCAGGAAATTTGGAAGCAAATTCAATTGACTGACTAATAGGGAGAATTGTACTCTGGTAAATATCATAACCTAAAAATCTAACTTTAATTTGGAAGAGTTTAATCTTAGAAGCAGAGATGACTGGACCATTATGTTTAATAATTTGGAAGAAGGCATGGAGATGTTTCCAGTGTTCTTCTAATGACTTAGAAAAGATCAGGATGTCATCAATGTAAACAATGGAGAAGTGACTAAATGGGTTGAATATATCATTCATAATATTCTGAAATTCACTAGGAGCATTTTTTAAATCAAAAGGCATGACATTCCATTCATAGTGACCAAAGGGAGTAGTGAAAGCAGTTTTATATCTATCTTTAGGATGAATTTGGATTTGCCAAAATCCATTTTTTAAATCAAATTTACTAAAGATGACTGCTTGACTAAGTTTTTTAATTAAATCTTTTTTTATTAGGGATTGGATATCTAATCCATTCTAAAACTTTGTTTAATGGTTTGTAAGTAACAATGAGAAGTTAATTATTCATAATTAAATAGTTGGTCATAATGTAGATGTTTAGTGTTACATTTTTGTGTGTATGCACCATTTTTTAATTAGATTATTAAATTCACAAAAAAAAGAAAGAAATTTGTAAATCATTAGTGTAAAATTAGAGATTAGTGAAGGGCGATTTAAAAAAGAGAAATTGTAACGAGTTGAATCAAATTAAATTTATACTTTAATCTCAGTTGGGAACTTATTTTAAATTATTAAAATCCATTCATTTTGGACCCAATTGATTGAATTGTGACCCGTTAGTAACCATGTAATAGTGTTGTGATTTTATTATTATTATTTGACTACCATAAAAGAGTTGTGAATATTTATGGTGTGTATCATTAAATGAAATATATTTTATGGTGAGAAAATATTATATTTACTTTTGTCATTAAACATGTTGAAATGTATTTTTTAATTGATATATATATAGATATAGGTATATATATAGTTAGATATTTATGGTTAGATATTTGGTTAGATATTTGTTAATACTATATATATATATATATATAAAAGTGACGAAATAGGATTTTTCTTTCAACCTTTGGGTTCTTGCCGTGAGAAAGAAAAGAAAAAAAAGGTTCCAATGTTGGATTTTCATGGGTTTGATCTAGTGTAAGTCATTTTTGACCCCTAGTGCTTTGGATTAAAACGTAGAAGGCGGAAATGACGTCGTTTGGCTTCGAGCAAATTTAATTTCTGTTGCCAAAAAATTTGAAAGCTTCTTGGCTCGAGGTAGGGATTTTTCCTACACTTCTTTATGCACTTTTACTTGATTATATGGAGCTTAGAGTTGTATATAATTTAATTAGAATTTTTGAAAGATTTGTGATTTATTTGCTTAAAAGAGAAATTTTGAGAAAAATAAAGAGTTGATGCGCAAATTGCGATAGTGTAAAATTGGAATATGTTCGTAAGGTTATGAAAGAGTTATGTTTTAAATTTGAACAAAAATGGACTTCGATTCGATTGGTTTTGAAATTTTTACCGGTTTGCGACCAAAAGAGCATTTTTAAAGAAAACAAAGGAATTTTGTTTAACTTTTGGGGCTTTTGATCAAAATAGGATGTCATAGTTGAATAATGCTTGGAGAATGAGTTTGGAAAAAAAATTATGTTTTCTTGGGCATTAACGGTATTATTTTGTGTAATGTATCTGTTGGAATAAAACCGACACGGTTAGGAATGGACCTTGAGAGGTTACCGGACGTGATTGTGATATGAAAACTAGTGTAGTTGTTCATATTTGATGAGATGTGGAATAGATTGTATTTATCTGAATTTTTGGAATTTAATTGTTTAAATATTTGTTTAGAAATATCTGTTTTGGGCTATCGGTGAAGGATAGACATGATTGTTATAGAAATGCATGAGACTTAGGTAAATTGAACCACATTCCTCATTTGTTGCATTGGATATTTCATTACATTCATTTCATTGGAAATGTATGTGTTTTTGAGAAATGTTTGGAAATGTATTTGTTTGCGAAAAGATGAATACTTGGTGAATCTGGGTAGGGGGTGTGGAACCGCGCGGTTAGGTGTCGGGCCTTCTAGTTTACTGGTAAAAATGATAGTGGTAGTGCATTAGGGCCTACTTGCAGACACTCAACAAGAGACTCACAGAGCCTGTATTCATGTAACAGATATGGTTTAAAATAGAAATGACTTTATATCTGTTGATGCATCTCAGCATTGCATGCTTTATAAAAAGAGAGATAAACTATTTTATCATGAGCATCGCATGAGAATACTCAACTTTAGTCTTGTCATGGTCCATATGTTGTGTAGTATATCTTTACTAAGCTGTGGCTTACCCTATAAGGGAAACAATTTCAGGTACAGGTGATATGCCTCCGCCAAGGCACTGACTTGAGAGGACTCGGAGCTGAGGATTCATTTTTGTTTTGTTGTTATTTGTTGAATGTAAGCCCAGGGCTGTATTTGCGTTAAGTTGAAACTTCATTTTATGTAACCAAGAATGTTCTTGGATAAATTTTTAAGCCTGTAGGGCACTCATTATCTGTTTGGTTTCCATTTCATACTTGTTGTAAAATGCATGCTTGGGATTGGAAATGGGGCATTGAGATGTGAACAACATGCATTTGGCATTTGGGATTAAATGAAAATGGATGTATGGAATAGTTAGCTATAAATATGTGTTTGTCTATTAGGAGGGTTTGTTGTACAAATATATATACCCTGTCCTAATTTTTTGGGGCGTTACAACTTGGTATCAGAGCTAGTTGACTTGTCACATGAGTGCAGGCGTATCACACATGGGAACTCTCGCTTGTAACTGTGCCACCGAAGTAAGACTCTCCGCCCATGGGGTGACGATGTACCGTTGGCGTCGGTGGCCGGCTAGGCTGATAGGTCCAGTTGTTGGGTGACATGGTGTACCCATGATCAGTGATAACTTGGTATCAGAGCGTACCAGGTTCGAATACTGTGGGTACGCGGGGAGTGGTTAGTACCACAGTGGGTTTATCTCGCTTGATAGAGATATTTGTATGATGAGGTGCAATGTGATAACATGCTGATATGATTATATGAGTGTGGGGTTTGATTTCTGAGAAGTTGATTGGGTTTGTGAGTTCCTGGAAGTCTAGTCAGAAGAGCACTTGATCACTGCTATTTCTGATTGGAACTCTAGCAACGTCATAGGACAATCATTATCTAGAAAGAAAATCTGTATGTGCTTATGTGACTATGTGCTTATATGGAATGAATTAACTGTTGTCCATTGCCTTAGGACGTGAGTGAGTTAGCTTCGTCACAATTGTGATTGTGCTAATCTCGAGTGTTACCTTTATTAGGATGTCAGGATGCGGAATGGACAGTGGTAGGCGTGGTAGGCCCAAGAGGCACAAGATGCCAATATCGGACGAGATTCTAGTGCAGGAAGAGGGGACAAGGCAGGCAAATGTGGTTGAGCCAGTTGGGTAACAGGCCATAGGTGCTTTGGCACGAGAGATAGCAGGGGTACTGAACATACTGAGGGCTGAGAACCTAGCACAGGCCCCAGCTGCCCCAGTTGCAGAGACAAGACCACTCCTGCTAAAAAGGGAGTTCTTCCGGATTAATCTGGATATTTTTGTGGGAGATCCTAAGGAGCCACTAAAGGCTGATGAGTGGCTAGAGCAGACGGTTAAGACGTTCGAGATACTAGACATTGAGGACGACGCTCTGACAGTGACCTTGGCATCCTTTCAGCTGAAGGAAGAAGCGGGTCAGTGGTGGAAATACGCGCGAGGACGTATTGGGGTGACCTAGGAGGCCTTTGTCAACGCCTTTCGGGAGAAGTATTTGCCTGCTACTGTCAGAGAGTGGTTGAGGGAATAGTTCAAGAACCTCAAACAGCAGCTTGGTACACCGGTAGCGGAGTTCGAGGCTACTTTTGCTAGTTTGTCTAGATTTGCTCTAGAGCTTGTGGCGATAGAAGAGCGCCGTTGTATCGAGTTTGAGACTCGACTGAGAGATGATCTTGCCTACTGTGTGGGCGGGTCTATGACGAGGGAGTACAGCCGTCTTGCTGAGATAGCGGTGCATATGGAAACCCGGTTAGGAGCTGGAGAGAGCGAGATAAGGGGGTTCAAGCAGAGAGGCCAGGAGATACAGGGTGAGGCCCGAGACAGTAAGAGGTAGAGGGGTTTTACACTACAGCAGTCTCATAGGGCACAGTCCAGGTCCACTTTTCCAGTGCCGAGTTCAGGGACATGGAGAGGTGGCCAGGAAAGATTTTCTTGTTTCAAATGTGGCCAGTTGGGTCACAAGTGTTTTTCTTGTCCACAGAAGGGGGGAAGACAGCAATATGCTCCGTCTTCAATCTGCCCACCGAGCCAAAGTCAGTGAAGGGGGAAGTCTTTGACTTGCTTTCAGTATGAATAGGCAGGACACATGAAGAGGTACTGTCCACAGTTGGGTGGCACACTGTAACAAGCCTGCGGGGGGACCTCGCTACAATTCAAGACTCGATTTTTGTCACGGTTCTTAATCTGAACCAAAGAGTCCAAATCCGGCAAATCGTTTTGAGAAAACAGATTTTTAAAAGAACTGCCAAACATGGACTGCTTTGCCAGATACAGAGTCGCCACCTAAATATTTTATTTTGGGAAATTTAGGAAACCCTGACTCGTTGCCTAAGGCCACGTGTCCGTCATCACCAAAGTTGCCTCGGCTCGGGAACTTGGGTACGATTGGGGAAGGTCACTTCGTGAGCACCCCTGCTCACCCAATCAAAGATCGGCCTCTACTAACCATGATATCAAGTTTTGAAAACATTATGCGTTCTTATTCCGGTTATTAGCCTAGATTTACTATGTGATGCGCACAACATACAAGTATAGACTGGATCGCCTGAATTGGAACAAAACATTTCATGTTTGTTTTTGAAAACGGTTTGCTACTCGCAAGTAGGCTTCAAATGCAGATTTTGCCACCCTCGGGTGGGCTTAGAAAAGATGGTTTTGCCACTATCTAGTGGGCTTAAAACTCACAGTCGATGCATTGTTCCAATCCAAATAACCCAACCTTCACCCACAGGCATTCAGGCAGTTATATCACATAAGCACATAGCCTCATGGTAAGCATGCTATCATGGCAGTCACTCACACGCATGCAAGGATGCTAAAGCATAAAACTTACCGAGTACTCCAAGCCAAAACAGAAGCTAATTAGAAATCCATGCATGATCCTAATTATACAGAAATGCCTAATGCAACACATGCAATAATGCAACTACGATAGGCTCGGCTATTCTAAACATGGCATATGGATGCTACAGCTAACAAGTATTCAACTCGGAATTGAAATACAATGCAGTTAGTATGATGCGCCGAGCCCGATGAATGCAAAACAGATGAATGAATTCAAACATGCTATCATACTGTATGCTAATTGAAATATACCCTAATCTAACCATCATAAGCTGGTAAATAAAAGGGAGAAAGACGTGGGGTTGGAAGACATACATCACACACACGCACACTTATTACAACATTGCCCTCGCGCAGAGGGTCCGAATAAATAATACAGTCCCGAATAAATTATTACAGTCCGAATAAATACAAAACCCTAATTAATTAACAAATTTAACTAGGAAAGCTACAAATTGGCATGCAAGCTAGGGACTGCCTCAACTCTGATCCGGATGATGAATGGTGCATGCTCGGGTTGCCTTGCGCAGAAATCCACTGCGATGCTCCCATTAGCCTCTGTTTACATTTAAACCCGGAATGCTGCACGAAGCTCCAAAAGACCGCCGGTTTCTAATTTGCTGCAATAGAGAGCAAGAAAGGGGCATGGCAATGTATTTTTGCATATGTATGCATGCCTCGATCCTCGTGCCACCAATCACGCATTTCGATGGTGGCCGAGGAGTCGATTTGCACAACTCAATATGAGATGAATGCACGTATGAACACAACAAGACCGAGACTCCATCATGGGTAATCCGGAGTGTCAGCGACTGGGGAATTGAGATACGTTCCGTCACTCGGAGTACGAAACGTACCTCGTTTCCCGTGCTCGGGCTAACTCCTATCCCAAACGCAATGCAATATGCATGACATGCATGAATGCAACTAAGATACAACCTAGCATGCACAATGCTATGAGATGACATACACGATGCACGATGTAACATGGCATACACGATGCTCTAACATGCAACATAGCATACACAATGCTATGAAATGAAATGGCATACACAATGCATAATGGACTTACACCAACATAAGTGGACCTCAGCCACACTCACACAGGAGGCCATTAGATGAAAATGAGACACTCGAGATGCGTGCACACATGCACGCGAACCGAGGACCGACCCTAAGGCACAAATGCCACTCTACCAAAGCACGGCAAGGCATGGAATATGGCATACTAGCATGCAAATTTCAGTACCAAAATGTGATGCAAAACAGCCCTGAAACATGGAAACATGGCACCCGATGCATGAGATGAGACTCGAAACTCGAAACTAGGCGCATGGAATGACTTATAGCTATACAAAGCATGCATTATTTGAACATGAAGTATGAAGACAGAATTAAGACAGTCCCAAAGCAAGCATATTTCCAGTTTTAAGCAATGCCAAAAGGTGAACACAAGTAGGGCTAAGCTAACATGCAAAAATGGCCTCGAAAGAGAGATAAAGAAGCAAGTAACAGCTGCTGGCCCTAAATGGAAAAGAGCCCTTCAACAAAGTTTAAGAACGGCTCAAAATGAAGCACTTTACATTTTACACCAAGCCACGAAAATAAATACAAGCAGGCCTAAAACATTATGCAAGAAAAAGGCCAAAAGAGGGACAAATAAGCAAGTAATGGCTGCTGGTCTCAAACAGAGGAGGGCCCTTCAACAATGTTGAAGAGGGGCCCAAAACATGATATTTTA
Organism: Camellia granthamiana; assembly: GCA_036172215.1. Taxonomy (NCBI): domain Eukaryota; kingdom Viridiplantae; phylum Streptophyta; class Magnoliopsida; order Ericales; family Theaceae; genus Camellia; species Camellia granthamiana. The sequence goes on from CM069909.1 coordinate 76,281,672, forward strand.
CAGTTTATGACCAAGCCCAAAACAGTGCACAAGCAAGCTTAAAATACTATACAAAATAAGGCATAAAAGAGAGTTTTAACACAAAGAGCAAAAAGGAAGCCTCAAAAATTGAAAGACCCTTGATCAAACATGAAGAATGGGTCAAAATATGACTATTTACAGTTCGGACCAGAGCCCAAAAATATAAGCACAAGGGGCTAACAAAGCATGCAAAAATAGGGCCAAAAGAGAGATAAAGAGACAAGTGACAGATGGAAGCCTCAAACAGTGAAGATCCCTTCAACAATGTTGAATAGGGGCTAAAAAAAACAACTTTACAGTTTATAACCAAGCTCAAAACAGTTTAAAAATAGGCCTAAAATACTATGCAAAAATAGGCTTAAAAGAGGGTTTAAACACAAAGGGTAAGAAGGAAGCCTCAAACAGGGAAAGGCCCTTAATCAAACATGAAAAGGAGGTAAAAATATGACTATTTCCAGTTAGGGTTGGAGCCCAAAAATGTAAGCACAAGGAGCTAGAATATAGATCAAAATAATGCACAAAAGAGGGAAAATGGGACTCACCCTTGTAGAACCAATCTTTAGCAACCTTTGGACCAAGTTTGGGAGCTTTTAACCTCTGGAAGACAGCCTCAAGCTGCTGGAATGGATGTTGGAGGTATTGTGCTATGGCTTGTAGAGTAAAGGGTGTAGGAAGCTTAAGGTTTTGAAGTGTGGAAGAGAGGGAGAGAGAGAGTCAATGCAAGAGGCTTAGACCAATTTTTTGTAACCCTCAAAACTAAAGGGGAGGGGCTGGTTATATAGGCACAAGAGTGGGAAAAAGGGGGGGAGATTCAAATTTAAGTTTCCCCCTCAAAAGTTCCCCCATTCGGATACAGAATCTGGGGGGAAAATGAGGGTATATTTGTACTGTACCTGATGTAAGGATTCTAGCCGGCCAGTTATTGAGGCTGCAGGTGGCCGGCCGGCCTTCCCCATGGCCGGCCGGCCAAGGGTCAAAAGGTTCAAGTGTGATTAGTGGCCGGCCACCCCAGATTGGTGGCCTCCCATGTGTGCACAACACAACCATGTGGTCAAAAACTGGAGAAAGTGAACCAGGAGAGAGAAAAGCCCACTTTTAGGAGGGGTTCAAAAGGGTCACACACAATTACTGGCCGGCCATGTGATATTGGTGGCCTCCCAAGTGTGTACAACACAAATATGGGGTTTAGGGTTCAAGAAAGTGGTCCCGGGGTGGTCAACATTGGCTTTGAAGTGAGAAAAACGGGCGACGGAGGGCGATGAAGGAATAAAACTGGTTGTCAGAACAATTACTGGCCTCCCACCCTTCTACGACCTTCCTAAAAATGAAACAGAGGTCCCCACCAAAAATGAACCAAAACCGATGCAAAATGAAGGTTCGGGGGCCGAAACGCACAGCCGGGGCCCCGGAAACTGACTGTCAAGCATCCGAAGTGGTGTTCGACCACGAAGTTGGTCTCTCGGACCACAGTGTCCCTCAAAAGGGAGTAAATAAGATGCATGCCAAAAACCGGAGCAAACGAAGGTGGTTAAGCGGTCCCTAACCGAGGCACACGGCCAACGGCTCCGAAAAACCGGAAACCGGACTCGAAACGAGGAAAATGGCCTACGACCACGAAACGTAGCCTACGGCCACTGAGAGATGGTCTACGAGACCTCTCCCTCCCTTCTGGAAGAGAAACAGAGAAAACCGAGCCTGGTTCGCAAACCGAGGCAAAGCATGAAAGAGTCCGGAAGTCCGGAGACAAGGCTCGCAGCCGAGACTCTGAAACCTCTGAACGAGCACGATATGCAACATCACCAAGCGCTCAATCGGTGATGTCTGAGTCTTAAGGTCGGTCAAAAATGGGGTGTCTACAGTTGCCCCTCTTTGATAGAACTCGAAAGTCATAAGTGACGGGAGTGAATGCCAAAGCCCAGAGACGACCCATTTTTGACAAGGCCGAAGACTTGGACAAACAAACAAAATATAGATAAATAAATGGTTGTGCCCGCAGGTTGCCTACGTATCCTTTTGCAAGGAATCAAACCAGCGTAGTTCAGGGGCAGGATGCAAAATGATATGCAGGAAGATTTTGATGATTGGACTTATACGCTATGCGAAGCCGGTTTGAAGATTGGACTTATACGCTATGCGAAGCCGGTTTGAAGATTGGACTTATACGCTACGCGAAGCCAGTTTGAAGATTGGACTTATATGCTACGCGAAGCCGGTTTGAAAATTGAACTTATACGCTACGCGAAGCCGATTATCACTCATGATCATGCAAAGAGAGCTGTAATGAAGCAATTATGCAAAATAAATGCAACATTTTAAGTGAATGCTAGGCAAGCAAGTAAACTCGAACCAAACTATACCTTATGTAGAAAGGATGTAAGAAAATTATAGAATCTTCACGAACATGTGCGATAGATACACAAAGGTGAACGAAGTGTGTGATTGATGCACGAAGCGAGCGTGTGTGATAGATACACAAAGCGAACGCGTGATAGATACACAAAGTGAAGCGAGTGTGGTGGATACACTATATGAAGCAAAGTGTGATGGATACACTAAAGGTGAACATAAAGTGTGATAGATGCACTTAGTGAACAAGTATGATTGATATACTGAAGGTGAACACGAAGTGTGATAGATGCACTTAGTGAACAAGTATGATGGATATACTAAAGGTGAACACGAAATGTGATAGATGCACTAAGTGAACAAAGTGTGATTGATACACTAAAGGCGAACACAAAGTGTGATAGATGCACTAAGTGAACAAGTGTGATGGATACACTAAAAGTGAACACAAAGTGTGATAGATGCACTAAGTGAACAGAGTGTGATTGATACACTAAAAGTGAACACAAAGTGTGATAGATGCACTTAGTGAGTACAGTGTGATTGATACACTAAAGGCGAACACAAAGTGTGATAGATGCACTATGTGAACAGAGTGTGATTGATACACTAAAAGCGAACACAAAGTGTGATAGATGCACTAAGTGAACAAGTGTGATGGATACACTAAAAGTGAACACAAAGTGTGATAGATGCACTAAGTGAACAAGTGTGATGGATACACTAAAAGTGAACACAAAGTGTGATAGATGCACTAAGTGAACAGAGTGTGATTGATACACTAAAAGCGAACACAAAGTGTGATAGATGCACTAAGTGAACAGAGTGTGATTGATACACTAAAAGTGAACACAAAGTGTGATAGATGCACTAAGTGAACAGAGTGTGATAGATATACTGAATGAATGAAGTGTGATTGATACACTAACTAAATGAAGTGTGATTGATACACTAAAGTGAATATATGCGTGATAGATACACAAAAGGATAATGTGTGTGATAGATACACAGAATGAATGAAGTGTGATTGATACACTAAAGTGAAGAGAGTGTGATTGATACACAAAATGAGAATGTGTGATAGATACAAAGCGAGTGTGTGTGATTGATACACAATATGAACAAAGTGTGATTGATACACTGAATGAATGATCTTAAATGGAACTTCTTTGAATGAACCGTACATACAATATCGTGCATGACTGAGAAAGAAACTTGATAGGTACAATGCATTACAATGCATGATGCTTACGGAAAGCAATAAATGGACAAAGCGGCGCTTTAGAAAGCACCTCATGAGGTGAGTGGCGGTGAACCGCTCTTCTCCGACGGGGATCTCCCCTTGTGCTCTTCGAACACTTTACCTTCAACTCACAGTACAAAGGCTCTGGAATGCCGGCAAGGGTTCTACATGTAGAACACTTCGGATGCTACCATTCTTCCTGATCATATTCACAACTTTCCCTATTCTCCAACGGGGTGACAGACTAGGTTGGTTCAGTATCCAGAATTGAGGTGCATACACGTTATCTCAACCTATGGGGCTTCCATACAGATTTCAAGCCGAGGACACGCCTCTGGGTATTTAAACCAGACTTTAGTCTCGGAAATCTTGAACCTTTGCGTTCTAGGCCACGGCCATTCGAACTCTAGTTTCCACCGTCGCAGTTGGTCTCCTAGGAACTCATTGCAAACACGGCCAAGATGTCCCTGGCACGAAACGGTACTCGAGGAGAGCACTTCTGATGGCCATTCTGGCTTGAGGCAGACTTGATCTTGAGCTTGAGGTAGAGTCACACTCATACTTCGGAGCATTGGCAAGACCTGAAGAGGTACACACGGGATGCAATCTCGGAACTTACTGAAGTTGGAACAAACTCAGATGCCCGACATTTTCCCCTTTTGCTTTTGCTTTGCAGTCCGGAACCATTATAGCTTCAGATAGGTCCTGGTTCTACTGTTCTCTCATGACCTGGGTTGAACCCTGCAGTTTTGTGAAAGAACAAATTCTGTTTTGCACAAATGTGGAGAACGGCACGGCACTCGGAGCACAAAACGATTTTATTTTTGAAATTGAGAGATGAGTTTTCGACTAGGTATTGAGGCTACGACTGAACACAGCAAAATGACTCAACAAGGAAATAAAAGGCACACAACCTAGACACATCGAGTAACACTCGAAACGACTCAAAACAAGAATCGAGATAAAACAAAAAGACACGACACTCAGACGTGCACAGGGAGCCTGTTTCACTGGGTAGTGTTTCCCACCCTTTCTCATTTGTGATTCTCACATCACTCTGGCACTCAATCTCTTGTTTTCTGAAAAAGCCCTTTTCTCACTTTTTCTCTCATCGCACATCTCTCTATTCTTCAATCTCTCATTTTTTTCAATCCCTCCCCTGGGTGGTTGATGGATAAACAGGAAGTTGCAGGCTCTTGCCCCTAGCATTCTGCTAGATTCTCTTTCTTCCGCTCACAGCTAGTGAATTCCCCCCATAGAAGGGTTGCGCTACAATTGGGTGTGTAGCAAATCCGCAGCTAACATCGGTTGATGATACTTTGCTGGGGAGTTTGGACGTGATAAGATCTGTCCAGATGATGGAGTGGAATATCTTGCCCCATTCCAGTTCGTGCTTCGCACTTGGCTTGATACCTCATTGCTTGGAGGATGTGAGAGCTTTCTGCCCTTTTGCTGTTAGCTTCAGTTGTGCCCTCTTCTGGCAGGTAGAGTGTCCTTCTTGGCAAGTAGAGTGCCCTTTCTAGCAAGTATTTTGACAACGGGGAAAAGACAGAACACCTGACTCAACTGTGCCCCTAGTTCATTATTTTGACCATTTTTTGTTTTTGCTTTCTACTAAAACAATTTTGACCAAAATGAGAGTTAGATTAACGCTTGTTCGATTTTTGATTTAAAATCATGCAAGTCAGGCTGTGTGCACTGAAAATTTTCCTTTTTTGGGTCCAAGAAATGGTCCAGTTTTGGAAAAAATGAAATAGTTTTTGAGAGAAAATCAGTCAGCCTCAGTAAAAATTCTCAAAAACTGTTTTTGCAATCAGCCACTACTCAACGAGCATAGAACCCACTCTCGAGATGCACAACCTCAAATCCGAAGGAAAATTGCCCCTTGCTTGAAGAGCTGCATGGCAACAGAAAGTTGCCCCTTGTTTGAATGACGCCGCAGCACATTGAATGGCAACGGAAAGTTGCCCCTTGTTTGGATAGCACCGCGGCGCATTGTAGTCAGTTCCCAGAGTGACGAACACAACCAAATCCTCAGATACAAAGAAGACAAAGATGACCAGAATCATCGCATGGACACAATCAAATTGAAGTGTTTTATGGCTGGACTTCAGGATGAAGTTGCCTATGTATCCCAAAGATGGGAATCAAGCCTTACGTAGTTTGGGGTTAAGGTACGCTCGGGTATTAACCTCTCCTTTTTAGGCTCTAACTTTTGCCAAGGCGCCCGTCGCGGGTTTTCGACCTTGCGAGCTTTGTTCTTCTTTCTTTTTCATTTCTTTTCTTCTCTTTTTTTTTTTTTTTTTTTTTTTTTTTCTTTTCTTCTTTTTTTTGCTTTTCTTCTTTTTCTCTTTTATTCTTTTATTCTTTTTTGCTTTTTGCATATATCTTTTCTTGCTCTAACTTTTGCCTGGGTCGCCCTTTTCGGGTTTTTGGCCCAGCGAGCCTCTCAAAGGGTAAAAGTGTGACAAGTCCATGCCAAATGGTTTTAGGATCTCGAAGCCATCCGTATCCAAGAGAGTGGCTGTTGTATCGATTTGCAGAAGGATCCATTTTCGGCTCTTCGAGCACATCGAACATTTTCGCCCCTAGTTCGAGGGGTGTTTCTGTTCTAGCTTCGCAAGCTTCTTCTGATGAGGTCTGATCTTCTTGATCTGACTTTGGTGCCTCTTGTTCGAGGGCTGTTTCAAATCTAGCCACACAGGCCTCATATCGCGGTTGACCGTTGAACACTCTGAATCCAAGGTCAAGGTTTGAAAGCAAGGGCTCAAGTCTCGAGGCTGAGAGCGATCCTAAGCTGCATAATCTCAAGAGCGATTCCACACAGGTCTTCGCAGGACCGCGCAAAACATTTTGTTTTTGAAAATTTTTAAGAAATCGACAAATTGCTCGCGCCGAAGATAGTGTGAAACCAGTTTGGATCAAGCCAGGGTCCTTCTCAGTACTCACGCTAACAAACATGATTTCATTCATTAAGGGCTTAGCACGCCTCTCTTTCTCTCATTTGATCCAAGTTTTGCAAATCCCGAGGAATTCCTTCCTCTTCGTTTTCACCGCAGTGTTCAAAAGGTTTTGAAAAACTTAGGTCATTACAATAACTTCAAGGCACAGAAAAGACAGAGTCCTTAGTCAAATACTGTCATCTCCTTCAGAACTTCCAGCATAACTGGCACAAGGCAGAAGCAAACACGCGAGCGTAAAAATCACTGCTGTTTCATTCATAAACTGCTGGCACAACTGGCTCCCTGGCAGAAACAGACTCAAAACAAAACAAAAAGACAAACGCAAAACAAAATGGTGACGCCCGAGGTAACACCCCCGGAATCACCCGACTCCTATACAACAGGACTGACTCGATACAACAAGACAGACCCAAAACAAAAGAGACTGACTCAAAACAAAAAAACAGACTCAAAAACAAAACAACAAGACTAACCCAATACCCAAGTCAGAAAGCACAAAAGCTAGCATTCGCAAATGCTCAAAACAGTGCATGCCATCCACCATATCTGGAGTTAATCGAGCGTCGCCCGCAGGTGGTTCATTCTCCGATCTCATCACATTATCCCCCACAGGTTCACTGGTCGAGTGCCGATAGACTTTGTTAGACTGGCGCGGGGATGACCCTGTTGTCAAACAGATCTTGTACATCATGGCGCAGATGAAAGCAACTGTCAGTGTCATGACCGGTTTGTTGATGGTACGCACAGTACCTAGTATGGTCATGTTTTGGAGGGAGAGGATCAGGTAAAGGCCGTTGTTCCAATGGTTTCAGATGTCCTTTTCGGATTAAGGCCTCTAGAGCCTTTGACAAAGGCATATAAAGTGGGGTGAAAACCCTCTTGACTCGGGGTGGATATTTGGCCGTCTGTGAACTATTTCTGGACGCACCGGTGAATGGGGTAGCTTTTTTTGATGTGGTGGTGGTGACCATGCCCACTTCAGAAGATCTTGCAGCTACATCACCACTGGTGGTCGCATTCGAACTGCGGGAAAACGCCCGCCTAGGCTGCTCCTTCTCCTGGTCAATGAGGCCCTGCTTCATAGCATCCTCGATCTGTACTCCCATCTCATGCAAATCTGAAAAGGTAGGGAAGGGGAGCACGATCATTTTCTGCATTAGTTTGGGCTGGAGGTTGCGCACAACCATCCATATTTTATCCTTATCCGTTGGCCTAATGGTCATCATTGAGGCTTTGGCCCTCCAGCGGGCCACGAATTCTGAGAAGCTCTCCTTAGGCTCCTGCCTCGTCGTCTCAAGATCACGGGTCGTAATCTCGATTTGGGTATTGTATGAATATTGTGCGACGAAGGCCTCGGCCATCTCCTCCCAGCTTCGTTTCACTGAATCCTCCAATTTGGCGTACCAGATGGCCGCAATACCCGACAGGGTCCTGCCAAAAAGAGAGAGCTTCTGTAATCTTGTCAAGCCCATCGGGCGCAGAACATCTGAAAACAAACTCAGGTGGACCATGGGATCTCTTGACCCGTCAAAACGGTCGATGTGAGGCATCTTGAACCTGTCCGGCAGTGTCACAGCTGCGTCGGTGTACCCGTCCTCAATGTCCGAGATAGACTTTACCCCCTGGGATTTTTTGAACAACTTTTCAAGCTTGCTCAACTTCAACGCTATAGGGTCGACCTCGAACTCGAAGGGAGAGTTCGGTAGATTGGTAGGTGTTTTGGACAGCTAGGGTAAAATTGGGAGCGGAGCCGGCCCTACCGGAATGTCCGTACCTTCCTGGACATTGGGTGTTTCCCCGGGTGTCTGAACCCCTGGTGGTGGTGGAGCTTGATGCAAAGCAGATGCTCCGTTCTGCTATTGCAACGTAGTGATGAGCTCGGCTTGCTGAGCCATGATTGCAGCCTGCTGCTTGGAAAATTCCGCCTGGCGGACAGCGTCTTGCTGCATGAGTTTCATACTTTCTTGCATCTGGCGCATCATTGCCTCCATCCCTGACGTGTTCTGCTGATCCATCTGACTGACTGGTACCTATCCCTGCAGTAGAAACTGAGACCTCAGCCTGACTGTTCGCTAGTGGGGTCGATAAGGGCCACTGATCTGGTAACTGCTGAACCAGTGATTTGTGCCTGACTGGCCTTTTTACCCTGCCTCTGGCAAAGGAACACTGATTGCCCTTGAACTGAATCTCTGACCTGACAAAGTCTATCAGCACAAGTTCGATGAACCTCGGGGGATATCGGAGCCTTCTGAAGCTATGGTTCTAGGACTACCTAGCAAAAGAGAAAACAGACAGCACCTCAGCTCAACTTCACCAAAACAGATACGAGTGTAGCAGGATGACTGTGCCCTCTACTGAATTCTGCCCCCAAAATTCAGCCTCAAATCTGATACCCTCAGGTAAACTGAATCCCAAAATACTGAACTGGTGCCCGCAGGCCTGATGCCCAAACTTGTAAACTGATACATGCATTCCTGTAGAGACGCACTCTAAAAGCACATAGCAGATAAGTGAGAGCCAAAACACCCCTATGTTGGGGTAGGGTTTCCCTGTCCTATTTTGTCAGGAGCTAGGGTTTCACTACGCACGCAGCGGTTTCAAACAACCTATCGGGTAAGTAACCTGTCCTAGTTTGGAATGGTCACTATGGATCCGAATATGCACTAGGTCGAATGGTCAAAAAGGGTGCCCCGGTAAAACTGGGGTTTGTGTTCCCATACTGGCAGAGCCTACAACCGGTCAGCCTTATGGTCATGCCTTGACAAGACAAGCCTCCGGCAAACCGTTCAGGAATAGCAGATGGCAAACACGGTGTCCTAGGCGTACCAATGCAAATGCAATGCAAAGAAACACATAAGTGTAAACAAAACAAGATATCATGAGCTCGAGTCAAGTTCTCTAAATCCCCAGCAGAGTCGCCAGAAACTGTAACAAGCCCGCGGGGGGACCTCGCTACAGTTCAGGACTCGATTTTTGTCACGGTTTTTAATCTGAACCAAAGAGTCCAAATCCGGCAAATCGTTTTGAGAAAACAGATTTTTGAAAGAAGTGCCAAACATGGACTGCTTTGCTAGATACAGAGTCGCCACCTAAATATTTTATTTTGGGAAATTTAGGAAACCCTGACTCGTTGCCTAAGGCCACGTGTCTGTCATCACCAAAGTTGCCTCGGCTCGGGAACTTGGGTACGATTGGGGAAGGTCACTTCGTGAGCACCCCCGCTCGCCTGATCAAAGATCGGCCTCTACTAACCATGATATCAAGTTTTGAAAACATTATGCGTTCTTATTCCGGTTATTAGCCTAGATTTACTATGTGATGTGCACAGCATACAAGTATAGACTGGATCGCCTGAATTGGAACAAAACATTTCATGTTTGTTTTTGAAAACGGTTTGCTACTCGCAAGTAGGCTTCAAATGCAGATTTTGCCACCCTCGGGTGGGCTTAGAAAAGATGGTTTTGCCACTATCTAGTGGGCTTAAAACTCACAGTCGATGCATTGTTCCAATCCAAATAACCCAACCTTCACCCACAAGCATTCAGGCAGTTATATCACATAAGCACATAGCCTCATGGTAAGCATGCTATCATGGCAGTCACTCACACGCATGTAAGGATGCTAAAGCATAAAACTTACCGAGTACTCCAAGCCAAAACAGAAGCTAATTAGAAATCCATGCATGATCCTAATTATACAGAAATGCCTAATGCAACACATGCAATAATGCAACTGCGATAGGCTCGGCTATTCTAAACATGGCATATGGAATGCTACAGCTAACAAGTATTCAACTCGGAATTGAAATACAATGCAGTTAGTATGATGCGCCGAGCCCGGTGCATGCAAAACAGATGAATGAATGCAAACATGCTATCATACTGTATGCTAATTGAAATATGCCCTAATCTAACCATCATAAGCTGGTAAATAAAAGGGAGAAAGACGTGGGGTTGGAAGACATACATCACACACACGCACACTTATTACAACATTGCCCTCGCGCAGAGGGTCCGAATAAATAATACAGTCCCGAATAAATTATTACAGTCTGAATAAATACAAAACCCTAATTAATTAACAAATTTAACTAGGAAAGCTATAAATTGGCATGCAAGCTAGGGACTGCTTCAACTCTGATCCGGATGATGAATGGTGCATGCTCGGGTTGCCTTGCGCAGAAATCCACTGCGATGCTCCCATTAGCCTCTGTTTACATTTAAACCCGGAATGCTGCACGAAGGTGTGTACAACACAAATATTGGTGGCCTCCTAGGTGTGTACAACACAAATATGGGGTTTAGGGTTCAAGAAAGTGGTCCCGGGGTGGTCAACATTGGCTTTGAAGTGAGAAAAACGGGCGACGGAGGGCGATGAAGGAATAAAACTGGTTGTCAGAACAATTACTGGCCTCCCACCCTTCTACGACCTTCCTAACAATGAAACAGAGGTCCTCACCAAAAATGAACCAAAACCGATGCAAAATGAAGGTTCGGGGGCCAAAACGCGCAGCCCAAGGCCCTGAAAACTGACTGTCAGGCATCGGAAGTGGTGTTCGACCACGAAGTTGGTCTCTCAGACCACAGTGTCCCTCAAAAGGGAGTAAATAAGATGCATGCCAAAAATAGGAGCAAACGGAGGTGGTTAAGCGGTCCCGAACTGAGGCACACGGCCAACGGCTCCGAAAAACCGGAAACCAGACTCCAAACGGGCAAAATGGCCTATGTCCACGAAACGTAGCCTACGACCACTGAGAGATGGTCTACGAGACCTCTCCCTCCCTTCTGGAAGAGAAACAGAGAAAATCGAGCCTGGTTCGCAAACCGAGGCAAAGCATGAAAGAGTTCGGAAGTTCGGAGGCAGGGCTCGCAGCCGAGACTCTGAAACCTCTGAACGAGCACGATATGCAACATCACCAAGCGCTCAATCGGTGACGTCTGAGTCTTAAGGTCGGTCAAAAATGGGGTGTCTACACACACCTGGTGCATTTGGATTGAGGCAGACTTAAAGTCACCAACCAGCACAGTCGGCACAGGCCTTGAGGGCCACCTCGGGAGCCTCTTCGGCTTAGTCTATACATCCGGCTTATGCTCCGAGAGGGGAGCAGGTGGATTAGAGACCTATTGGGCGTGTGCATGCTGTTACCACGCCAAAGTCAGTGCCAGCACCTTCGGTTGTGAGAGGTACCTTCTTGTTTTGCAATTCTATTGCCAATGTATTGATTGACACGTGTGCATTACATTCCTTTATCTCATCTGCATTTGCATCGGCATTGGGGTTAGAGTTGGCTCGATTAGTACTGCCACTCTGTGTAGAGTCACCAGTTGGGATTCTCAAATTCAATCAAACAAATTATTTTCAAGTTCAAAGTGATATACCAGTTGCACCATTGATGTGCAACAAAACTTCTTTTTATTATAGTCAGGGAATGACATCCTCGATTGCGAAGGGAAAAAAAAAAAAAGAAAAAAAGAAAAAAAAAGAGAGGGATCTTGTTTTTTATGACAGCCACACGCTGACTTCACTTAGGCCTTGTTTGGGTACTCCCAAATAATCCAAAAAGTCAAAAAGTTACTCAAAAAGTTAAAAAGTTAACACTATTCACCAAAAGTCAACAATTACGGCTGCACAACTCCCAATTCAAATTTTCCTCTAAACATCAATTTTCACAATTTTTTATTACACATTTTTCCATAAAAAGTCAAAAAGCTAACCCAAACATCCATATTTTCAACCTCAATTTTTTAGTCAAAAAAGACAAAAAGTGCACTTATTTAGTCTTCCCAAACTTGGCCTTACTCGACTCTCCCGCCAAGCTCTTTCTCTTTTTGTCATCTTAGAAGACCCTTGAAGGCCTTGCCTCAGTGCACACAGGACCGCCGAGAGAGTTGACTCCCTGCTGGTTATCAAAGGCAAAGTACGAAGGTACTCTGAGTCTGGCCATGACGGTGGTCTTCCATTTCAGCTCTTTATTCTCTGTCTTCAATGTGCAAATCTCTGCTCGCGTATCCTTGTACATGCGCTAGAGCAGAGAGAGTTGAGCGTTTAATGGTGTAACTCACTGGTTCTGTAGCAATCCCAGATTTGCCACTTCACTGAGTATGTCGGGGATCGAGCTACCCGGTCAGCTCGCGGGGGTCCAGGGGGCAGCACCCCTCAGTGAGTCCAAGGATAGAGCGCCCTGGTGGGGATAGAGCTGCCCGGTCAGCTCACGGGGGTCCAGAGGGCAGCGCTCCTTGGCGGGTCCTAGGGTAGCGCCCTGGCGGGGTTGAGGGGCAGCGCCCCCGAAGCAAAAATGAAAAATGCATTAGAAGTTGTTTTTCTGCTCAAGCGACTATTTATGCGCTCGAGCGGAGAATGTTTGGTTTCAGAAGTTTGACCTGTCTGCAAAAATACTGGGAAAATGTATTTGACGCTCGAGCGGGGCTTTCTACGCTTGAGCGGACCATGTTATATCAGTTCGTGAATCTGATATTTCAGATCACTTTTGTATATCTCTCTTTCTAAAAACCCTTTCCTCTCCCTTCTCTTTACATTTCCCTACGCCAAATTGGATCAAAATCTTGATTTCTCAAGATCCATTAGAGTTCTGCCATAAGTTCTTCATCAAAGTTGGTTAACTTCTCAAGGGCTTCGTTGTGTGCGGTGAAGATCGAGTTTCGACACCGTTGATTTTGGGAGTTTCATCTCATTTCTTCTTCAAAACTTGAGGTAGGGATTTTCTTAGAGTTATATATATATTTTTGCAAGATCTATATGATTTTCAAAATTATCTTTCGATAGCTTCGAAAATTGATTGTTGGTTCAAGAAGTTGAGCGATTTTGAAAGTGGGTTTGTCTCTTGTTCTTTTAAAATGATCTTATGGGTTTTGATCTTCGTTGATTGAAGAAAATATGATTTTGGAAAGCTTTCTTTCCAAAGATTTGATTTGTATAGTTTTGGTGAGAAAATCTAGAATTTAGAATTTTTTTTTAAAGGAGACTGAAAATCCATGAATGATATTGTTATATTTATTTTGTCTGTCAAAATAAATGGATGTTTGGAAAATTTCTTATTTATATTTATATAAATGATGAATTTCAGAGAATATGAGAATTGTTGTTCATTTTGGAAATTATTATTCAAAACGTTGAAGTAGTCTTGAAAAAACTACTTGTCGAGGATACTTGAGTAGAGGGAATTGTGTTATTCCTTGGATGATGAATTGGACTAAAAGTATTTATATTCATCTTGTGAAATTGGCATATCAATTCATTTGATTACATTAAACTTTGAAAGTTGATTTGAAAACTTGCATTGAGAAAAGAATGTTGAGAAACAAGTTTTCATGGAATGGTTTTGGGGTAAATACGTTGGTAAGTCTTGATAGGTGGTGTAGATGATATTGAATAAGTTGGCCTGAGAGTTCAGGGTGAAAGACCAAAAACCCGCGCGGATAGGTGTCGAGCCTTCCGGTTAATACCGGTAAAAATGACAATTTGGAAGTACTTGTATAGTCTACTTGCAGACACCGACCTAGGGATTATCAGAGTCGTATTTACCGCCCTTGAAATAAATTGTTAAGTTTTGAACAATTGAAATTGCATGATATCATTGAGCATGATGGTTTTCAGAAGATGAAAATGTGATTTATCTTCAAAAAGGGCATAGCATGGCATGTGCATTTCATCTCTTGAGACTTGTATAAAATGTATATACTTTGTTAAGAATTTCCTACTGGGCTTTATGCTCACCCTACGGGATTTTTGTGTAGGAAAAGATGTGGTGATCCCACCCAACTAGCAGCGTGGAAATATGTGTGTTGGGAGTACAATGCTCTCATTTTGCTGTGACTCTGTGTGTAAGCCAAGGCTGTGTTTGTGTGGGTTTGAATAACCGTTTTGTGCAACTAGGCTCAAGCCTTGTAAACTTGTAAACCCTTTGGGGGTATTTATTTGTTTATTTACTTGTTGTTGGATTAATGTATTGTTGCATGAAAAACTATTGTATCATGTAATGTAAGTTTGGAGATTTATATTCGGTTTTCCTTGAAAGAGCCATGATTGTTGTCTTATCGTTTGGGTTAGAAATTTGAGGCATTGCAGGTTCTATTCTGTAGCTGGTGAGATAATTTGGAAATCGCAGTCACTGTCTCCATGTAGGATCTCAGTGCGAAGTGGTTGGCCTCAATGTCAGATTGAGTGGCCATGATTTGCTCAACTGACATCATGGGAAAGTTAGAAGAGTAGGAGCAGGGGCAGGGGCACTCTGTCCAGGAAGGTCAAGAAGAGTAGGAGCAGGGGCACTCGATCCAGGAAGGTTAGGAATAGTAGGAGTAGGGGCACTCGGTCCAGGAGAGCTTGGATCATTGAGGTCCGGAAAGAGAGTAAGGGGAAGAGATGAGGCCATGTGTGTAAAAAGAAAGAAAGGAGTCACAGATAAATAACAGAGAACAGACTGAGTTTTGGGGCAGCTTTTCTCCTTTGCTCAGTCTCGATGTTCTGTCTCTCTCAAGGGGAATGGAGAAGAAGAAGGAGAAGAGAGTGATTAAGTAGACGAAAAAGAGTGATGAAGAAGAAGATGACTGAAGAGAAGAAGACAAAGAGGGAGAGAGAGTCGAGACAAAAAAAAAAGGCAGAAAAAGGAGATGAAAGAGAATCGAGGAGGGTAGCTTTTGTCGGCCTGCCGACGAAAAAGAAGACGAAAGAGAAAAAGACAAAGAGAGAGAGAGAGAACCGAGGTGAGCTTACAAATCGAGGAGGTCTACTTTTGTCGGCCAGCTGACGCAAAAGCAAGACCAAGCGTCAAATGTGATTTTCGAAGTAAGAGAGAGAAGCAGAAAAGTTGTATACATATATGTATATATATTGTATATTTATATATTATATGTATTTATTCGACTATTTTTGTCACAAGAGTAGCTTGGCTTAGTGGTTTGGGCTAGGGCCTAAGCTTGAGATCGGGGGTTCGAAACCCCGTATCTCCACATTCGTGTTTTCTTTTCTTTTTGTGTGTTTTGCTTACGCGCGATGACGTCAGCTAATGGAATATTCCGTCGTAGTAACATCATATGCTCGCTGACGTCCATAGACAGAATATTCCTTGTCAGTAACAACATATTTCCTAAATTTGTCTGTGTACATGTACGTATCTGTGTATATGTACGTATCTATGTATTATCTCAGTATTTGTCTGTATGTGTCTGTGTATCTTTTGTTCGTATTTGTCCCTTGGTGAAAATGTTGTGGAGACACCACAGGATTGAGGAGGCGACTTGGGAATGTGAGGCTGAAGTCTGTGAGAAGTATCCGGACCTTTTTATCGATGTTTGGGAATTGTAATAGAAATGTTTTTTTGATATTCGGATGTACATTGTATATGTTATGGAATAGGGTGAATTTCTGATGTTTAATTGGGAGGTTGAGTTATCCTGCCATGATTGCATTTCTACAGTTGTAATTAATTTTGATTCAGCGAGGTTATCTAGTTTAAATTTCGGGGACAAAATTCCTTAAGGGGGGAAGGTTGTAACAAGTTGAATCAAATTGAATTTATACTTTAATCACAGTTGGGGACTTATTTAAAATTTTTAAAATCCATTCATTTTGGACCCAATTGATTGAATTGTGACCCGTTAGTAACCATGTAATAATGTTGTGGTTTTATTATTATTATTTAACTACCATAAAAGAGTTGTGAATATTTATGGTGTGTACCATTAAACGAAATATATTTTGTGGTGAGAAAATATTATATTTACTTTTGTCATTAAAGATGTCGAAATGTATTTTTTAATTGATATATATATAGGTGTCTACCTATATATAGTTAGATATTTGTTTATACTATTTATATATATAAAAAAGTGACCAAATAGGATTTTTTTTTCAACCTTTGGGTTCTTGCCGTGCGAAAGAAAAGAAAAAAAAGGTTCTAATGTTGGTTTTTCATGGGTTTGATCTAGTGTAAGTCATTTTTGACCCTTAGTGCTTTGGATTAAAACGTAGAGGGCGGAAAAGGCGTCGTTTGGCTCCGAGTAGATTTAATTTTTGTTGCCGAAAAATTTAAAAGCTTCTTGGCTAGGGCTAGGATTTTTCCTACACTTCTTTATGCATTTTACTTGATTATATGGAGCTTAGAGTTATATATAATTTAATTAGAATTTTTAGAAGATTTGTGATTTATTTGCTTAAAAGAGAAATTTTGAGAAAAATAAAGAGTTGATGCCCAAATTGCGAAAGTGTAAACTTGGAATATGTTTGTAAGGTTATAAAAGAGCTATGTTTTAAATTTGAACAAAAACGGACTTCGATTTGATTGGTTTTGAAATTTTTACCGGTTTGCGACCAAAAGAGCATTTTAAAGAAAATAAAGGAATTATGTTTAACTTTTGGGGCTTTTGATCAAAATAGGATTTCATAGTTGAATAATGCTTGGAGAATGAGTTTGGAAAGAAAATAATGTTTTCTTGGGGCATCAACGATATTATTTTGCTTAATGTATTTGTTGGAATAAAACCGACACAGTTAGAAATGAATCTTGAGAGGTTACCGGGCGTTATTGTGATATGAAAACTACTATGGTTGTTCATATTTGATGAGATATGGAATAGATTGTATTTATCGAAATTTTTAGAATTTAATTGTTTAAATATCTGTTTTGGGCTATCGGTAAAAGATAGTCATGATTGTTTTAGAAATCCATAAGATTTAGGTAAATTGAACCACATTCCTCATTTGTTGCATTAGACATTGCATTACATTCATTTCATTGGAAATGTATCTGTTTGCGAAAAGATGAATATTTGGTGAATCTGGGTAGGAGGTGTGGAACCGTGCGGTTAGGTATCGAGCCTTCCAGTTTACTGGTAAAAATGACAATGGTAGTATATTAGGGCCTACTTGCAGACACTCACGTAGAGACTCACAGAGCTTGTATTCATGTAACAGATATGGTTTAAAATATAAATGGTTTTATATCTATTGTTGCATCTCAGCATTGCATGCTTTATAAAAAGAGAGATAAACTGTTTTATCATGAGCATGGCATGAGCATACTCCTCTTTAGTCTTGTCATGGTCCATATGTTGTGTAGTATATCTCTACTGGGCTGTGGCTTACCCTATAAGGGAAACCATTTCAGGTACAGGTGATATGCCTCCGCCAAGGCACTGACTTGGGAGGACTCGGAGTTGAGACTTCATTTTTGTTTTATTGTTATTTGTTGAATGTAAACCCAGGGCTGTATTTGCGTTGAGTTGAAACTCCATTTTGTGTAACCAAGAATGTTCTTGAATAAATTTGTAAGCCTATAGGGCACTCATTATCTGTTTGGCTTCCAATTCATACTTGTTGTAAAATGCATGCTTGGGATTGGAATTGGGGCATTGAGATGTGAACAACATGCATTTGGCATTTGGGATTAAATGGGAATGGATGTATGGAATAGTTAGCTATAAATATGTGTTTGTCTATCAGGAGGGTTTGTTATATAAATAGATATACCCTGCCCAAATTTTTGAGGCGTTACAGAAATTTATAGTGTTTGGTTTGGTTAATTTTTTAAAACTTTTGTTTTAAATTTTTGGTTTTCATTTTTTTTTTCTTTAATACTATTTTTTTATAACCCTTTTATTTTATTTTTAGATTCACTTAATTTAATACTTTTTTATTTTTTAATTTTATTTTTAGATTTAGATTTACTTAATCTAAATACACTTATTAGAAAATAATTTGCTGTGTATTTATTTTGAAATAATAATAATAATAATAATAAATTAGTACATGTTTGAATTTATAAATATAATTTTTTTTTACCAATATTTTACTTTTTAATTCTATTTAGATTATTAGATATTAGATATTAGATTTTTCATATTAAAATATAATTTAAATATAAAATATGAAGAAATTCCGATATTTTTAATCACCAAAAATAAGAAAATATGAAAAATAAAAAATAGATTTAAAAATTAAAACTAATGAAAAAGATTTTGTTTTAGAATTTTGACATCAAACCTTGGTTGTTAAAATACCATGTAAAATCTTACAGTTCATAAAATATAATTTTTTTTTAGAAGGTGAAGGGCATGACCCCCTACAAAATGGGAACTTCACACAACATAACCTGCACTAAATGCTCAGAAACCCCAGCCATCCAAACTCTCTTCTCTGGATCCTCCTTAGCCATTTGAGCCAAATGATGAGCCAGAACGTTGCCACTCCGTCGCGTGTGCGAAACACAGAAACTCGAAAAATGCTTACCACGATCGATCGGATATTGTAAAAAATGACCAAACGAAGCACTAAGATAACCATCCTCTTGCATGGCCTGGACCACAATAAGGGAATCACCTTCCAAATGAATGTCTGTTAAACCCAACTCGGCCGCAAAATTCAGAGCCTTGACAGCCGCAATAGCTTAAATATAATCAACCTCCATCCATGTTGGAATTTTCTCCGATAAAGCTGCAATAGGTACGCCCTTGTGATCTCGAATCACAACCCCTACTCCACAGGCCTTCTGCCGCATGAACATGGCCCCGTCGAAATTCACTTTAAGAATCGCCCCAATCGGCGGTCTCCACTTCTCATTTCCATGAACCACGATTGGGGCGATTCCGCGATTTGGTGCCCTCTCAAAATCTTGCACCAAATCACACACCATTTGAACGCTCTTAGCAGCCAAGTGAATGACTTTACTGAAAAGAGCTTGATTCCGCGATGACCACAAACCCCAACAAATTGCGAAAAACAAACCCAATGTAGCTTTCTCCGTCCTACGTCCAACTCCATATGCCCAGCCCATAAAGTCACCACCAGCACCATGATCAAGCACAAACGTTATTGGACTTTGATACAAACCTCCCTCGCCCTCATACAGCCCCTTAAACAGTGCATTACCATTTCTGCTTCAACTCCACAACCATCACACATATCCTCCGTCAATATATGCCGATGCCGAAGAACTGATTTGATTGATAGAATATTGGAGCAACACTTCCACGCAAAGACCTTAATCTTATTGGGAATGTGAAGGCTCCATACTTGCTTCCAAAACCAGATAACATTTTGCACATCGGACCCAGACCCGCGCACCTTCCGCACACTAAGATTCATTTGCAAATGATAAGCCGATCGAATCGAAAACAGCTCATTCCTCGTAAAGTGCCAAACCAACTTGTTTGGAATGCCGTAACAACAAAGAGGGATTTGCGGGATTGCCTCCACATCCAGCGCCAAGAAATTCTCATGCAATACAGTGACATCCCAACAATGCCTATCCACATCGGTAAGGTCACTAACCAAAGCACCCTGTAATTGTGCTGTAGGTGGCGAACAAACCCGAAAAGAATGAGGCTGGGGCACCCATTTGTCACCCCAGATCTGTATTGAGCGTCCATCCCCCACTCGCCATCTCAACCCCGCTTCCAAAAGCGGTCTTGCATTAAAAATGCTCCTCCATGTGAAAGATGGATTCGACCCAATACTAGCTTGAAGAAAATTTGTATGAGGATAATACTTAGCCTTCAGAATTCGGGCCAACAAAGAATTCGGCACCGAAATCAACCTCCACCCCTGTTTGGCCAACAATGCTTTGTTAAAGGCCTTCAAGCTACGAAACCCCATCCCACCCATCCATTTTGGGTCAGACAATGCTCGCCAATTTTTCCAATGAATTTTTCGCTTGTTCTCTCGCTCACCCCACCAATAGTTACGCACCATAAAGTCAATGTCCTCACAAATCACATCAGGCAACTGGAAGCAGGACATAATATACGTTGGAATGGAAAAAGCCTCATACACCCAGTGACTGGGCACCCCCACTACCCCCAGTGCCACGTGGCACTGCGGGATTGGAAGATGAAAAAAAAAAAAAAAAAAAAACAGAAAACGGGCCAATTGCTGCGCGCCACCTCACTGGGGGTCGACCCCCAGTGGGTGTAGGCAGCAGCGTTGCGTTGGAATAGCTTGTGCAATCGATTTAAGCAATATCTCCCTACCAACCACCGATAATAATTTTTCCTTCCACCCATTCAATCGAGTCCAAACTTTATCCTTAACAGAGTTAAATATGCCCCGTTCATAAAATATAATTTAAACAAAATGAAAGTGTATGAAGATAACTTGCGAATTTTTAAGATAGAACACAAATCTCTATTTTAAAAATACATGCATTTTTCCTTGTCTAGATTCGAATGAATGCATACAACTTTAAGATTCAACCAAAATTATTCACAGTAATTTGATCCATTATGGACAATTGTAAATATTATGTATATCAGTATAGAAACAGACATAGAAAATAAGAAAGATTAATTGTTTTTTGTTCTTCAATCATCATCAATGTAAAAAATAGGCAGACAACTTGTTTTACTTATTTTTTATTTTATGAAAGGAGACGGTTTGTTTATATTTATACAAGACTCTTGGGATCAGATATATCATTTTTTAATATTCAACTCTAAAAATAAATAGATAGTTGGTTTATATAGGACTCTTCATGACTTTTGCAAAATATAGTAGATTTGAGAAAGTAAAATTTGGATTAAAAAAAAAAAGAGTAAAAAATATGGCAAACTGTTTACACTTTTATAATTGTAGTAGATAGTGGATATAGATATGAATTGACAAATAACTTCTTTACAAAGTTTCATCCAAAAAATACAATTAATTTGAAAATATAATGTACCGGATATTTCAATATAGATATTGGTTCAATTAAAGTAGTTTTGGTTATAGAAATAAATTTGATTTGAAATAGTTTTGGGAATAGAGGTAAATTTAGAATAGATTTGAAATACTTTTGGGAATAGAGATAAATTTGAAATTGATTTGAAATAGTTTTGGAAATAGAAATATATTTAATAGTTTTGTGAAAATTCTAAACAAATTAGCTTTTAATTTTGGGCCCTCGAAAATTATTTTCAAAATTCAAACCAAGGAAGGCCTATTATTTTTCTAATTCAAGTAGCAAAAAAATAGTTAACTTGTTTAATTGATTAAAGATTTAATCCACTCTAGGTTTAATAACAAAAGTAATGGATTAATTAAATTTTTAGTTTCCAAAATATATAAATTTGTATATGTTTAAGTTTAACATGTTTGGATTGTGTTAATTTAATTTGAATATATAAAATGTATTTCTATTTGGTGCCAACCTAAATCCGGCTAATAAATGCCATAAAAGCCAAGGTAACCACGTCAAAGAATCTTTCTTTTTTGTTGATTTAAAAAGTGAAAATATCATTAAAATATAGCACTTTTAGTTCTCAAAGTGTGAGATTTATATGATTTTGATTTTTAATATTTAAATAGTATTAATTTATTTTTCAATATATTAAAAATATTTTAATTTGATCACTCAACCTAGTTCTGCCCCACTTCATCTAAACAAGAGATAAAGCATAAAAATCATGAATATACATTTTTTTAAAAAATGAAAAAAAAACCAATATCTTTAAAAAATAATAGGTAGTGTTTGGTTGAGTTTTCTATATATGATTTGAGAATAGAGTTGTATTTTGAGTTTGTGAGTTTTAGAATTATGATTTGAGTATGAAAAATTTGTTTGGTGAATGAGTTTTGAAAAAAGTTTTGAATTGAGTGGGGAATTTTGATGTGACATATAATATTTGATACAAAAATTTATAACTCATAATCAAACATATAACTCAAAATTCTATTCAAAACTCATAATTTTTTTTTTTAAAATTTCAAATTTTTTAATTTAAAACATAAAAATAACAAATGCCAATTGTATAGCTATCACTATATTGTGAACTCATATAGCTGTCACTAATCACATTTTCATTTTTTCTTTTTTCAAAATTATTGTATAAAAATGCTCTAGACCACTAATTAGTGGTGGCTCTAATGATGTGGCAGTGGGTCCCACCCACTGCCACATGTGTTTTGTGCCTTGTTTTTTTTTTTTTTTTTTTTTTGAGTTGCCACCTCACTAGTGGTGGAGTTAGTGGTGATAAATTAGTGGTATGTAGCATTGCTCATTATTGTAATAAACTGACCGTTCAAAATTTGAAGTGTACCTGTCGCAATATTAAATGTAGATGTGACATTTGTCTACATTTTCTTTGTCTTTCAATTCTTTTTCCTCTGATTCATTGTCCTTCTTTGCGTCCGTTTGGCAAGGGCTCATTGGGCTCATGAGCCACAAAAGACAAAATAGGCTCATGAACCACAACAGACAAAACATCACATCCAACCCCATAATCATTACACTCTTCTCTCACAAAAAAAGCCAAAAAAGCCAAAAAACTAAGAGCCCTTCCCAAACCAAGCTTTTGAGCCCAGGCTCATATAGCCAAAAAAGCCAAAAAGCCAAAGAGCCAGCCCACTTCCCAAACGGAGGCAAATGTTGTGAAGACTGTGGCAAGATGGAAAATTATAAAGTATTCACAGAGTATCACTTGTTCATATTGCATTACTAATTACCAATCATCATTTATCATATCCTTTCATATTTTTCAATCACCTAACATAAGAGTGACAACTGTGGTAGACAAGTGTTTCACCGATCGTCTGAGTGATCGTCCAAGCGGTTGTTCAGGAGGTCGACCGGCAAGTGTAACGCCTCACTTTTTATTACTCGGATAATGTTCAAAACCATTATTATGAATAATTTCAGAGATAGCAGACATAAATTCCAGTATTTTAATAAAGATAAGTAAATGAAGATTCTCTCATTCGTATATAGAGTAAATGCAAACATGTAACATGATTATAGCAAATTGCCTGCTTGCCTGCAGGCTTACACCATTACACAAAAGATAAAGGGTTCAATCCTTTTTACAGCAACGACATTCAACCAACAAATAAAAGGCCTCATGGCCAATAGATAATGAAGATCTTTGATCTTATATCACTTCTTGACATTGACCTGAAATGGATTAGCAACGTGGAATGAACATAAAGTCCAGTAGGGATCCCAACAAGATCCTAAATAATAACAACTTACAGATAGGTATGATCATGAATGCTTTAAGTCATACCATATGTACATACGTGTCGGTTTATACTTGAAGCTATACTTATATATGAATTTTTCTCAAAATCATTCTATTTGTCCAACAACACAAAACCGTTCATTTTTCTTTCTTCGTGTTACCTCTTTATTTTAAACTTGCCAGACCATAATGGGTGTTTGAAAACAATTCACGAAATCCAAATACTTTTCCCCAATTATTGAACTCATACCAATTCCAAATTACAATTTCGCAATAGAAGCATCCCAACAAACATGAAGATGATACATATAAAATACTCCTTACGTAATCATGTAAGACAATTGACATCCTCTACAAAATAATCATCACCATGCATGAAACACATAAATAAAACTGTGATGAGAATGCGAAAACCCAACAACGCTTTACCTGCCTCAAATACGGTAATACTCACTCCAATTTACCAGTCACCAGTTGGAAGGTAATGGTACCTCTGCCAAGTTCTTTAGGCGCTAGCTGGAAGGTACAGGCACCCCACATTCTCAACGCAGCGAATTTTCCAACGCTAGTTGGAAGGTAATGATACCCCTTATTCATAGTGCAGCTAATTCTCCAAACGACCATGTGGCTTACACGGATAGCTTCACCATGGCAAATAGGACTTGTGAGATCTAACGGAACTTAGTTTGGACCCGTAATTTGGGAGTTAGAGCCGAATACGCCCTAAACTTACTCGAAAAGGGCTTTCCGGGGATGAAAATTCATAACAGCCCCCGAATACGCCTTACACTTAGTCAAAAACTTGCAACACTTAGTTAAAAAAGCAACAAATTTATTAAAATAACATCTACATATTCTAATAATTGCTTTTATATATTTATAGAACGAAAAAATTACATATTACATTATTTGTGTAGTTGGTTGGAATAAATATTGCATGATACATATATATATATACTTTCTTTTATTTCCAAGAAGACATTTCTCCATTGTTCTACCTTAAATGCATGTTAGAACATGTTCCATATAGCTTACTGAATTGATATTTTGTAACCAGTTCAAATGTTTCGTTTTTTGTTTTTCTTTGTAGATGGTTTTGTTGCGTGGACTTGTGGATAATCCATATTGGTGTATGGAGAAGAATTTTCACTTTTGTGTAGAACTAATATAATACTTTTGTCGTCCTCAGCTTGTGTAGTTCATTATTACTGATACAGAAAACTTTTGGCAATCAACAAATAATGACTGTCATGGTACATATATACCATTTGTCGGCGTACATATAGAACGTTTTGTCAAACTTTCGTCGTGGTACATATATCACATTTTGTTGTGGTACAGATTACGATGGTAATTTGTACCATGCCAAATGATAATTTTACTTGGTAGTAAATGTATTTTTTTTTGTATACGGAGGGCTTTGATTTTTGTATGACATATTTTGTATGGAATTATTATTTTAGTTTGGACAATAGTTGATTTTTATGGACTTTGATATTTAATGTTATTTATTTTTGGTATATGGATACAGATTGTGGAATGATTGATAGTATGTATCATTTTGTTTTTATACGTATTACAGGCTGCATTGTATATAGACAGGTTGTGGAGAAATAATAATTTCACGATAAAACATAATATCATGTTTTTGGCGACTAAACAATTAGTAGCTAAAAAGAAATTGGGAAAAGACATTTGACGACTAAAAGTTTTGTAGCAAAAAAAAAAGACATTTGGCGACTAAACGTTTTGTAGCAAAAAAAAAAAAAAGACATTTAGCGACTAAAAGTTTAGTAGCAAAAAAAAAAAAAAAAAAGACATTTGGTGACTAAACTTTAGTAGCCAAAAGAAAATCAAACATTTGGCTGCTAAAATATTTTGTAGCTAAAAATAAAAAACTAAATTATAAACACACTTTTGCGGACTAAAATTTTAGTAGCAAAAAATGTAGAACTTTAGGCGACCAAATATTTAGTAGCCAAAAGAGAACTCTTTGCCGACTAAAATTTTAGTAGCTAAAAAGGTGAGACTTTAGGCGACTAAAAGTTTGGTCGCCGAAAAGGGTCTATTAATTTAATGTCCAACCTTTTGGCGGCTAAAATAATTTTAGTCCATTTGGCAACTAAAATAATTTTAGTCGCCAATTAGCTTTCCCGACTACTCTTCGGCTGCTAATTTTGTGACCAAAAAAATTAGCCGCTAAAGCCCTTCGGTGACTAAAAATTGACTTTTGGCGACTAAAAGTTTAGTCACCAAAAGTGAAAATTCTTGTAGTGCATCACATAGCTCAAATAAATGTAAATGACCCGAGTGTACTACATACGCAAAATCTATTCAACAACACACTGTCATCCTCTACCAATGACTAAGGACAAAACCTTTAAACATAAATATTTAAACACACGCAATTCGATAGTTCGACGCTCCCTTAACCTTGAATTCAACAACAATGATTAATGACAACAACATTCAACGGTTTCAAATCCAACCTCAAGTTCAAATTCTGAATTTACAATACATCATGGTTTCGTTCTCTTTTCAAAATCAACCATTTTTGTCTTCCAAGTTATATTGCCCAAATCCTTTTCTTTCAAAAAGACCAATTTCCACATTTTCGATAAAACCACATCCATGGATTCCAAGCCATAACGCAACTCAACTTAACATGATTAATCCAAATAAATTCCATTATCAACGTTGATCCTCCATTTATACTATTAACACAATAACACCACTCAATATTAACAAGACACAAACATTATTTAACTTTACTCCTTTTTAATTCATTATGTTAAATTATAAAATTAGGGCTTTCTCTTTCTCTTAACATAAACAATTTAAACTACTCCCCAATTAATCCAAACAACCATCAACTTTACAATTTCTAACCCCAACATTTCAAACCCTAGATCCCCTTTACATGCTTTTCAATAATCCATAATGAACATGCTTTTTATCAAATAAAATCTACCACTTGTTTATTTATAGACGAGGTATTGGAGAGGAACAAAGGAATCCCTATCTCTCGAAGTAACAAGGAGAAAGCTGAAAAACCCACGACGACGAAAACACGATCCACTGAGATTAAAATGAAGCCCTCGCGACCCTATACGTTTTGGCCTAAGGGACTATGGGTCAAAGATGGGTAGAAGTAGATGAAAACCAAGTGGGAAGAGCTTGAAAGCTAAAAAATGGCGGAAAGAGAGAGAGAGAGAGAGAGAGAGAGAGAGAGAGGAGAAAAGTGATCTAGATGTGACCAAAAGTGACTTTTATAGCAACTAAAAACGGACAGATCACTCGAGCGAACAAAACATCGCTCGAGCGACCAGACACATAAGTGACACTGCTCGAGCGAACAAAGTGACCGTTCGAGTGCACAATGACACCTTCTAGAAGTTCAGACCATACAAGGCAGACCGCTTGAGCGACCAAACCTGCGCTCAAGTGAAGATCAACAACTCTCAAAATCACAGACCTGTAAAAGTATTGGAAGACTCGAAAGATTGCTTGAGCGACCAATCCATCACTCGAGCAATGAAGAAAAGCTCAGAGTGCTACAGCAAGAAGGTAAAAGTCACGGTCGACCAGGGTAACAACCGCGGTAGACAAGTCTTTTACCGGTCGATCGGCAAATTCAAATTTAGCCAAACTCAAATTCGAGCTACCAATCATTTTTCTTAAAATTATAAAGCGGAAAATTATTAGGTACTCTTGGAATATCTGCTGTCTATATTCATTCACCAATCATCATTCATTATACCTTCTCATATTCCTCAAGCACTTAGCACAAAATCATAATACCCCATATTTTTCATCAATTATAATATTATGAAACACTACATGGCCATGTTTCAAGAATATCCAATAATCAAGCAGTGAGAACATACTTGAGCAGGAAATGAAATGCATCAGAGAGGATCACAATTAAAAAAGATCCTTACAAGCTGTTTGATAATTTTTTTTGGTAAATTACATTTTACTCCTTTAAAATTTGGTCATTTTTTTAATATTTTGGGCCTTAAATTTTATTTATTTATTTATTTTTTTTTTTCACTTTGACCTTTCATATTTTAAATTTTCTCAATTTACTCTTAAAACTAATTTTTATTCAAAATTAAATAAAAAATGCTAACAATCACATAACATAAAAAATATATTATCGTATTGAAATTTGATTTTATATTAGAGGTGTGAGTTATATATAATAGTGTTGACCCTACCATAAGGCAGGTGAGGCGGTTGCTTGGGGCCACAATTATTCAAAAGGCCTCGTATTCTTATAAATTTGCATACTATAAATTGTTCTATGAAAAGGCTGCTTTTTATTTTATTTTTAAGCACATGGAATTGTTCATGAAAAAGGTCATGTTTATTTTTATTTTTATATTTTCTCCATATTATAGGATGTTTATAAGTTAGTAAAGTTAGATTAAGTACAAATAGAACGATATTATTTAACTTCAGTATTTTTTTAATGATGATTTTCAAATAAGAAATCAATCACAAGAATTCATATAAATGGTGATATAAGATGGTGATAAAAAATAGGTAATATATAACATTTTCTTTCATATTTTGAAGTTTATTGATTCACTATTATTTAATTGATTTGTAATGTGAAGTTGCGGGTTCAACTTTTATAGGGAAGAGTTTGATATTTGTAGTATTTATTCTCCCCTATTAATAAGGTTGTAATAATTGTTTATTTTTTTCTCAAATTTGGGCTTAGTACACTACGCCAAAATTGGGCTTTAGCGGCGGTTTTTTACCCGCCGTTAAAGGATGTAAAACCGCTGTTAAAGCCTTTAATGGCGATAATTTAGGACCGCCGTTTATACTCGTGTCGGAAAAGGTACAACTGTCGTAAAAGGTAAATTACCGCTGTTAAAAGTCGACCAAAAACGGCAGTAATACAGGACCAAAAACGGCGGTTTTTTACCGCCGTAAATAGGTTCAAATTTTTAAAAAAATAATTCTCTCTTCTTACACCCCCCAAGTCTTGAACCCTTGACCTCTAATCCACGCACGCCAACCACTCCGCCACAGCCACTCTATATGAAATATATTCCCTAAATAAATATTTAAACATTACTTTTGCTTTATTGTAAATGGTCATGTTCAACCTCTGGCCGCGCGTGGTCACCACTCCCTGGAGTTCTATCGGAGCTCTGCCGGCAAAGACCGCCGTCATTAACAGCGGTAATAAGAGGGCTTTAGTGGCGGTTTCATTACCGCCGTTAAAAGAGGGCTTTAGTGGCATTTTTTTTAACTGCGGTTTCATTACTGCTGTGAGAGATACTTTAGCGGCGGTTTTTTTAATGGTGGTAACGAAACCGTCATTAAAGATACATTAACGGCGGTTTCGTTACCGCCTGTAATAGTATCTTTAACGGTGGTAACAAAAACCGTGTGTAGACGTCCCCGATCGCCCCGGGAGGGTTAAGTCCCGTTCTGTTCATTTGGGCTCACTACAGTTCAAGGACTCGATTGTCACGGTTCTAAATTTTGAACCAAAGAGTCCAAATCCGGCAAATCGTTTTTGAGAAAACAGATTTTTGAAAGAAGTGCCAAACATGGACTGCTTTGCCAGATACAGAGTCGCCACCTAAATATTTTTTTTATGGGGAAATTTAGGAAACCCTGACTTGGTGCCAAAGGCCACGTGTCCGTCATCACCAAAGTTGCCTTGGCTCGGGAACTTGGGTACGATTGGGGAAGGTCACTTCGTGAGCACCCCCGCTCGCCCGGTCAAAGACCGGCCTCTACTAACCGTGATATCTAGTTTTGAAAACATTGTGTGTTCTTATTCCGGTTATTAGCCTAGATTACTACGTGATGCGCACAGCATACAAGTATAGACTGAGTCGCCTGAATTGGAACAAAACATTTCATGTTTGTTTATTTGAAAGATGGTTTGCTACCCGTAGGTAGGCTTAAAATGCAGATTTTGCCACCCTCGGGTGGGCTTAGAAAACATGGTTTTGCCACAATCTAGTGGGCTTAAAACAAACATTTGATGAATTGTTCCAATCCAAATAACCCAACCTTCACCCACAGGCACTCAAGACAGTTATATCACATAAGCAGTTAGCCTCATGGTAAGCATGCTATTCATGGCAACACTCACACGCATGCAAGGATGCTAAAGCATAAAAACTCACCGAGTACTCCCAGCCAAAACAGAAGCTCATTAGAAATCCATGCATGATCCTAAGTATACAGAAATGCCTAATGCAATGCATGCAAAAATGCAACTATAGCAGGCTCGGCTACTCTAAACATGGCATATGGAATGCTACAGCTAACATGTGTTCAACTTGGAATTGAAATACAAATGCAGTTAGTATGATGCGCCGAGCCCGGTGCATGCAAGACAGATGAATGAATGCAGACATGCTATCATACTGTATGCTAATTGAAACATGCCCTAATCTAACCATCATAAGCGGGTAAATAAAAGGGAAGAAAGACGTGGGGTTGGAAGACATACATCACACACATGCACACTTATTACAATTATGCCCTCGCGCAGAGGGTCCAAAAGAATAATACAGTCCCGAATAAAAGAATAGTACAGTCCAAATAATACAGTCCAAATAATGTACAAATTCCTAATTAATTTACAAATTAACTAAGAAAAATAATAAACTGGCATGCAAGCCAGGGACTGCCTTGATTCCATTCCGGATGATGGATGATGCATGCCTGGGTTGCCTTTGCGCGGAAATCCATGACGATGCCCCAGTTAGCCTCTGTTTGCACTTATTCTTGGAATGCGCGCCAAGCTCCGGAAGGCTGCTGATTCTTGTTTTGCTGCAACAGAGAGCAGGAAAGGGGCATGGCAATGTATTTGCACAAATATATGCATGCCTCGATCCTCGTGCCACCAATCACGCATATCGATGCATGATGGCCGAGGAGCCGAATTGCACAATTCAATATAGAATGAATGCACGTGAAAACACAACAAGACCTAACTCCCTCATGGATGATCCGGAGTGTCGGTGACTGGGGAATTGAGACACGTTCCGTCACTCGGAGTACGGAACGTACCTCGTTTCCCGTGCCCGGGCTAACTCCTATCCCGAACACAATGCAATATGCATGTCATGCATGAAATGCAACTAAGATAGAACCTAACATGCAAAATGCTACGAAATGGCATACACGATGCACGAGATGAGATGGCATACACAATGTGCTAATATACAACCTAGCATACACAATGCTATGAAATAAAATGGCATGCACAATGCAATATGGACTTACACCAACACAAGTGGACCTCAGCCACACTCACATAGGAGGCCATAAGATGAAAATGAGACAACTCAAAATACGTGCACGCGTGCACGCAAACCGAGGATCGACCCTAAGGCACCAAAATGCCACTCTAACAAGACATGGCAAGACATGGAATATGGCATACAAGCATGCAAATTTCAGAGGTAAAATGAGATGCAAAACAGCCCCGAATCATGGCAAAATGATACCCGATGCATGGAATGAATCCCGAAACATGAAACTTGGCACATGGAATGGCCTATAGCTATGCAATGCATGCATAATTTGAACATGAAGTGTAAATACAGAAGCAAGGCAGCCCCAAAATAAGCATGTTTACAGTTCAATGCAAGGCCAAAAAGTGAGTAAAAATGGGCCTAAACTAGCATGCAAAATTGGCCAAAAAGAGAGGGGTAATGAAGCAACTCACAAATGCTGGCCCCAAACAGGGAAGGGGCCTTCTACAATATTGAAGAGGGGCCAAAAATATGATGTATTACAGTTTATAAAAAACCCCAAAAACAGATACAAGTATGCTCAAAATGCTATGCAAAATAAGGGCACCAAGAGAGCTATAACATGAAGTATACAAAGGGTGTCCCAAACAGCCATAGACCCTTAATAAAACATGAAGAGGGGGTCAAAATAGGGCCATTTTCAGTTTGTACCAAGGTCCAAAAAGAGAATCTCAATAGGCTAATAAATCATGCAAGAATGGGGACCAAAGAGGGGTACAATGCCAAGTGATACATGGAGGTCCCAAACAGTGGTGAGCCCTTCTCCAATGTTGAAGAAGGACTCAAAATAAGCTTATCTACAGTTTACATCATGCTCCAAAACAGATTACACATAGGCAAAAAATACTATGCAAGATTATGGCATACAAAGGAGTAATGAAGCAAGTGCAAAATGGGGGTCCCAAACAGGGTAAGACCCTTAATGAAAGATGAAATAGAGCTAAAAAAAATGCTACTTTCAGTTTTGGTCGGAGCTCAAAGCAACAAGCAAAGAGGGCTAAGAAAACTTGCAAAAATGAGCTAGAAAGAGGGAGAAATCAACTCACCTTTGAAGACCAATCCTTTGCTGCCTCTTGGACCAAGAAAAGCTGCCTCCTAGCCTCTGAGAAGACCTCCAAGCTGCTGGAATGGAAGTGGTAGTGTGGTGCTAGGTGGTGATGAAGAAAAAGGTGTAGGACTTGGTGTTTTTGGAGGGTTGAAGTGAGGGAGAGAGGGAGATGCAATATAGGAGCTCAAAGGGGATTTTTCCAACCCTTTTCACCAGTGCTGGAGGCTGGTTATATGGACCAAAGAGGGGGAGAAAAGGAGGGAAAAAAGGGGGGGAAAACAAGCCAAGTTTCCCCCCAAAAAGTTTCCCCCCCGGATACAGATTTTGGGGGGAAAAAGAGTATACAGCTGTAATGTACCACCTGTAAGGATCAAGGCTGGCCAGGTATTGGAGCTGCAGGTGGCCGGCCGGCCACCTCCCATGGCCGGCCGGCCAGGGGTCAAAAAGGCCAAGGTGAATTAATGGCCGGCCACCACAAATTGGTGTCCTCCGAGATGCCCTCAACACAGCCCTGTGGTCCAAAACTGGAGGAAGTGAAACAGGAGAGAGAACAAGCCATTTTTCAAAGGGGTTCAAAAGGTTCAGATGGAATTACTGGCTGGCCATGTGATATTTGTGTCCTCCCAGGTGTGCACAACACAAATATGTGGTTTGGAGCTGAAGAAAGTGGCCTTAGGGTGGTCAACATTGGCTTTGAAGTGAGAAAAACGGGCGTCGGAGGGCGATGAAGGAATATAACTGGTCGCTGAAACAATTACTGGCCTCCCACCCTTCTACGACCTTCCTGGTGATGAAACAGAGGTCCCTGCCAAAAATGAACGAAAACCGATGCAAAATGAAGGTTCGGGGGCCGAAACGCGCAGTCCGAGGCCCCGAAAACTGACTGTTAGGCACTGGGAGTGGTGTTCGACCACGAAGTGGGTCTCTCAGACCACAGTGTCCCTCAAAAGGGAGTAAATAAGATGCATGCCAAAAACCGGAGCAAACGGAGGTAGTTAGGTGGTCCCGAACCGAGGCACACGGCCTAACGGCTCCGAAAACCAGGAACCAGGCTCCGAAATGGGAAAAATGGCCTGCGACCACGAAACGTAGCGTACGGCCACCGAGAGATGATCTACGAGACCTCTCCCTCCCCTCAGGAAGAGAAAACAGAGAAAACATAGCCTGGTTCGCAAACCGAGGCAAAGTACAGAAAAGCCCGGAAGTCCGGAGGCAAGGCTCGCAGCCGAGACTCTGAAACTTCTGGATGAACACAACATGCAACATCACCGAGCGCTCAATCGGTGATGTCTGAGTCTTAAGGTCGGTCAAAAATGGGGTGTCTACAGTTGCCCCTCTTTGACAGAACTCGGAAGTCACAAGTGACGGGAGTGAATGTCAAAGCCCAGAGACGACCCATTTTTGACAAGGCCGAAGACTTAGACAATCATACAAGATAACCAGAGATATGCCCGCAGGCAAAGGAGGCAAAATGAAAAGCGATATGCACAAAGCCAGATGTAACTCAATGATCATGCAAATGCAGCAAGCTGTAATGAAGCAGGTATTCGCAAATAGATGCAACAGTTTTAAGCAAGAATGCAAAGCAACAACTACATTTCATGCAGTTAAGAATTCGGAGAATTATTCAACTCTCGCCAAGTCTCACACGGAGAAGATACGATACCTGGGCGATTCGTCTAGCCGCGCCAGCTCCAAATGAACCGTACATACAATATCGTGTCTACAAAAGAGAGAAACTCAACAAGCACAACATGTTTAGCAAGATATATTCAATGTGATATCGAAAGTTCGACAAAAGCGGTGTCGGTGGGTGAATGCATCGCAGTGCGAGAAAGGAACGTGCGTGACAACACAAGCTTAAGCACAGAGGCATGGTAATATCAAGAAAACGTGCATAACAATGCAAGTATGTTCATGAGAATGCAAGTTATGTGCACAACAATGCAGAATAAGCGCGAACTAGAATGCATGTTTGTCACAAAACCACGAGCAGAGAAACGCGTGTTTCGGCAAAGGCGACTCGATCGCGGCCTCCGGTTCACCCCCCGGAGAGGTTACAACATGTTTACGAAGGATACACCTTGATTCTGATGTATAATGATGAGACACATGCCAGAAGTTAAAGCTGAAGTTCCGGCGGAGCGATTTCGCGACAGAATGTGCACTTTTCTCGAACTTTTTCAGGTCCCGGAAACTCCAATCTTCCCCAAAATTTGCAGAGAGCTAGGTGGGCATGTGGGGAACACCACCGGCCACTTTTCTTCCCCAGGGGAGGCCACCGGCCACTTTTCAAAAAGGAGATGGCCGGCCAGCCTGAAAAGGTGGCCGGCCGGCCACTTGTTCAAAACAGTGGGCATTTTTGTCTTTTCACCTCATTTTCTTTAAAACCACTTACCCAAACACTTTGACCTCATAACTTCAGGTCCGAAATCATCTTCTCCTCCCTCCCAAACCATTTTCCTCTCCAGATCTGAGCTCTATACGCGTTTTCCAACCCCCCACGCAAGTTGTTTTCGCGAAAACTTTCAGTTTTAAACACTTTGAACCGATTAAATTTTGATTTCGGGGCTTCTTTTCTCATTTTCGCCACTTGAGGTAAGTTTGTCTCAATATTTGGAAGATTTTCTCGGGGGTTGACTTTTGTTGACTTTTTTCAATTTTGGCTCATTTTTGCTCCTTTTGTAGATTTTCTGAAATGGCCGGCCATTTTCCTCACGGCGGAGGTCCTCCGGGTGCTGGGGATGATATTGATGTCATGACTCTGCCTCCGAGGGTTCGACCCTTCATTCCCGAGAGGTACGCCCCGCCAGCACACGTTCTTCCGCGGGTCGTTTTTCGTCACTTCACTGACTTTAATGAGCGAGCACCCGGAGATCTGCTTCTGCGGGAGCCAGAGTATCACCTCTCCTACGAGGCACGAGAGGTAGTTACTTCGTTTTTTACCTTTTCTGCAACATATTCTGTGTTTTTCATGCACTTCGTGTCTTTGCCATGTTTGTCTGCTCATTTTGAGTAAGCAGCTTATTTAGAATGTTTAGTTCATGACATGACACAGCATCCTGTTTGCATTCTGAACACACAGTTCAATCACTTGAATTTCTGAACACTGGGCCCATAAATTGATTGTGGACGCACGGCACACACCGGTAGGGAATTGAACACACGGCCCAATACTTGAATTCTGAGATGAACACACAGCCCATTCTTTGATGTCGAACACACAGTTCATTGTTGAGGTGAACACACGACACACACTGATTGAGAGTTGAACACGCAGCCCAAACATTTGAGATGAACACGCAGCCCATATTTTGATGTCGAACACACAGCTCGTCGTTGAGGTGAACACAGGACACACACTGATTGAGAATAGAACACGCAGCCCTAACTCGGATTTTCTGAACACACAGCCCAAATTGAAGGTGAACACGCAGCACACACTGATTGAGAATAGAACACATAGCCCTAACTCGGATTTTCTGAACACACAGCCCAAATTGAAGGTGAACACGCAGCACACACTGATTGAGAGTAGAACACGCAACCCAAACTCGGATTTTCTGAACACACAGCCCGCATTGAAGGTGAACACGCAGCACACACTGATTTAGAGTAGGACACACAACCCTAACTCCGATTTTCTGAAGGCACAGCCCAAATTGAAGGTGAACACGCAGCACACACTGATTTAGAGTAGAACACACAGCCCTAACTCCGATTTTCTGAACGCACAGCACAAATTGAAGGTGAACACGCAGCACACACTGATTGAGAATAGAACACGCAGCCCTAACTCGGATTTTTCTGAACACACAGCCCAAATTGAAGGTGAACACGTAGCACACACTGATTAAGAGTAGAACACGCAGCCCAAACTCGGATTTTCTGAACACACAGCCCAAATTGAAGGTGAACACGCAGCACACACTGATTTAGAGTAGAACACACAGTCCTAACTCTGATTTTCTGAACGCACAGCCCAAATTGAAAGTGAACACGCAGCACACACTGATTGAGAGTAGAACACGCAGCCTAAACTCGGATTTTCTGAACACACAGCCCGCATTGAAGGTGAACACGCAGCACACACTGATTTAGAGTAGAACACACAGCCCTAACTCGGATTTTCTGAACGCACAGCCCAAATTGAAGGTGAATACGCAGCACACACTGATTTAGAGTAGAACACACAGCCCTAACTCGGATTTTCTGAACGCACAGCCCAAATTGAAGGTGAACGCGCAGCACACACTGATTGAGAGTAGAACACACAGCCCTAACTCCGATTTTCTGAACGCACAGCCCAAATTGAAGGTGAACACGCAGCACACACTGATTGAGAGTAGAACACACAGTTCGCTTACTTTGCTTCGCACGCAGCCTATTTACTTGCACACAGCTTATTCATTTCATTTGCACACGGCTTATTCCTTTCATTTGCACGCAGCTTATTCATTTTATTTGCGCGCAGCTCATTCATTTTATACTGACGCATGTATTCATTCTGAATGCAGATTGGTTCTCGTACTGTGCAGGGATACGGCTCCACCGCTGCTAGAGATTGGTACGCTGAGCTCCCGGAGGCTGTCCAGGATTTAGCTGATTTGGCGGGGTTCGGGTCCTTCTGCGCTGGGTTATCGCGTTGTCCTGCCAAGAGGACACTGATGGCAGCTTTGGTGGAGAGATGGTGGGACACCACCAACTCCTTTCATTTTTCCACCACTGGGGATTTGACTATGACCCCGCTGGATTTTGCTGTATTGACTGGCCTAGACATAGGAGGTCGGCCCATTTCTTACGACGAGGACATGGGCGAATGGGAGACCGCTTGGATACATTTGCTGGGGGCCCGCCCGCCTGTTGATAGAGCTTCAGGGAGAGTCCGATACACCTAGTTCTCTTCCCATTTTCGGAGGAAGGGGATGGAGCCCAAGACTCCTGAGGAGGCAGAGCAGTATGCCCGTGGTTTTCTTATGTTCCTCTTCGGGACTACTCTATTCGCCGATAGAGGGAACACGGTTGGGTTGTATCTGTTGAGCGCTCTGGTGGACCTATCACAGGTCAGACGGTATGATTGGGGTGGCGCCGGCTTGGCTACCCCTTACTGCTACATGAGCGCGACCTCCCGCGGGCAGGGAGACTTACTTGGCGGTTATTGGAGAGCCTGGGAGGTACTTTCTGTCCTCTTGATTCACATTTCTGCTCCTCATTACTTGTACATTGCACACACAACGCACTTTACACTCTGTATTTTGCCCTCAGCACTTTGTATTTACATTCTGCACTGCTTTCCTCAGTTATGGGTCTACGTATATTTCCCGACGTTAGCCCCAGAGTTGGTGGTGGCAGGGCCCCTCATGACCCCGTACTCACTGGTATTCGAGGGCCAGCACCGGCCGAGACCCCGAGAGACTCTCTTTTATCTATGGCAGTATTTCGACACTGTGCGGACGACGGAGGTATTTCAGAACTCTCAGTCCCTTCCGTTTTCATCTTTGATCTGTCCCGTATATTCCCGATTTCTGATTGGTTTATGCACTGGTTATCCGCAGATTACATGGCAGCCCTGGGCGCCCTTGGGTGATGGTCTCCGATTTCAGTATGCCGGAGGATCAGACGCCTCCCAGTACAGGATCCTATTCGAAGGACTAGTTGGTAGAGCATGGTTTCTGGGGGAACGCTTTTTGCGTCAGGTATGGGGGTACACTTCTCAGGACCCTCCCGCAGCACCCCCAGTCAGTATGCGGACTGCTGATAGGCTCTCTTCCCGGGATGTTGTTAGTGCTATGCTGGGCACTGATGCTTTGCTACATCTTGAGGAGGGGGACTATGCCACTTATCGCCACGTATATCTGATGCCTCCCTTGACGGGAGTGCGCACTCCCTCGATGAGGCCTATTGGTGTGCCGTTTTCAGGCCAGGCTCGGGCTACAGATATTCCTTCCAGCAGCGGGGCCGGTACATCCAGAAGTGGGGGTGGATCGGTTCCCCCGATTCCTCCGACTCTTCATCATCCTGGGTGGCCAGACATGCCGACCGAGTTGACGAGTTGGCGATTTGGGACTCCTTACCAGGTCTCGCTGGAGCCTCCCCTTCCCGACCACAGATATGTCAGAGATCCTGATTCGCCACCGGTATGTTTTACAGCTTTGATTTATCAGTCGGATACTTAGACATTCATTCCTTTACTGATAGTTTCGCATTTGTATCTACAGCCTCCTGTTGAGTACGTGGATGAGATGCTTGGAGTGATGGCCGCGTTTGAGGGCATGATCCTGCGGAGGGAGGCACAGCTGGCCATTATGGGTGTGCAGGTACTGTTCATCTTTCTTGTATTTATCACATTTCTGATAACACGCTGGTTTTGAACATCCTACTGCATTGATAGGCTGTTTGTGTAGAGCACATCTGACACACACCCCACTCACATACTGTACTTGCATCTGATTTTTATATTTGAACTGATGTATTGAACCCTTCACTTTCAGATGCCTCCTGTATATGCTCCGCCGCGGGCCGGGCCACCCGGGCCTTCTCAGGGAGGTCGATCGTCTGGACCTTTTCGAGGCGTTGGGCCATCTGGGCCCTTTCGAGGAGTTGGGCCATCCAGGCCTTTTCGAGGAGCTCGAGGAGGGTCCTCTCGCAGATGCAGGGCACATATTATAGAGGCGGAGCCCGATGAGGATGAGGAGGAGGAGGTCGCAGGCCGTCAGTCGGAGACATCCGCTGAGGAGGGGGATTCCGATCTTGGTTCCGGAGTGGAGGCGAGGCTGAGGGGGATCCTGAGGATGACAGCTCCGACCCGGATGGTGATGGTGGTGCAGAGGTTGTCTCGCAGAAGAGGATGAGGAGGGCCTCTCATTCCCGTTCCCGAGAGTATTGATGTTGCTGTTCCCTGCTTTATTTTCTTTTTGCTAGTAGTTTGTAGCACTTTGCATGTTGTTAGGCAGTTTTTATTTTCTGTAAAACTTGTACCTTTGTTTGTAAAAGGAAATACGATGGGGTGAAACAGCTTTTTGAAAAAGTGTTGTATTTTTATGCTCTCAGCATCGCATCGCATCGCATCATTTTGCACAAAAATGGGATTGAATGGAAATGTGCACTGTGTAGTTACCGGGTCAGGTAATGAACCGACGCAACAAATCAAATAACTCGACTCACTAAGAAATAACAGAATCTTAGCAAGTTTACAACTCGATAAGCAAAATACAACAATGTTAACGACTCGATAACCAAGACTTAACAAAATTGCGTAAACAAAGAGTAACAACTCAAAACACAAAATACGACAGCTCGACAAAACTTACAACTCGATAAACAAAGCGACAACTCGATAAGCAAAAGTTACAACTTGATAAACAAAACAAAGCGTACTTCGGACGATCTGGGCAACGGAACGCATCCGAAACAGAGAGAAATGGAGGCCTTCGATACACCCGATGCTTGGAAATGCCTGGAACTTTCCTTTGGAGGGTAAAACAGGACCAATGGCATACATGGGAGCATGGCCGGCCACTTTTGGGAGCCAGCCGGCCAGTTTTTGTATCTGAGGGGGGAAAAGGTAGTCGGCCTGCTAGAAAAGGTGGCCGGCCGGCCACTTTGCTTAGCAGCCACCAAATTTTTGACACGTGTCCCCGAATAGTGTCTCATCCCTTTTAAAAGCCTTAAACCCGTGGTTGATTCATTTCATCTTAGTTTTTCACCAAAATGGAAGCCTTTCTCGCCGAAAATCTCACAGTTTGGATGGCTTCTTTAGATGGCTCGGAAAAGTTGAATTTTCGGGGTTTCGGCTTGAATGCACTATTCACGCTGAGCCGCACTCCGCTGCACTTTCCCTTCCTCCATGCTGCGGCGAGGTTTTGGAACCCAGTGACACATGTTTTTTGCTTCGGCGGGCAAGAGGTATGTCCAACTTTCGAAGATTTTCAAATTCTGATGGAATCTGAACGCCGTGAAGAAATTTTGCCTCAATTTTGATTCGGCCACGCCCAAGCTTTAGGGGAAATGTGTGGGCTCGCCATGCATGATGCTCGGTCTCTGATCTGCAACGGGGAACTAGACATCCTCGGCTTGATCCATCGCTTTTCCGATGCCGGTGACCGCGACAATCGTTATTGGCAAGGCTTTCGGCAACACGCCCTTTGCTTGTGTATGCTATCCCACTTTCTGCTCACTTCAGGATTTGGTGGATCTAGTATTTGTCTGATTGAGGTTGCTCACGGCTTGAGAGAAGGAAAGAGCTGTATTGCTATGACACTGGCCGAGACGCTGATGGGCTTGGATGCTTTCTATCGCCGGGAGACGACCAAATTTGCAGGGAGTCCACTACTGCTGCAGGTAATGTTTCCCACCCAATCTCGCATATATATTGCTCACATCACTCGGCCCTTAGGCTCGATTTTTCTCACAAGACCCTTTTCTTGGTTTTCTCTCATCGTACATCTCTCTATTCTTTATTCTCTCGTTTTTCATCCCTCCCCAGGTATGGTTGATGGATAAATTGCAGGTTGTGGACTCTTGCCCAGTCTATTCAGCTCGCGGCTACTTCTTTCGCCAACGCTTAGTCGATGCCCCTGACGAAGGGTGGTGGTTTGATTGGATGTGCAATTTGTCTGCAGATCGCATTGCTTGGCGCTGTCCTTGGCTCAATCTCCCGGCGATGAGCTATAGCATGTCCCGGCTGGTTGGGATCCAGTTGATTGGTCTGACCCACTGCGTGTTTTACTTCCCGTTCCGGTTCCAGCGCCAGTTTGGCCATGATTAGACTTGCCCACCGGAGGGGATAGAATACCCGGCTGCATTCCCGGTCCGAGGCGCTCAGCTTGCTCGCTATGCCACGGCATGGAGGACTAGAGAGCTCCTGGCCCCCGTCCCTACTTTCAACTACACTTTGTCTGACGAGTGCTGGGATTGGCTCAATGAGGAGGCACAGACCGGGCCCAGCTTGGCATCAGAGGCTTCGACTAGCTCTGGGAGGGGACGCAGGGACACCTGACTTGACTATGCCCCAGATTTATTGCTTTATTAGTACTTTCAAGTTTTCATTATGAGTGTAATAAAAAGCAACTTCAATTGTATGCAAGAGCAGGAGAACTCTATTTTGAAATCAATGAAATTGAAGGTTGTGGTACTGAAAATTTTCCGCTTTGGTCCAAAAATGGTCTTAGTTGTGAAAAGATTAATTTGAATAAAGTCAACTTTTATTAAAACTTTTCAAAACTATTTTCGATGTGGATCAGAACTGGACACGCTTGAGATCTGTCACTGAGATGCACAACCCCGGATTCCGGCAACTGGAAAGTTGCCCCTAGTCTGCATAGCACCGCAGCACTGCACAGCAACTGAAAGTTGCCCCTAGATCACGATGAATGCTGATGGACAAGGATGACTGAGATGATCAAAATGGACAAAGTTGATCAGGGAAAATGTTTATGGCTGAACTTCAGGATTGAGCTGCCTACGTATCCCAAGGATGGGAATCAAGCCTTACGTAGTTCAGGCTTAGGTTCGCTCGGGTATTTTCACTCTCCTTTTGCGCTCTAACTTTTGCCAAGGCCGCCCTTTGCGGGTTTTCAACCTTGCGAGCTCAGTTTTTATATTTTCAAATTTTCTATGCTCTGAGTTTTGTCTAGGTCGCCCTTTCGGGTTTTCGGCCTAGCGAGCCTCTCAAGGGTAATATTTCTTCAACTTGTCCATGTTGATCGGCTGTGAAAATTCTAAGCCATCCAGATCCATCAGAACCACAGCTCCACCTGACCAAATAGACTTAATGATGTAGGGACCAGTCCAATTGGGTCTGAACTTGCCCCTAGGGTCGTGGATGGGAGCTCGGTTGTCCTTAAGTACCAAATCTCCTTCCTTTAAATTCTTGGACTTAACCTTCTTATTGAAAGCCCGGGCAATTCTGCGTTGATAGCCTTGAATGTGGTACAGTGCTTTCAGTCTTCTCTCATCAAAGAGCATGAGTTCCTCAAATCTGCTTTGCTGCCAATCTGCCTCGGCTATTTGACACTCAGCCAATACTCGCAATGACGGAACCTCAATCTCAATAGGTAGAACGGCCTCCATCCCATAAACCAATGAATACGGAGTCGCTCCAGTAGAAGTTCTGATTGAAGTCCGGTAGCCCTACAGAGCAAACGGAAGCTTATCTGGCCAGTCCCGGTAGGTTTCCACCATCTTTTGCAATATGTGCTTGATATTCTTGTTGGCAGCCTCGACCGCTCCATTGGTCTGCGGCCGGTATGTAGATGACTTATGAAAAACCACGTTGTATTTTTCTAACAAGTCTATCACTTCCTTCTTAAAATAGGAACCGTTATCTGAAACTATCTCATTTGGGACCCCATAGCGACAGATGATGTTGTTTCTGATAAACTTTGCAACGTGCGAAGCCTTCAACACCGCGTAAGATTGGGCCTCAACCCACTTTGTAAAATAATCTATCGCAACCAGGATGAACTCATGTCCATTCGACCCCTTCGGTGTGACAGCCCCGACCACATCAATTCCCCAGACTGAAAATGGCCATGGCGAAGTCATATTGTACAGCTTCGACGGCGGGATGTTCATGCGATTTGCATGGATCTGACATTTGTGGCATCGCCGAACAAAACCGATACAATCCTCCTCCATGGTGGACCAGTAATACCCCTGTCTGAGGATCTTCCGTGCCAGCATTACCCCATTCATATGTGCTCCACATTCTCCTCCATGGATGGCTTCCATTAGACGCTTTGACTCCTCTGCATCAACACACAGTTTATGCATTCCCAGATGACCTCTTCTATACAGCTTACCCCCACAGATGATGAACTGAACGGCCAATCTTCTTATGGCCCTTTTGTCTTTGGCGTTTACCCCTGGTGGATAGGCTTCATTTTCTAAGAAATTCCAAATGTCGTAGTACCAGGGGTTTTCGTCCTGAACTTCGTTTATAGCAGCAATCGACTCATAGGCTGGTGCAAACTTCTGGTCAATGATGACTGGACGCATCCGGACTCCATACGGGATGTCTATCATAGAAGATAGAGTTGCTAAAGAATCTGCGAACCTGTTGTTCTCTCTTAGTAGATGAG
Organism: Camellia granthamiana; assembly: GCA_036172215.1. NCBI lineage: Eukaryota > Viridiplantae > Streptophyta > Magnoliopsida > Ericales > Theaceae > Camellia > Camellia granthamiana. The sequence continues at coordinate 76,324,621 of CM069909.1, forward strand.
TAAAACTTAGCCTCTCAAACCGAGGAATTAACAAATCCAAGGTCTGGTGATACATCATCATCTTTTCCTCTTTTACTTTCCAGTCTCCTTTTGCTTGAGACACAACAAGGTTCGAGTCCCCAATGACGTCCAACCGTCTTGCCCCTAGTTCTTGGGCTGCTTCTAGGCCAGCAATGCACGCCTCATATTCTTCTTCGTTGTTCGAGACTTTGAATCGGAGTTTGAAGGCTAGAGGAATACAGGAATTGTCGGGTGCTATCAGCAACACTCCTATCCTATACCCGTATTGATTTGATGCTCCGTCGAAGTACATCGTCCAAGTTTCGTCGTCGATATGTAAAATTGCTTCATCTGGGAACAAGTATTCAACTGCTTCATCCCCCTCAACCGGATGGTCGGCAAGGAACTCTGCTACTGCTCTTCCTTTGACTGACTTGCGTGTGACATACTTCAAATCAAATTCGGAGAGCAATAACAACCAACGAGCTAGCCTACCCATAAGTGCTGGTTTCTCGAAAAGATATTTGATGGGATCGAGACGTGAAACCAACATTACGGAGTGAGCTAACAGGTAGTGCCGCAGCTTCCTGGTAGCCCATACCTGTAACAGCGCCCGCGGGGGCCTCTATGCTACAGTTCGGACTCCCTTTTTGTTGTCACGGTTCTAAATCTGAACCAAAGAGTCCAAATCCGGCAAATCGTTTGAGAAAACAGATTTTTGAAAAGTAGTGCCAAACATGGACTGTTTTGCCAGATTATAGAGTCGCCACCTAAATATTTAAAATGGGAAATTTAGGAAACCCTGACTCGGTGCCGAAGGCCACATGTCTGTCATTACCAAAGTGGTCTTGGCTCGGGAGCTTGGGTACGATCGGGGAAGGTCAGCTATGAGCACCCCCTTTCGCCCGGTCCGAAGACCGGCCTCTACTAACCGTGATATCCGTTTTTGAAAACATTACATGCTCTTATTCCAGTTATTAGCCTAGAATTACTATGTTATGCGCACAGCAAACAAGTATAGACCAAATCGCCTAAGTTGGAACAAAACACTACATGTTTGTTTTTAAAACAGTTTGCTACTCGCAAGTAGGCTAAAATGCAGGTTTTGCCACCCTCAAGTGGGCTTTAGAAAAGATGGTTTTGCCACTAACTAGTGGGCTTAAAACTCACAGTTTTTAATGCATTGTCCCAATTTAGGTAATTCAACCTCCACCCACAGGCATTCAAGCAGTTATATCACATAAGCAGCTAGCCTCATGGTAATCATGCTATCATGGCAACAATCACACACATGTGATATGCTAAAGCATAAAAGCTCACCTAGTACTCTGAGCCAAAACAGAAACCAGTTAGTAATCGTATGCATGATCCTAGTTCATGTTAAGTGGCTAATGCAACGCATACAGAATGCAACCTAGAATAGGCTCGGCTAATCTATAAATGGCATGTGAGATCAAATAGCATATACTCAATTTGGAATTGAATGGCTTATGCAGTTTGTATGATGTACCGAGCCCGGTGCATGTAAACAAATGCATGAATGCACGCATGCATTGCATAAGGTATGCTAAAATAAGCGTGCCCTAATCTACCAACATAAGCGGGTAAATAAAAGGGAAGAAAGAAATGGGGATTGGAAGACATACACCCACTCACACACACTTATTACAACTTTGCCCTCACTCAGAGGGACCAAAAGAATATACAATTTAATTAACTACGCAAGCTAATTAGTTACTACAAATTAACTAAATTAATTAATCAAAATAATTAATCTAATTAAACAGTAAACCGCCTCGGGATGAGGGCCAAATGCAACACACGCTCGGGACTGGCTCAGAACCGCACTGCCATGCAAGTGTGCCTCTGTTTCCTCTACTCTCCTCCTCAGAAAATTGCCAAAGTCCCAGGAGTGCCTCTTAGGACACTGGGGATCACCACCGGCTAGGGTAGGACACCACCGGCTGAAGGAGGAGGCCACCGGCACTAGACTCATCCATCGGCTGCCAAATGACTGCCGGTCGGCACTAAATAGTGCCGGTCGGCACAAAATGCCTGCAAAACCTGCAACTCACAGCAGCAGGGGACAACAACATGCATGGCAATATAATTCAAGCCATTTATGCACCAAACACATCCCTTATCATGTTAGTGACTCAAAGGGGCATGTGCCTCGATTCCCGGACCACCAATCACGCATTTCCATGCATGATGGCCCAAGGAACCAAGGATGCAACTTCACTTTCAAATGCATGCAAACCAAATAAACATGAAAGGGTGCCAAACCTCTATCATTTTCATCTCAAGAGGCCAAGCATGCATGCTCATGCAATGCAACTCTAAGCATGTTATCTAACATGCAACATGAACAATGCAAGCAAGCTAAACATGTTAGGCATACAACCTAAGCAAAGAAGCATGTAAACCAAGCAATGGAGTGGACTAAAACATGAATTAGGCTACTCCTAATTGGCCTAAAATCAGTGGCCAAAGTGCCTAGAAATGGAGACTAAACACACACACACATGCAAGTGTTATGGTCCAAACCCAAGGCATAAACATGGCAACCCCCAAGCACACTCGGAGATACCAAACAAGGGCAATGAGCACACATTGTAAAGCTCTGAAAATCATGCAAAACATGGTGCCAAACCAAGTCAAAGTAGACCAAACCAAAGCATGCAAATGGTCTAAGGTTCAAAGCAAATCAATGAGGGTTTGAACCACCCTTAGCACAACCACACATGGCAATACTTAAGCAACTAAAATCAGAGTTTTAACACATAAAACTAAGCCTAAAGGGACCACCTAGATGGCATCTAGGTGACATGAATTCAAAGGCATGCATTAAAGCCAAAACATGAAGCATTCAACACATGTTTTTAAAGCATTAAAGAGGCAACTAAGGCAAGCACACAAGCACACCAAAGGGACTGAAATAACATGCTAGATGGTTCCAAACCATTGAAAATAGTGTAAGCAAGGCATACTACACTTTCATGCTCTTAAGGCCAACAAGCCGAATACAAAGAGGCTATATTAAGCATGCTATGGTTGACTCAAACAACATGAGACAGACCTCAAACATGGAAATATGAGCACAAAAACTTCACAAATGCAAGCCTAAAACATGCTAGAAGCTAAGGCATACAACCTAGGCATGTTAGAGGATCAAAAGGCATTACAAGGCAACTATGCTAAGCATGCATAAGGGACCTAAACCAACTTAGAAACATGTTATATCATGGCAATATAAGCATGAAAAAACAAACCAAACATGCTCAACACACACTTAAGCACAAGCTCCCGCGAGAAGCCAAATCTTGCCCTTTTCAAGGACATCAAGGAGAGGGGGTGGTTCCTCTCCTTCTTGAGACTCTAAGGCATCATCTTCACCACTAAAATCCCTCAAGATTTCAGTGGTGAAGAGATCCTAACACCAAAGTCTCGGATCTCTCACAATATGGCACAAAGAAGGGCCTTTTTCAAGGCCTAAGGGTGGTCAAACTTGCTCAAACCACAAAACACTCTTGATAAACAATAAAGAGGCCTAAAAATCAGAACTTTTTTTGTATTATAGACTAAGCACAAAAACAGTTTCTAAAGCAAGTAGAAAGCAAGTAGAAACAAGGTACAAAAATGGGGTAAAAAAGAGAGTAAATCCTTACCCTTGTAGCCTTCTTCAACAATGGGGATGTGTTGGTTTTCCTTGAGCACCAAACCAGCTCCAAAGCTCCAAAACAAACCTCTGGACCCTCAAGAACTCAAGGAAGGTGAAACACTAGGTGTTGGTGAGCAAAAGTATGACACAAACACCTAGTGTACAAAACAAGAGGGAAGAAGAGAGATAGGATGTGTATCTATCCTAACCCTAAAAACCAGAGCTTGGTCTGTCTAAAATGTCTAAAAATTTTGTAACCCTAAGCCAAGAAGAGGAGTGGTCCTCTTATAGGCAAGCAAAGCTTGCAAAGCTTACAAGCTAAGCTAACTAAGAGGGTCATCCCTCCATACACGTGTATGGAGGGGAACCAAAACTATACAGCTGTCTGAAAATATCTCATAAAGCAACTGCACAGTGTCCGGCCGGCAAAGAGTGCCATTTTGGCAAAACTTAGTGCGGTCGGCACAAAAGAGTGCCGGTCGGCACAATAAAGTGCCGATGGAAACACCAGCCAGCCGGTGGCCTCTAGCCAGTGCCGGTGGTGTGTGGGGATGCCTCATAAAGCATTCCCTGCCCTTCCAAGGCAAAACACAAGTGTTTGGTGCAAAACCAAACACAAAACGGTCGAGTTCGGAAGTCCTGAGGCAAGGCGCGCGAGCCGAGAACTCCGGGAACTCCAAATGAACGCAAACATGGATAATCACCGAGTGCTCCAACGGTGACGTCCAAGTCTTTGAGGACGGTCAAAAATGGGGTGTCTACAATACCAAAGCTAAGCAAGCCTTCTCCAACGGTGTGTACCGAGTCTCATACTCTAGCATCTTCTTGCTCAGATAGTAGATGGCTTTTTCCACTCTGTCTTCAGATTCTTGTGCAAGCATGTAGCCCATCGTGGTCTCAGTCACTGATAAGTACAAAATCAACGGTTTCCCCGGTTCTGGTGGTGATAAAATGGGCGGGTTCTGTAGATATTCTTTAATCTGTTCAAATGCGGCTTGACATCGGCCGTCCCATTGAAACTTCTTGCCTTTCTTCAGGAGACCAAAAAGTGGTTCACAAATCAAGGTTAATTTTGAGATAAACCGTCTTATGAATTGCACTTTACCCAGAAAGCCTCGCACCTCCTTTTCAGTCCTTAGTGGGGGCATTTCTAGGATGGCCTTGATTTTGGAAGGGTCGACTTCGATGCCTCTTTGTGTAATCAGAAACCCCAGCATTTTTCCCGCTGTAACACTGAATGTACATTTCTGAGGATTCAGCCATAACCGAAATTCTCTGATCCTTTGAAAGAACTTTTGCAAGGCGGTGTAGTGGCCCTCTCTATCTTTGGACTTGACAATCATGTCATCCACGTACACCTCAACCTCCTTGTGGATCATATCATGTAATATTGTGGTCGCGGCCCGTTGATAAGTAGCTCCAGCATTCTTCAACCCAAACGGCATGACTCTATAGCAGTATGTCCCCCACGGGGTGGTGAATGCAGTCTTTTCCCAGTCTTCTGGTGCCATTACTATCTGGTTGTAGCCTGAGAAGCCGTCCATAAATGAAAGCAATGCGTGCCCTGCTGTGAAATCCACCAACTCATCAATATGCGGTAAGGGAAAGTCGTCATTCAGACAAGCTCTGTTCAAATCCCTGAAGTCCACGCATACTCAGATCCTGCCATCATTCTTTGGCACCGGAACGATGTTGGCCAACCAAGTCGGATATTCAGATACCAGCAGGAAGCCTACATCGATTTGCTTGGTGACCTCTTCCTTAATCTTGAGAGCCCAATCCGGGCGGATCCTCCTGAGTTTCTGTTTGACTGGTCGGGCCTCAGGGTCAAGAGGGATCCGGTGCTGTACAATCTCAGGATCGATTCCATGCATGTCTTCGTAGGACCACGCGAAAACATCTTTGAAATCTTTTAATAAAGCGACTAAGCGCTCGCGTTCCTCCGAAGGCAACGTGGACCCGATCTGGGCCAGCCGCGGGTCCTCCTCAGTATCAATGTTCACGGTAGTGATTTCATCCACTAGGGGTTTAACAAATCTTTCCTGCTCCTGCTCAATTAATCGTTGCAAAACCGGAGGAACTTCGTCCTCGTCGTTTTCAAAATTTTGAAAGTCTGAATCAATGCAATAAATTAAAGGCACAGAAAAGTACTCGGAAACCACATTCACCTCATTCTCATTAAGTGCTTCCAAACCGTCTGATTCTTCTGTTACAACAGACTCAAATGAAAAGGAAAAAGACGACCTAGACAGGACTGTGGCATCCGGGTTATCATCCCCAGGAGTACCGGACTCAGACTCAGTCGAGCTGGAATCTGATTCCGACTCACAGGACTCGGTGGAATCAGATTCCGGCTCACTACCTGACCCGGTGCTGTTGGACAAAAATCCCTCTTCATATTGCCAAGTGAGAGAGGGTGCGATAGATGCATCCAAGATAGCTGCTGGTAGGCTCACGGCCGTTTCATCCCCAATCATGGAAACCTCGAAGTTATCCCCCAAGCACTTTTGATCGATCGGAGGATCTGAAAGTAGACATGCCAGTGCTACCCCCATTTCAATTTCTGTGACCTCAGGATCCACTGCCTTACACTGCTCAACCTCAGCTGATGGGTCTGTCTGCTCTGTGGTAACATCATCCCCGGATAGTTGCAGGTCGAAGAAGATCTCGAAACCTGGCACGCGCTTCTTCTCCGCGTTCAGCCATGGCTCTGGGAAGCCGCAAAACGAAAAGTCCTCCCCCTCCCGGACGAAGCGTCCGTTCAGGGTACCTTGAATGGGTCTATGCATCAATTCAAAAGGCTTCCCAGGCTGCTTTGCTCTGGCTCTTCCGGCCATTTCCTTTCCCTTCCTTACCCAGTCCTCTTTGGTGGGCAGATAACCCAAGCCAAAGGTATGAGGGTTGTGTGGCACCTCGGCCAATGCTGCGACGCCTTTCCTGCCGTTCCTTCCTAATCTCATCCCGGGGATGTGTTGTAGCTTGTTCATGAGGTAGACGGATTGAGCACTGACGTAGACTCCCTCATTCACAGCCATGATATTCTGCACCACCCGAGCCTCAGCCAGAGTAAACCTTGATATAAACACGTCCTCCATGCCGTGCTCGATTTCTAGGACTGGTGTAGATACCTCCGGAGGGGGATGGATCGATGAATTCCCAAACACAATGGCTACTCCCTTTCCATAGGGGTATTTCACCATCTGATGCAGAGTGGACGAGACGGCCTTCACCTGGTGCAACCACGGTCGCCCCAAAAGCAGGTTGAAAGTTGCGAGAACCTCCAAGACATGGAAATCTACCTCGTGTTGTGCAGGTCCAACCTTTGTCTGAATCTTGACAGTCCCCATCACCTCTCTGCTGGTGTTGTCGTAGGCTCTGATCACTTGAGTAGTCGGCACGAAGTCCGCGGGCTTCAACCCAATTGCATATGCTGTTCTGGCTGGGCAGACGTTGATAGCGGATCCAGTATCAACAAGTACCACCGGTATCCATTTGTCCCTACACTCCACGGAGATGTAAAGGGGTTTGTTGTGGTTTGTGCCCTCAGCCAGTAGTTCTTTGTCTGAAAAGGTTAATGCCGGGGAACCTCCTCCTGGAAAAACCAGCCCAACCAGCTGTTTTGGTGTAGTGTCTACAGAGAGTTTGGCTTTGTCCATAGCAGATAGGACAGCCTGTCTGTGCACTCGTGAAGCCATGAGCAGTCCCCAGATGGAGATGTCTGCTTGTATTTTCTTCAATTGCTTGAGCACAGCCTCCTCTTCAAGTTGTTTCTCTTTCTGTTTCTCAACTTCCTTGTCCTTCCCAGATGCCTCTGGTTGGTCTAGGTGCGGGGGCTTGAAATACCGCCCACTTCTTGTCATGTGATCAACCTCGTCAATATACCAGGTATCATCTGGTTGACTACTCCTCCAGTCCTCATCTGTGTGGGCAAGACATAAGTCATCGTCTTCCCACCACATTCCGTCGGCAGCCGACAGACATCTGTCCGGCTCCGGTATGATCGTACTCGCAGCACCTTCAGTCCTCATTCCCGCAGCATTTCCTGTTCCCATGCACACAGCACTCTCGACCCCCACATGGGCTTTAGCTTTTCTGATTCTCTCGGAATCCTCAAATCTTTGTTGTTCCAACTGCGTCAGTACAGCTGGTTGGTCAGTATTCCCTGCATTTAAAATCCCAAATTCTGAGCGAAATTCTTAGTGTCGGCGCTCTCCGGCAGTGTATTCTGACTCTCGGCCCTTCCGGCCACCACTGATGCTCTCGCCCCCGCCGGGCCCTGTTCTGGTTGATATTCTACGACGTCTGGTTGATCATCTAACCATCCGGTAACTTCTGCCGACTCCTCATATTCGAACCAGTTGATTGCTGCATTCCCTGATTCTTGGCCACTGAAGAATTGGAGGTTGGCAAGGTCCTCTCCTACAGCTGTTAGATCATCTGTTCCCCACTCAAATTTGTCTCCCTGAATCACACATATTTCTGCTTTTTCTGGTAGCCCTACATTCAGTTCAGATTGGCCCACTGACTGGATGTATTCACTTGGATCATAGGCCTCTTCAGCAAGATTCCCAGACTGTTCAATCCCAAACTCAACAACCCCGCTTTCCTCTGAAATCTGCCCTGTCTCATCTTCAGTGGTCACCACCTTTGGCTCAGATCGGGTTATGGAGATGTCCATCATGCACAAGTCAGTGCAGACAGGAAGGATCACCTCCGGCTTAGATAGGTGGGATGGGGTGATATAAATACTAGAATCGTAAGGCACGACCCCAGTTTGGATGAAGTTGATTCTGTTGGGAGGAGGGGCTTGGTTATGTGGTGGGAGGGGATTTGTTGTGATGTTGGGTTTTTCGGGAGGCGCGATCACCTGTTTGTCAATAAGATCCTGGATCTCATGACGCAATCTAAAACAACGATCGGTGTCATGACCGTGCTGTTGGTGATACGCGCAGTATCTGGCTGGGTCATGAGAGGGAGGGAGTGGATTTGGTAGTGGCCTCGGCTCTAGAGGCGTCAAATGCTTCTTCCTGATTAATACCCCCAGACCCTTGGACAGGGGCATATAGAGGGGTGTAAAGGTTCTTTGGCCTCTGGGCAGATATTTGGCGGTTTGGGTGCTGCTTCCAGATGCGCCAGAGAAAGGCGTGGCTGCCGCGGGCCTTGGATGGGGAGGGGGAATGGTGGTGACCATACTGACCTCCGAAGCTCTTGTGTTTGCAGCGCCACTCGGGCCTGCATTGTTATTGCGGTTAAATATCCTCTGGGGTTGCTCCCGGTCCTGGTCAATCAGACCTTGTTTCATTGCATCCTCGATCTGTACCCCCATCTCATGTAGATCTGAAAAGGTGGGAAGGGGGAGTACAATCATCTTCTGCATCAGTTTTGGTTGGAGATTGCGCACAATCATCCTGATCTGGTCTTTGTCGGTGGGCCTTAAAGTCATCATCGATGCCTTTGCCCTCCACCGGGTCACAAAATCTGATAAGCTCTCTTTGGGCTCCTGCCTTGTCGTTTCGAGATCACGGGTCGTAATCTCGATCTGGGTATTGTACGAGTATTGTGCAACAAAGGCTTCAGCCATTTCATCCCAACTTCTTTTGACCTTATCTTCCAACTTCGCGTACCAAATGGCGGCTGCATGACAAGGTTTGGCCGAATAGTGAAAGTTTTTGTGGTCTGGTTAGGCCCATTGGCCGCAGTATATCTGAAAATAGCCGGAGGTGGACCATGGGGTCCCTGGATCCATCAAAGCGATCGATCTGGGGCATTTTGAATCTGCCTGGCAATGTCACGGCCACATCGGTATATCCGTCCTCGATATCCGGAATAGCCTTCACCCCCTGGGATTTCTTGAAAAGCTTCTCAAGCTTGCTCAATTTCAGAGCTGTATGGTCTATCTCGAACTCGAAGGGAGAGTCCGGGTGGTTGGGTGTATGGGTCTTGGACAGTTGAGGCAGAAGCGGGGGCGGAGCCGGCCCCGTTGGAAGGCCCGTGTCCTCCTGAATATTTGGTAGGGGGTTTTGGGGATTCGGCAGGGTATTTTGGGCCGTTGGTGCCTGCTCGGGTAGTGGGACCCCTGGTGGAGGAGGGACTGAGTGTGAGGCTGACGCTGCATTCTGCTGTTGCAGCCTAGTAATGAGCTCGGCCTGCTGGGCCATGACTGTGGCCTGTTGTTTCGAAAATTCCGCTTGGCGGATGGCATCCTCCTGCATCTGTCTCATGCCCTCTTGCATTTGACGCATCATTTCCTCTATCCCGACCATATTCTGTTGGTCCTGCTGACTGACCGGTATGTGTATCTCTATGGCGGAAACAGAAACCCCAACCTGACTGTTTGCTATTAAAGTAGCCCACTGCCCCAGTAATCCCTACTCTGACACACTGCGCCTCCTTGGCCTTCTTCTAACAACTGGGGGTAGAGAATGGAACACTGGCTGTCCGTCAACCAGATCCTCAGATCGATTGAGCCGACGACCTCTTGTCCAAAGTGCTTGGGGAATATCTACTGGTTCGGAAGCAATTGTGCTAAAAACTGTCCTAGCAAAAAGATAAATAAAGCAATAAGGAAATAAACAACCAGATAAACGGACAACTTAACAGCTTAAATTAAATACACAACACACGGCTGGGCATAATGACACACGGTCGATAAGCTGAACACACTGTCCTCCAACACTGATCATTATCCCTGAATCACTGTCCCCGAAAACTGAATCTGATACCCGCAGATAACTGATTCTCAAACACTGACTGATGCCCGTAGGCCTGATGCCCAAACTCATAAACCGATACATGCATTCCTGTAGGGTAAGCAACCTGTCCTAGTTTGATAACTGTTAAAAGCACATAGCAGATAAGTGAGAGCCAAAACACCCCTATGTTGGGGTAGGGTTTCCCTGTCCTATTTTGTCAGGAGCTAGGGTTTCACTACGCACACAGCGGTTTCAAACAACCTATCGGGTAAGCAACCTGTCCTAGTTTGGAATGGTCACTATGGATCCGAATATGCACTAGGTCGAATGGTCAAAAAGGGTGCCCCGGTAAAACCGGGGTTTGAGTTCCCATACTGGCAGAGCCCACAACCGGTCAGCCTTATGGTCATGCCTTGACAAGACAAGCCTCCGGCAAACCGTTCAGGAATAGCAGATGGCAAACACGGTGTCCTAGGCGCACCAATGCAAATGCAATGCAAAGAAACACACAAGTGTAGTCAAAACAAGATATCATGAGTTCGAGTCAAGTTCTCTAACTCCCCAACAGAGTCGCCAGAAACTGTAGACGTCCCCGAACGCCCCGGGAGGGTTAAGTCCCGTTCTGTTCATTTGGGCTCACTACAGTTCAAGGACTCGATTGTCACGGTTCTAAATCTTGAACCAAAGAGTCCAAATCCGGCAAATCGTTTTTGAGAAAACAGATTTTTGAAAGAAGTGCCAAACATGGACTGCTTTGCCAGATACAGAGTCGCCACCTAAATATTTTTTTTAATGGGGAAATTTAGGAAACCCTGACTCGGTGCCAAAGGCCACGTGTCCGTCATCACCAAAGTTGCCTCGGCTCGGGAACTTGGGTACGATTGGGGAAGGTCACTTCATGAGCACCCCCGCTCGCCCGGTCAAAGACCGGCCTCTACTAACCGTGATATCTAGTTTTGAAAACATTGTGTGTTCTTATTCCGGTTATTAGCCTAGATTACTACGTGATGCGCACAGCATACAAGTATAGACTGAGTCGCTTGAATTGGAACAAAACATTTCATATTTGTTTATTTGAAAGATGGTTTGCTACCCGTAGGTAGGCTTAAAATGCAGATTTTGCCACCCTCGGGTGGGCTTAGAAAACATGGTTTTGCCACAATCTAGTGGGCTTAAAACAAACATTTGATAAATTGTTTCAATCCAAATAACCCAACCTTCACCCACAGGCACTCAAGACAGTTATATCACATAAGCAGTTAGCCTCATGGTAAGCATGCTATTCATGGCAACACTCACACGCATGCAAGGATGCTAAAGCATAAAAACTCACCGAGTACTCCCAGCCAAAACAGAAGCTCATTAGAAATCCATGCATGATCCTAAGTATACAGAAATGCCTAATGCAACGCATGCAAAAATGCAACTATAGCAGGCTCGGCTACTCTAAACATGGCATATGGAATGCTACAGCTAACATGTGTTCAACTTGGAATTGAAATACAAATGCAGTTAGTATGATGCGCCGAGCTCGGTGCATGCAAGACAGATGAATGAATGCAGACATGCTATCATACTGTATACTAATTGAAACATGCCCTAATCTAACCATCATAAGCGGGTAAATAAAAGGGAAGAAAGACGTGGGGTTGGAAGACATACATCACACACACGCACACTTATTACAATTATGCCCTCGCGCAGAGGGTCCAAAAGAATAATACAGTCCCGAATAAAAGAATAGTACAGTCCAAATAATACAGTCCAAATAATGTACAAATTCCTAATTAATTTACAAATTAACTAAGAAAAATAATAAACTGGCATGCAAGCCAGGGACTGCCTTGATTCCATTCCGGATGATGGATAATGCATGCCTGGGTTGCCTTTGCGCGGAAATCTATGACGATGCCCCAGTTAGCCTCTATTTGCACTTATTCTTGGAATGCGCGCCAAGCTCCGGAAGGCTGCTGATTCTTGTTTTGCTGCAACAGAGAGCAGGAAAGGGGCATGGCAATGTATTTGCACAAATATATGCATGCCTCGATCCTCGTGCCACCAATCACGCATATCGATGCATGATGGCCGAGGAGCCGAATTGCACAATTCAATATAGAATGAATGCACATGAAAACACAACAAGACCTAACTCCCTCATGGATGATCCGGAGTGTCGGTGACTGGGGAATTGAGACACGTTCCGTCACTCGGAGTACGGAACGTACCTCGTTTCCCGTGCCCGGGCTAACTCCTATCCCGAACACAATGCAATATGCATGTCATGCATGAAATGCAACTAAGATACAACCTAACATGCAAAATGCTACGAAATGGCATACACGATGCACGAGATGAGATGGCATACACAATGCGCTAATATACAACCTAGCATACACAATGCTATGAAATGAAATGGCATGCACAATGCAATATGGACTTACACCAACACAAGTGGACCTCAGCCACACTCACATAGGAGGCCATAAGATGAAAATGAGACAACTCAAAATACGTGCACGCGTGCACGCAAACCGAGGATCGACCCTAAGGCACCAAAATGCCACTCTAACAAGACATGGCAAGACATGGAATATGGCATACAAGCATGCAAATTTCAGAGGTAAAATGAGATGCAAAACAGCCCCGAATCATGGCAAAATGATACCCGATGCATGGAATGAATCCCGAAACATGAAACTTGGCACATGGAATGGCCTATAGCTATGCAATGCATGCATAATTTGAACATGAAGTGTAAAGACAGAAGCAAGGAAGCCCCAAAATAAGCATGTTTACAGTTCAACGCAAGGCCAAACAGTGAGTAAAAATGGGCCTAAACTAGCATGCAAAATTGGCCAAAAAGAGAGGGGTAATGAAGCAACTCACAAATGCTGGCCCCAAACAGGGAAGGGGCCTTCTACAATATTTAAGAGAGGCCAAAAATATGATGTATTACAGTTTATGATAAACCCCAAAAACAGATACAAGTATGCTCAAAATGCTATGCAAAATAAGGGCACCAAGAGAGCTATAACATGAAGTATACAAAGGGTGTCCCAAACAGCCATAGACCCTTAATGAAACATGAAGAGGGGGTCAAAATAGGGCCATTTTCAGTTCGGACCAAGGTCCAAAAACAGAAGCTCAATAGGCTAATAAATCATGCTAGAATGGGGACCAAAGAGGGGTACAATGGCAAGTGATACATGGAGGTCCCAAACAGTGGTGAGCCCTTATTCAATGTTGAAGAAGGGCTCAAAATAAGCCTATCTACAGTTTACATCATGCTCCAAAACAGATTACACATAGGCCAAAAATACTATGCAAGATTATGGCATACAAAGGGGTAATGAAGCAAGTGCAAAATGGGGGTCCCAAACAGGGTAAGACCCTTAATGAAAGATAAAATAGAGCTCAAAAAAAATGCTACTTTCAGTTTTGGTCGGAGCTCAAAACAACAAGCAAAGAGGGCTAAGAAAACTTGCAAAAATGAGCTAGAAAGATGGAGAAATCAACTCACCTTTGAAGACCAATCCTTTGCTGCCTCTTGGACCAAGAAAAGCTGCCTCCTAGCCTCTGAGAAGACCTCCAAGCTGCTGGAATGGAAGTGGTAGTGTGGTGCTAGGTGGTGATGAAGAAAAAGGTGTAGGACTTGGTGTTTTTGGAGGGTTGAAGTGAGGGAGAGAGGGAGATGCAATATAGGAGCTCAAAGGGGATTTTTCCAACCCTTTTCACCAGTGCTGGAGGCTGGTTATATAGACCAAAGAGGGGGAGAAAAGGAGGGAAAAAAGGGGGGGAAAACAAGCCAAGTCTCCCCTCAAAAAGTTTGCCCCCCGGATACAGATTTTGGGGGGAAAAAGAGTATACAGCTGTAATGTACCACCTGTAAGGATCAAGGTCGGCCAGGTATTGGAGCTGCAGGTGGCCGGCCGGCCACCTCCCATGGCCGGCCGACCAGGGGTCAAAAAGGCCAAGGTGAATTAATGGCCGGCCACCACAAATTGGTGTCCTCCGAGATGCCCTCAACACAGCCCTGTGGTCCAAAACTGGAGGAAGTGAAACAGGAGAGAGAACAAGTCATTTTTCAAAGGGGTTCAAAAGGTTTAGATGGAATTACTGGCCGGCCATGTGATATTTGTGTCCTCCCAGGTGTGCACAACACAAATATGTGGTTTGGAGCTGAAGAAAGTGGCCTTAGGGTGGTCAACATTGGCTTTGAAGTGAGAAAAACGGGCGTCGGAGGGCGATGAAGGAATATAACTGGTTGCTGAAACAATTATTGGCCTCCCACCCTTCTATGACCTTCCTGGTGATGAAACAGAGGTCCCTGCCAAAAATGAACGAAAACCGATGCAAAATGAAGGTTCGGGGGCCGAAACGCGCAGTCCGAGGCCTCGAAAACTGACTGTCAGGCACCGGGAGTGGTGTTCGACCACGAAGTGGGTCTCTCAGACCACAGTGTCCCTCAAAAGGGAGTAAATAAGATGCATGCCAAAAACCGGAGCAAACGGAGGTAGTTAGGTGGTCCCGAACCGAGGCACACGGCCTGACGGCTCCGAAAACTGGGAACCGGGCTCCGAAATGGGAAAAATGGCCTGCGACCACGAAACGTAGCGTACGGCCACCGAGAGATGATCTACGAGACCTCTCCCTCCCCTCAAGAAGAGAAAACAGAGAAAATAGAGCCTGGTTCGCAAACCGAGGCAAAGTACAGAAAAGCCCAGAAGTCTGGAGGCAAGGCTCGCAGCCGAGACTCTGAAACTTCTGGATGAACACAACATGCAACATCACCGAGCGCTCAATCGGTGACATCTGAGTCTTAAGGTCGGTCAAAAATGGGGTGTCTACACCGTGGTTAAAAAAACCGCCGTTAATGCTCTGTTTTGGTGTGTAGTAGTATTTGTTGGCTTTTTAGTTATTATTGGGGCTAGTGCTCTATTTGATATAATACTTCTCATATTTGTAATTATTTTCATAGTGATTGATTAAAAAAAGATTTAATTAGTAATATTAACTATTGAGGCAAAAAATTTGTTTTTTTTAGCTATCTTTTGTAGTTTAATTTGCTTGTGTGATGTTTATAATCTAGGGGGAAATAATTTTGTTTCTTAATTTTTATGGATTCAAGTTTGGCTGTGTCAATGTAAATTTTTTTTAGTTCAGCATGAATCCATCAGTAGGCTTCAATTTAGAGGACTCACATTACCTTGGGCCAGCCCTGATATATAATAAGTTATTTGTATGTCACATGAGTTAAAGTATTATTTTCTATCTAATTTTGGATATCAGTTAGCTTTTGAAGTAAATTAAGAAAAAATTGAAACATAAAAGGTCAAAGCGAGAAGAAAAAAAAAATTCAAGAGCAAAAATGAGGAAATGACCTAATTTCAAGGTAGCAAAGTGCAATTTTCATTTTCGTTTTGTGTGTGTGTGTGTGTAGGAACTGATAATATTTTAGTTCTCTATTCCTTTAAATATAGTAATAGACTTAGTGTAGATGTTTCTTCCATCATGATTTTTCTTTTCTAGAACTTTTCATATCCATTTGATAACTGTTAATAGGAAGAACTGTCAAGAAAAAATTGATTTACATATTCTGTGTCTGAGTTAAAATATGACTACATAACCAACTAGAATCTAACTCCAAGATTTCGGGAACAAGCCAAAGAGTATGCATTACATAGGTCTAACACCTGCAACAAAGAACAAAATACTTACACCGGCAGCTACCAATCTGAAGGCGCTCTAACAATCTAACAAGTATAATATCTCACAAGATAATCTCAAAACAACACACAAATAACTCACAAGTTCCCACGATGGTGCTTTTCTTTATATAAAACTAGTGCCCTCCTCTTCCTAGAAGTCAAGTTTCACTAGGACATGTTCATGTTATATATTATTTATTAATAACAATAATAATTTCCATGTTTTTTGTTTGTTTTCTTTCTTGATTTCCACATTATAATTTAAAGGAATCTCTACACTTTCACTTGAAGGAAATTTAATATTTCATTTTCCTTCCAATCACTTGGAATTTAAATTTTTAGCTTGGTTCCCATATAGAAATTTTGAGCAAATGAGTACGCTCTCATATATTATAAATAGAGGAAAGACTTTCCTTATTCCTTCAAGTTTCCATTGGAGGTCTTTCATTGAAGATATTCAAGAGATGGAGCTTCTAATTCTTTTGATATATAATATATATAGAAATAAATAAATTCAATATTCAAAACGGTTAGGTTTCAGACCGTTAAAATAAAGCAATTTAAGATTTCAATTTCAAAACCCTAACTGCTCGTCGGTTTATGGATGTTGAGAATTAGTTTAAACATTTGAATTTCTGGTAATGTCTATAAAGGATGGTCACACCCTTTACTTGCTTGGTGTCTGTTCGAATTCCATATAAAGAGCTCTCTTCAACAGCCTAGAGATAGTTTTTTCCTTCACTGTTTTCATTCTGTTTTTCTGGGTTAAGGTTCTAGTTTAGAAAACAATTAAGAAATATAGCCTTAGTATTGTTTTCTTAAATAAGGCATTGTATCATGGATATATAATTTCTAGGAGATCTTTCTGTATAATAGAAAGGAAATTACTATCTTAACGAAAGCATCTTGAATGTGTCTTGCCTTTGAGTGTTCTGCTTTTGTTCTTTAATGACTCTGATTTCTTTTCATACACAATTTATTTATTTATTTATTGATTTTTTTTTTTTTTTTTACAACAGGACACTTATCCATTATAAGGATAACACTTATCAGACTCTTCTTTCCTAGTTAAATTGGGTCAACCCTCTCGTAAGAGTCTCAATTTATTCAACTCGAGAATGTGTTTCTACTTTCTAACTAGACCTTTGTTTCTACTTCCTACCTAGGACTCAGGCCCACTCTGAAGATCTCTGAATTTGATGCGATCAAATCACATCCCGACTAATAACTATTATGGCACCTCGGCTAATCACCTAATCCCATGGGTAACTCAAAATTTATGTCCTCACATATTCAAATTTTAGAAAAGATACTCAGTTTAAGTTTGGCTATCCTAAATAAGTACATATTTTTTATCTTTTTATCTTTTTTCCATCACATCATCTCTCTACTTTTCTGTATATATTTTCGTAAAAAGACAAAAAGTACACTTATTTAGGTCATTCCAAATAACTTCTTAATCACAATGTTGTTCGATTCTTATATTATGAGATTTATTATTATTAAATTATGATAAAAAAATCATAATAACATTATTGAATCTTTAATGAATGAATAGAAAGAAAATAGTGAGAACGTAATTACAAATTAGAGTAGCGCAGAGTGTTATTTCACTCATCCATTAATTTTTAATTTATATTTTTATGCAAGCAATTTCTCATCTTTTCACTTTCCATACCACCATTTATTAAATAAGAGAGAATAATTTTTAATTTTTTTTATTACACATGTTTTTTATCAAACGTATAATTTTTTTAAAAAATTGCTAATTTTTAAAGGAACTCGTTAATTATTTTTTTATTTTTTTTTTCTTGATAACTAGCAAATTTTCCAAAGATATGGCATCAAGTCTAACAATATCATCTTGCGCGATGTTTTATTCATGAATTTGAAAAGAAAAATAGAAAATGTAGTGATCCAAACTTTGTTTGAATTACTATCAGTGGTAGGGGTGTTCGCGATTCAGTTGCAACCTCGGAGTTTTCAATCCACCATCCGTCTAAAACTAGGCAAATTTAAAAAAATTAATCTGCAATTGTCTACGGGATTAGTGCATGTGAATTGAATGGATTGACGGATAAATACGAATCAATTTAACAGTTTATATTTTTATAAATTTTTAACATAATCAAACCCGTCAACATAATATATATATATACACATATATATTTTGATAACAATCAAATTTATATTTTACAAACATGATAACAATCTAATCTATCTAGCTTCAAGAAAATCGTGGCCTTGATACACTAATCCATCATATAATTTTAAAGCCCACCCTTGAAAAGCTACTAGCCCTGCAAATGAGGACCATGAAACATGCGCCAAAATTTTAAATAGGCTCTTTTAACCACAACTCCACTAAAAAAACATAGGTCTAAATGGGCCCTCCAGTGAGATTAAGGGCCAATTTGGCAACACAATTAAAAGTTAAAAGTCAATTTTTAATTTATTTTGAATTATATCACCTCTTACATTTTTTTATATACTTTAAAAAAAATAAAAAAAACAAAAAAAATAAACTTTTAACCATTTTTTCAAAACACTCCTAAATTTAATAAACACCTATGAAAACCCACAAAACAAGAAGCTAAGCAAGAGATTTGATGCGCTGTTAGAACCCACCTGCAACTAGTTAACAATTCAAACACACCCATGTGATGACACCAACCAGCGGCTGTTCCAATGCTCGACGGTAGCACCAAAACCAAGAACTATAAAATATTGTGGGTATTTGAAAAATGAATTTTTATATAAATTTTTTTAGTTGTTGTATATTATTAGAGAAATTTTTTTTGGTATTTGAAAAAATAATTAGATTTTTTTGTGGTTGGATGTTTTTTTAGTTGTAGTATATTATTAGAGAAATTTTTTTTGATATTTGAAAAAATAATTAGATTTTTTTGTGATTGGATGTGATGTTTGTGAGAGAAAAAATGAAATGATTATAGAGTTAGATGTGATATTTTGTTTTGATTGATTTTTTTTTTTATTTTGCAAAAACTTTGGGTTCGTATGGTTTGTATTTCTGAAAAAAATTTGGGAAATTTTCTCTACAAATAAGTTTTCAAAAGTAATCAAACCAAACAAATTTTCCCAAATTTTTTTTCCAAAACTTGTAAACCAAACAAGTTTTCCAAACAAATCTCTCTCTCACACACATCAAATCAATCACTTTTTCCAAAACTCTCTCTCAAAATAATTTTCCAAAACATCTTTTGAAAAAAACCAAACCAAACAACTTTTCGTACTTTTTATCTCTAAAACACATCTCTCAAACACAAACCAAACATACCATTTATCTTTTAGTTAAAAAAATAAAAAAAACCCCAAACCTACGTCTTGCCAAACACCACCAAGCAACTATAAAACATTTTCTCAGCAAATCGAAAAAAAAAAAATTGAACATTTAGAGAGAGAGAGAGAGAGAACTCATACATATTTACTTCTAGTAGGCTTCAGACCGATGACTTGGACCACGATTTCAGGACTTCGGATGAAGAATTTGGAGGAGGTGGATTTGCAGAAGTCGAAATGCAACGCCTCAAATTTTTAATCCAAATAATAATACAATAATCATGACTTTTTTAATAAAAATCAAATATAAATCTCCAAACTGACATTACATGATACAATAGTTTTTCATGCAATAATACATTAATCTAACAATAAGTAAATAAACAAATAAATACCCCTAAGAGTTTACAAGTTTCCAAGGCTTGAGCCTGGTTACACAAAACGGTTATTCAAACCCACACACATACAACCCTTGGCTTACACACAAAGTCACAGCAAAATGAGAGTCTCGTACTCTCAACACACATTTCCTCGCCTTTAGTTAGGCGGCATCACCACATATTTCTTGTACAAAAATCCCATAGGGTGAGCATAAAATCCAGTAGAAAATCTTTAACAAAGTATATATATTTTATATAAGTCTCAAGAGATGAAATGCACATGCCATGCTATGCCATTTTGAAAGAAAATCACATCTTCATCTTTGAAAACCATCATACTCAATGATGTCATGCAATTTCAATTCTTCAAAACTTAACAATTCATTTCAAGAGCGGTAAATACGACTCTGGTAATCCATAGGTCGGTGTCTGCAAGTAGACTATACAAGTACTACCAATTTGTCATTTTTACTGGTATTAATCGGAAGGTTCGACACCTATCCACACGGGTTTTCGGTCTTTCACCCCAGACTCTGAAGCCAACTTATTCAATATCATCTACACCACCTATCAAGACTTACCAACGTATTTACCCCAAAACTATTCCATGAAAACTTGTTTCTCAACATTCTTTTCTTAATGCAAGTTTTCAAATCAACTTTCAAAATTTAATGTAATCAAATGAATTGATATGCTAATAACACAAGATGAATATAAATATTTTTATTCCAATTCATCATCCAAGGAATAACACAACTCTCTCTTCTCAAGTATCCTCAACAATTAGTCATTTCAAGGACTATTTCAACGTTTTGAACAATAATTTCCAAAATAAATAACAATTCACATATTCCCTAAAATTCATCATCTATATAAATAAGAATAAGAAATTTTCCAAATATCCATTTATTTTGACACACAAAATAAATATAACAATATCATTCACGGATTTTCAGTCTCTTTAAAAAAAAAATCCCAAATTCTAGGTTTTCTCGCCAAAACTACAACTCAAATCTTTTGAAAGAAAACTTTCCAAAAATCATCTTTTCTTCAATCAACGAAGATCAAAACCCATAAGATCATTTTAAAAGAACAAGTGACAAACCCACTTTCAAAATCGCTCAACTTCTTAAATCAACAATCAATTTTCAAATCTATCGAAAGATAATTTTGAAAATCATATAGATCTTGCAAAAAAATATATATATATATATATATATAACTCTAAGAAAATCTCTACCTCAAGTTTTGATGCAGAAATGAGATGAAATCCCCAAAATCAACGATGTCGAAACTCGATCTTCACTGCACGCAGCGAAGCCCTCGAGAAGTTAACCAACTTTGATGAAGAACTTAAGGTAGAACTCTAATGGATCTTGAGAAATCAAGGTTTTGATCCAATTTGGCATAGGGAAATATAGAGAGAATGCAGAGGAAAGGGTCTTTAGAGAGAGATATACAAAAGTGATCTGAAATATCAGATTCACGAACTGATATAACATGGTTCGCTCGAGCGTCAAATACACTTTCCCAGTACTTTTGCAGACAGGTCAAAGTTCTGAAACCAAACATTCTCTGCTCGAGCGCATAAACGACCGCTCGAGCGGACAAGCAACTTCTAATGCATTTTGTATTTTTGCTTCGGGGCGTTGCCCCTCAACCTTGCCAGGGCGCTACCCTAGGACCCGCCAAGGGGCGCTGCCCCCTGGACCCCAGCGAGCTGACCGGGTAGCTCGATCCCCGACATACTTAGCGAAGTGGCAAAACTGGGATCGCTACATGAAATCGCATCTTGGGTTACCATTTTCACTATTGCTGCTCGCTGCCACTGTCATGCTCGCCGCCACTGCCGCCACTCCCCATTGGTCAAAGAATGGAGAAGAGAGTGTCGTTGGTCGAATATGAATTAGGGTTTGAATCTCAAAACTTGAAAAAGGAGATGTAGCATCTGTTGTGAACGACGACAGGGGAGGGAAAAAATATATATATATATGTATATATGTGGACGGGTTGGGTATAGGCGGTTTAGGGGTGGTTCATCCGCCACCTGATCTACTTTTCGTGAAATTCACATTATTTTTTTATTCGCATCCGCCTGCCCACTGCCACGCATCCGCCCAAAACTCCTCGGGTTGGGTGCGTCGGAAGATTTGCCGCCCACTCCAGCACTATAATAAATTACACTTTTGGCGAATAAATTTTTAGTTGCCAAAAGTCATATTTTATTCGCCAAAAAGTTTTTCCGACTAAACTTTTAGGTCGCTAGCTTTGTCGTTAGATGATTGTCGGGAAAGGTATTGGCGACTAAAAATTATTTAGTCGCTAAAAGTCTTCAATTGGCCACTAATTTTTTAGTTGCCAAAAGTTTTATTAGTCGCCAAAAGTTCATAAGAAATTTAACATAATATTTTCAGCAACTAAAATTTTTTGTCGCAAAAAACTTAACCATTTAGGGCGACCAAACTTTTAGTCACTAATTTTCTTTTTTCATTAATCTTTTTTCTTTTAACTACTAAATGGTTTAGTCCCCTAAAGTCCAGTTTTTTATTTAGCTACTAAAGTTTTAGTCATCAAAAGTGTTTTTTTCTTTATTTTATTTTTTTTGGCTACTAAATCTTTAGTCGCCTAAAGTCTTTTGTTTATGGTTACTACATATTTAGTCGCCAAAAGATTTGTTTCCATTTAAATTTTTTTTAGCTACTAACTATTTAGTCGCTAAAAATATTTACTCCATTTTTGGCTACCAATAGTTTAGTAGCCAAAAACATCATTTTATGTTTTTATTTTTAAAAAAAATAATTTATCCACAACCTGTATGTATCCCATGCAACATGTAACACGTATACAAATAAAACAATACATATATATTATCACCCATTCCACAATATGCATCTATTTCACTTACAGCCATCCAAACAAAAGAATAACTTTTAATGCAAACATTGCATACAAACCAAGTATATTCCAACTTAACATAATAATTTCATACAAAACCAATAATGATACGAGTGTAGACACCCCATTTTGACCGGCCCTAAGAGTTGGGCGCTTTCTTTTGATTACTCGATGATGACAATTAGAATGTGTTTCTCACAGAGTCCTCAGTAAGAAAGATGGAATTTAAGCTTTAATCCCAACCTTCACCCATTTTTTGGCCAAAATATTTTAAACCTTAAAACCCTCTTTTCAAAATATTTTTTTAAAATGTTTCTACAACGTCTCGAGGCTCCCATTTCGATTAAAATATTACACTTTTCAGTAAACCAAGTAAGGGCAAAGTGGAAATAAATGGAAGAGATGTGAACTTTTTGAAAAATATTTTAAAAAATCTTCTTTATAGGTTTGGAGTTGAAGGAAATAGGAGGGGATGAAAGAAAACTGGTTTAGGAAAAGGATGAGTATCAAATCATTAAGAAGGAAATGAGCAGCCTTTACTAAATTAGACATTTCTCTTTGTATACTTGGAATTTAAATGTGAGACCACCACCATTGGAAAGTAGACTTCTGGGGCTTCAATTTAGAACTAAGAATCACCTTAGACCAAGTCCAAATAAGGGAGATATGCCCATTTGAAGTTGGGCTTAAGAGCAAATTTTGTTGACCCAGCCCGAGACAGCCTTCACTAAATTAGGCATATCTCTTTGTACACTTGAAATTCAAAATATGAGGCCACCACCATTGGAAAGTAGACTTATGGGGCTTCAACTTAGACCCAAGAACCACCTAAAACCAAGTCCAGATGAGGGAGACATGCCCATTTGAAGTTGGGCTTAAAAGCAGATTTTGTTGACTCGGCTCAAAACAACAACAGCCCGTTTTTTTTATTGGTTCGGTTAGGATACTCCATTGACCCATTTTTCTGACCCAAATATGTTCCAATGCATGTATACTCATCCATCATTACCTAGTGTTTGCTCCATTGAAGATAATGCTCCATTTTTGCTCCCATTAGCTCCATTAGTGTTCTATTAGCTCCATTACCTTCATTTATGCTCTATCTTGTCTTCCACCATATCTTCCACCATTTCTCCACTTGCTTAGCATATAAGTATACATCTGATTATTGAGAGGAGAAGGAGAATAGATGAAGGAGAGAACATTTGAGTTAGAGAAAAGAGGAAGAAAAGAGAGAAAAGTTGAGTTTTTGAGCTAAACACACTCCTATCTTCCATAGACACTCTATATCTTCCATACAAACTGAAATTCCATCTTTTTTACATCCAAAACTCCTCCAAAAATTCTAAAATACTTGAATTTCAGTAGCTTTGATCAAGAGGAAGAGTAGGTGTTGGTAAAAGTGAGCAAAAACAAGAGAGACAATCACTTTTTCACCACATATACCTCCAAGCCATCATTCTAGCAAGAATTCCAAGCTTTCAAATTGAGAATTGAGAACATAATTCATACACTTTAAGGTGATCAAGAGTAAGTTTGGAAATCAAGAAGTTCAATATTTCTTTGGAAGGTGAATTTCTAGTCTTTTATTTTCTTCTATTTTCTATCTCATATTTATTTTCTTGCTTCTTATTTCATAGTGTTTTGTTACAATCCAAGTGGTTTGTTTATCTCATAATAATAATAATAATAATAATAATAATTATTATTATTATTATTATTATTATTATTATTTTTGCTTATTTGCTTGCTCTTATTTCATATTAATTGTGTTGTAAGCTAACCGGTAGTGGTTAGTTGAGCCACCTACATATTTCTTATTTGTTCCTTTTCTTGGTTTCGCAACAAGACAGGTTTTGCTTGGCCTAATTGGCCGGCCGGCCTATTTGGCTGGTTGGTTAACTTCTTTTGGACAAGATGACGTAATTTCCCAATGTTGACCAATTTCCGCCGACGATTCCAGGGAACATGAAGCTTTTATTTTGTTTATTTTTATTTTGAGTGTTTTGTGAGGTTTTATCTTATTTTATTGCAATATTCCCTCATCTCTCTCTCATTTGGTCTGTAATAATTTATTCAAGTGTTGTAATAATTCCCCATCCCCACTTCTTTCTATCCCGTTCATTTACTTGCTTTCTTTATTTGTACATAAATATCATATTTATTTTCATCATAATTATTCTTTGCATCAATGTTTCATGCATCTTGATTCGGCTAAGTTTGCATCTTTGTGAGTGGATTTCATCAATTCTTATATGATTTTGTGTACTATCGCAAGTGTTGCAATGATTCATATGCCATATCTTAGAAGCCGAATCTTTAGTTGCATCTCATGAGTGAATTGCATTAGGATTTTGTATATAAGATCACGCATATTTTACTAACTTTGTTTTATAGTTGTTCGAGGGATGTCGGTAAATCTGTGAGTTTTTATGCTTTAGCATCTCATCTGTTTGTGTTTTTCTTACTATGTGTTAGCATTCTACCATGAGGCTACTTGCTTACTTGATATAACTGTATGAATGCCTGTGGATGAAGGCTTGTTGCTTGAATTGGAATGATTCGATAAATGTACATTTAGGCTCACTTTGTCAAGTGGCAAATTTACGAGCTTTAAGCCCACTTTGTTAAGTGGCAAATTCAACCCCTTTTCGAAAAACAAACATGAAATCGAATTGTTCCAATTTGAACAAACTAGTCTATACTTGTATGCTTCACATAATAAATTTTAGGATTTATTAAATAATCAGAACATGAACGTATAAAGAAAATAAAATTCATATAATGGTTTAGTAGAGGCCGATCTTTTGATCGGGTGAGTGGGGGTGCTCATTATTGACCTTCCCCTCTCATACCTAAGGTTCCGAGCCAAGCATCCTTGGTTACGACGAACAGTGGCCTTGGCGCGAGTCATGGGTTTCCTAATTTCCCAAAATAAATATTAGGTTGCGACTCTTAGATCTGATGACGCAGTCCATTTTTGATAAAATTGCAATAAATGGATTTTCAATAAAAGTTGCCAAATTTGGACTCTCATCTATGTTTCACATTGCACTAGTGAGGCTAGATCAAAGAGATGTCGAGGGTCCGAACTGTTTAACGCACGCGAATACCCCCCAGGCATGTTACAACGAGCTACTGGTGACATCCATACACCAGCTATATATAAAATCAAAAGACTTGAAAAATTCACTATAATAAATCAACCTCAACAAGAGCAATCATAGCTGTAGCCATCATTATAAAGGCATCAGTAGCATTTACAGTGGGAGTCCCCCATTGCCATGGATATGGAAACCTTATCATGCATGTTGAGAAGTAACAGAATCCCTTATAACAACTGAAGCATAAAACCAAAGTTGGCATGAGAAAATCATTTGCAGTGCTTAAATAATGTTCATGTCCCTCAAGAGCATGATATGAAACAAATAATTCATCTTTTGACGTTAGAATTATGCATGTAAAACCTTGACCAAATGCAGAATGAAGAAAAATTGTGAAAGTTAAATAAAGGGACACTTACCAATCAATCGTATTAGTCCCAAAAGTAAAACCTATTGGTAATTAGTCCTAAAAGTAGGACCTATTGGTAAATTACCATTAAATAAATTAGAAAGTCAGAAATCAAGAATATTGTGCTTCAAATTCCAAAATTTAAGACTAGCTTAAGGTGTTGTAGTACTAAAAGAAGAAGGAGAAGTACAGAAAGGCAAAGAGAGAGCACTTTCTGGGATGTAATGCTAGTTTCAGCAATTATCATATTCATAACATAACTTTAGCCAACAAGTTAATTTTCAGCCAAATCTTATTTGATCATAATAGAAGTAGATACACAGAGAGTGAACAGCACTGCCAATGACCCTAGTAACGGCTTTTCTACCCTACATTAGTATTGGTACCATCACTCCTGCTCCAATTGTTGTTGTTGTTGTTGTTTTTTTTTTTTTTTTTTTTTTTTCAATTTGGAGAAACTTAGATGCATGGAGGAAGAAATAAACAACAAACAATACATTTTAATAAACCACACACAACAACAAAAACACACAAAAATAAGGAAATTATTCAGTTTTATTCCTTCACACATTTGGTTACTGCAGCAAATGACAGATTAGTACAAAATTAATCATACAAGAAATTTTGTTAATACCACTTTATAGGCCTTATTAACACTGAAGAGAGTTTATTATTTTTTTGAAAAACACAAGTCTTGAAGTTACTAAATGTTAGATTCCTAGTGCCCACATTGCAAAACAACTTGACATGAAATCCATCAACACATGCCTAGATATCCTTGATTCATAGAATTGAATGAGCATTTTAAGTTTTTAGTAGCCAAGCAAAATCAACTAGAATTACTAAAAATACTTCATAGCATACACTGACCATGCCATAACATATTGTCAAACTGGGTTTTAGGAACCAAAATACTAAACTGAAAATTAGAAACAAAATCAAAATTCAACCTAATGTACCATTAAGAGTAATGGCAATGTATCAAGAGCAGTTTTAAGAAGAATAATGCTTCTAAAAAAAAATCAACCTAATGTACCTTTAAGAATAATATTCATTATTTTGTAAAAAATGCACATGTAGAGTGCATGACCTTCTAGACTACTACTTATAGTACACTAGAGTGGATGGCCTTCCCATCTTCAATTTATATTTGTTTGGGTTCAACTCAAGTGTTGAGAAATTAAGAAGTGGATGATCCAGCAAAGAGAAGTACACTACTCTTAAAAATAAGCTAAAATCATCTTTCCTTGTAGTTTTTTTAATTCTCATTTTCATTTTCTCTTTACAATATATGCTCCCTTTTGCACATTACTCCTCCATAATCATATTTTTGTATTACAAGAAGATAGAAAAAAGAAGATATTCTTTTTAGTCATTATTTTGGGTAGGCTATAGATAGAGGTGATCATAGAAAACCCACTTTACCCCTCACTACAACGAGAGATTGTCAAATACAGTGAATTTGCGCAAGCGACTTATGATGCCTTTGACTTTGACTCTTTCTCAGAGTATTGTGGTAGTTGTAGATATAATCGTGACAAAATCTTTGACAAGTTAGGGCTTACCAAGCACGGTTACAAGGTAAGCAAGTACATTCATGCCATGTCACATATAGATGTGCCACGGTGGCTTGAGCGATCAGCCCTAGGTCAAACATGGAGTAAGGACTCCAATTGAATGGGATTTGTGGTAGTGAGTGATAATGAAGAAACAAGGCGAATAGGGAGGAGGGACATAGTCGTAGCATGGCGTGGCACGGTGGCACCATCTGAGTGGTACGAGGATCTACAAAGGAAGCTAGAGCCAATAGGGGAAGGGGAAACTAAAGTGGAATATGGGTTTCTAAGCATTTACACATCTAAGAGTGATGCTACTAGGTATAACAAGTCCAGTGCCTTAGAGCAAGTCATGAAAGAAGTGAAAGGACTAGTGAAATTTCATAAGACAAGAGGAGAACAAGTAAGTCTCACAATCACTGGACATAACTTAGGAGGTGCATTGGCTCTACTCAATGCCTATGAGGCTGCAACATCTATCCCTAACCTTCCCATTAGTGTCATATCATTTGGAGCACCTAGAGTTGGCAACATTGCCTTCAGAGATGAAATATATCAAATGGGTGTTAAAACATTGCAAGTGGTTGTAAAGCAAGACCTAGTCCCTCGCATGCCGAGAATTGATTTCAATGAAATTTTACAAATGTTCGATGATTTCACTGGTACACTAGACTGGGTATACACACATGTTGGAGCAGAATTGAAGTTAGATGCGTGTTCTTCACCTTATCTTAAGCGTGTTGGGTTCAATGTGCTAGGGTTTCATATACTAGAGATATACCTTTATCTTGTTGATGGATTCATGAGTACAAGCTCCACGTTTTGCTCGAATGCTAGAAGAGATGTTGCCTTAGTGAACAAGGCATGTGATATGCTAGTGGATGAGCTTAGGATTCGTCCATGTTGGTTCCAAATGGAAAACAAGGGTTTAGTATGCAATGATCATGGAAGGTGGGTTAAACCTAGAAGGGATCCAGAAGACATACCTTCACCCACTAGAGAAGAAGTGCTTGACCATGCAATTGATGAGATGGAGGAAAGTTACGAAGCACTTGGACCCTTGTTAGATGCGTAAAATTATAATGAATCTAAGATTTTTTGTATGAGAATCTTATTGAATTTGAAAAAGAAGTTTAATTAATATTTTTATATTTTTAGGATAAAATATATTTGTAGTCTCAAAAGTAAGCCTTTCTTGTGATTTGGTCATCAAAATTTTTAATTGGATAAAATACTCCAATGGTCTTTTTCTTTTTGGATCGACAAAAGTAAAATAATATTATATTAATTCAATAAAACAATAGAATGGGATAGTTGGCCAGAAGCCAACAGCAAAAAAAAAAAAAAAAAAAAAATCACATCAATGGTCCTTCAAGTATGTAGTTTTTGTCACTTTGATCCTTTTAAATTTTGATATTTTCAATTTTGTCCTCAAACTTTCTATTTTGTTCTCTTTTGGTTCTGACTATTTATAATCTTGACTCTTTTAGTTTTTATTTTTGTATTCTTGCCTCTTAGGTTTTGTTATATTATAAAAACACCTTTCTAATTCTTCTAGACTATAATTATTTAGATCAATTTTTTCATTTTTATAGTAGTATTAATTTAAAAGGTTCCAGTTCCCCTTGTAAAGATAAAAATAATTAATAAAAGGTTTTAGGATTTTTCATTAATAAAGTTCATTCTTTTTCTGATCAAAATCTTAATAAATAAAAAAATAAACAAATAAATAATAAATAAAAGAAGAAGAAGAAGAAGATAAAGATAATTATATGTAATATTTTCTTGTTTATTTTCTATAAGGCTCATGAAAATCTTAAGTGATTCATGATTAGATCAAAAATTAAATATTCAAATTCCCAATCATTCAAAACACACAATCTAAATCATCAAGCACTTATGAAAGTGATTTAGATTTGTTGTTTTCGAAATAAACAATAAATCGACACAAACGATTTTTACGTGGAAAAACCACAATTGAAGCACCTTCAATTGTGATAAAAAAACCACGGGCGAAACGCCACTAATCAATCCATTATTGAAGAAAGAAAGATTACAAAGATAACAAACAAATTACCAAACGCATTCAATTTGTCTTTAAACCTTCTGTAAATCTTTCACCAAGCCTTCGTCTCGGAATTGATTAATCTGAAGTTGAATCCACAACTTCACTTGCCGAATCAACGACTACATACAGAATCAAACTCCTTTGAAACTCCACGTTTGAATCTCCGGATTCCACCGAAGAAGAACACTCTCGAATATAACCAATCAACCTCCTTGATATGTGCTTACCAATACATGAGTTTAATACTCACTCAAATCATCAAGGAAAACTCACAAAAATCTTCAGAAGAAAACCTCAAAAGAAACCCTAAACTCTTAAAGAAGATCTAGGAAAAGTAACCCTAGAGTTGGACCAACAAGCGAATTTATAGAAGCAGAGATCGTGCAGTCCGCTCGTGCGTGGGAATGGACGCTCGAGTGGGGAATTTGTATCGCGTGTTCCAAACCAGGGTTCACGCTTGAGCGGAAGATCCTACGCTCGAGCGTAAAAACACATCCCTCAGTATTTTTGCAGACATGCAAAATACTATGAGAGTGTAAACTCCGCTCGAGCGGCCCTTTCCCCGCTCAAGCGGGAAGAACAAAACTGGAAAATTACAATCTAATTACAAACTTAGTTTTTCCATGGATTTTGACAACAACGGTCATAACAATCTCCCCCTTTGTCAAATCCTGGACAAAACCATTCTAAACAATTTTCCTAACAACACCTCCATAAAAAAAAAACAAAAAGAAACCAACACCAAAAACCATGCAATCAATCCACCTAAAAAAAACAACATAACCACACAAACCAACCAAAACTGTGGAACTGTATTAAATAATGAAATATAAAATATCTGAGAAACATACTACCCATCCATAAAAAAAAAAATGAAACTATACCCGAAACAAATATCCAATATGCATGCACCTCTGTAACAAAACAAAATATACCCACTCCCCCTTTTTGTCCGAGAGAGAACAAAAAACAAGATAGCAAGAGGCCATGAAAAGGGATCTGCGCAAGAGAAGAACGAGCCAATAGTATGTCAGGACATCAAAGATTACTGAGCAGGCGGCTGAGACTGGGGCGAGGACTGCATCTGTAGTAGAGACAGGATCTGAGATAGAGAAGTAGAAGACTGTGCCACTGACTCCTCAATGCACTGGGAAGAAGCCTCTAATGCAGCAAGCCGAGCATCAGCATTAGTCTCAAGATCTGTGAGCCGAGCTTCGAAAATATCCATTCGCTCCTCGAGGCGATCAAAACGGGAAACAACAAATTGCTCAAAGTGCTGGAGCTGCCACGAATAGTATGGACTGGAGGCGGCTGCTCCCTTCACCAACAGCATCACTGGCAGCAGCTGCATCGAACTCAGCGTCCTTTGCCATAGCAGCAGCATCACCTGTACCTGTACTGGAACGACTCACCCCAGTAGGAACCCCTCAAACATGTGACTGACTCTGGGAGACAATTTTCTTAGTGAAAGGCCGGGATGGTGAAGCAAATTCATCCTCGTCATATGAGGGAACCTCAAATTTAGCGAGAAACCGGTTAATGAGGCATCCATAAGGCAGGCCAAGGTTGTTACGTTCAAAGGCGGCAACCATCTTTTGGATAATCAAAGTAGCAAGATCAATGGAGCGATTGAGAGCTATACACTGTAGAACAAACCCTTGTTCTTGATTGATTTCGGAGCTATGCGTAGTCACTATAATATTGGCACACACGATTAGATTTAGTAACCGAAACTGGGATAGAAGCTCATTTTGTTTGATCAGTGCCCCAGAGAGCCAAGGACGAGAGGTACCACATAGAGTAATGGCCACCTCATTGAAATCACAAGTGGGGTGCACTGGAAAAGGATAGAAGATCTGGAAGACTTGACTAATCCCTAAGAGCTCTCTAATAAGATTAGTGGTGACTGTGATTGACTTGGACCAGACCCAAGTCTTGAATGACGGACCAATGTGATCAAGACTTTCCATGTTACAATAAAATTCTCGCACCCAACTTAGGTTTTGAGAACTTGAGAAAGAGAGGATAATCCCCACCCAAGGGATCAAAAAGAGGATGGATAGGGATAGACTCAAAGGTGTTAGGTTGAACATTTCGTTCGAGATGAATGGTTCGGGATGGATAAGACTCGCGAAACAATTTGGCTTTCTCAGCCGAGGGAAACCGGTCGGAGTTAAAGAAGGGTCGAGAGACAGTGGACTTCCTTCTCTTGAAAGAAGACATGACTAAACCAAGTAATAGACAAAAAAAAAAAAAAACACAAGACCCCCAATCCAAGACAAAAAAAAAAAAAAAAAAAAAAAAAAAAACCAAAAGAGGAAAAACAAAACATTAGTAGCACAATCAAATATATCAACATTAGTTAGGCAGATAATGCTATAAAGCAACATGGTAAATGCATAGGAATCCCCAGGAACAAAATGCACCAGAGATGAGGCATTGTTAACAAGACAGCCATATCCAAAACAAAAGCAAATAGACTCAATGAAAAACAGTGAAACATGTAACAATAATCGACCTTTACCCATCTCAATATGCCAAAGACTTAATAAAATAGGACAAAATGCACACGACTAATAAAACCCAACTTATACGAACATGAGTGAAGGATGAAACATTAGTGAAAACACAACCAACTATGAAAGGAAACATGAAAAACAGAGATGAAACAAAAGATAGACATACCTCACGTGTGCGAGAAGAACAAAAATCAGCAAGAAAAGAATCAAAGAAGACAATGCACGGAATCGCCAAGGAGCCCTAGGAGAGAGAATGAAATTTGGGAAAAAAATGAACTGAAGGGTCGAGGGAGGAAGTATTTAAATCGAACCAGTCCGCTCGAGCGTGAGTTTGAACGCTCGAGCGGGACCCAAAGCACGCGTGGATACGCTCGAGCTGGGAAAAGGACACTCGAGCGCCAAAAACACCCTCGCAGATCTGCAAAACCCTGCACATAATGCTGAATAACAGAAATTCACGCTCGAGCATGATAAATTCCGCTCGAGCGGGGACAACACACCATTAAGCATCAAAACATTTTTTTTTAAATGAAAATAAAACAAAAACAACTCAATCAGAGAAGGGTAAACTGTAAAACAAAGGAGAGTATAATTGTAAGATTGTAATACTGGGATGAAATAAACCACACATCAAGAAGCCTGTAAACTTGTTTTAAAAAAAAATGAACAAGAAAATCATGAGCAAGTCAGATAATATTCAATCAATGATCATAAGCAACATGAGAATGCATAACTCAAAAACAAACAAGAGAGTTCACATATAAAATGTGTGTGTGTGATCCTTGAGAGGTCATAACGCTAGAGTTAATCCTCGTAGTGATCGGTTGGCTGGACCTCCGGCAAGAGTAACTAAACATCACAGAGAAAAGTCAAACCACTAGGAATCACGGGGTATTTGTTGAGTAAATGCGGAGGCTCCCCCTCAATCAATGAGTTTCTTTTTTTTAAAACTTTTCTTACTTATGGACACTTACTGGTGGCATGCACGGTCAAGAGTATAGAGACCAAACCAGAGAAGAATGAAATAAAAAAGGATCGCCTGGTTGGTGCCTCTGAGATAGCCTTTTCCTAATTCCCGGACTTCAATGAACTGAGGGAGAAACCGTGGAAATGAAAAATGATGGTAGATGGTTAAGAGACTCAACATCACCCATGATATACTAATTGTAACGCCCCGTCTTCCAGGTCGTTAATAAATCAAATCAACCTCAAATCAACCTTTAGATGCTTCAACTCCAATCGCCACTAAATTTGCTCCATGCCTGAAAAATAAATTAATTCGGGAAGTATACAATACAACAGGAATAACAAGGCTTAGACAAAAAATAAATTAACAGAGATCCAGCAACTACACAACCGATTAGATTCGATAATCAAGCAATTTACCAAATTGCACAAACAAGTCAACTCGACATATGATAATTTATCCAGAACCAAATACTTGGTCCTCCTCGGTACATGACCAATGACCAGCCTCACCCACCTCACCCAAGCACAAACGCTTATCTGGGCTATTGGTCCAAGCTATTGGCAAGGTCTACTCGATCCATGTACAGAGCATTTCCACGTCATTTAGCCAGACAAATCAACACTGAGTACACATAACAACTTAATGAAATTTATCAAATGACTAGAGTAATCAAATGAATCAACAACGAATAATTCCACAGAATTTACCAAACGATCAGAATAATCAAGAGGAGTACAAATTTACGATAATTAAAATAAACTCTTTGCAAGGAGATTTAGAGGAAGCATATTGTATACCACCGAATTACCTCAAATCAATCTCCTCCGTCTCCAACACTCGAATCTCGATCTTTCTCCATGAATCTCCAAATTCTAAGCCATAAGATATGTAAGGTTTCACAAAATCTACAACTCTCCTCCTTTATGAAAATGCTTACTCTCACTCTAACCACTCTTAATCTAAACTCAAAATCTGTATAACAAATGGAGAGAGATATGGGAAAAACCATAGAAAGAAGTTGAGAGGTGGCTCAATTTATAGGCAACTTGGTGTAACATACTAGTTGGAATTTGAAAGGACAAGTTTGAATATGAATGGACCACTAATAAGGATAGTAAATGAACCACTAATAAGGATATTAAATGAACCACTAATAAGGATATTAAATGAACAAGTTTGTCATAAAAGCCTACTAATTGGATATGAATAGACAAGTCACTAGTTGGATTATGAAAAGACACTAAAAATACGGGGTGTCACACTAGTATAGGTCAATTCCTGTGAAAAGGTAAAAGAAACACTGTTTAGTGGTCCATAGAGAACTTTGATTACTTGTGCGGAAACCCCTGCAACAGTTTATCTCAAGGATGTGTATAGAATGAGATCATGAAGGTAATGAGTATGGGCATTCAGAATGGGCTATGAACAAAGAAGAATGAGATCGTGTAAGCAGCATGAGCAGTGTTCATATAACTTTGGATGCAAAGATAACATGAATCAATGACAATGAGATTATAGCATCCTAGCACACATAAAAACAATCACTCATTCCCCCTCAAGTAACAGGTTACACCCTAGTGACTGAGCACGACACCCAAGGTCTTTCTAAGGAACTCAAACCGAAGAAGATCAAGGGGTTTTGTAAAAATATCAGCTTTTTGATGCTCAGTGGATACATGATCAAGAACAACAAGGCCTTCTTCCATTAACTCTCGAATAAAATGATGATGAATGTCAATGTGTTTAGTGCGAGAGTGTTGGACAGGATTTTTTGAAATGTTTATGGCACTTGTGTTATCACAGAAAAGAGTGAGAGTGTTCTGATCTATCCCATAATCATGAAGCATTTGCTTCATCCACAGCATTTGTGCACAACAGCTCCCTGCAGCGATGTATTCAGCCTCAGCAGTCGAAAGAGAAATGGCATTATGCTTTTTACTATGCCATGAAACCAAATTATTCCCAAGGTAAAAAAACCCCCAGATGTACTCTTTCTATCATCAGCACAACCTGCCCAGTCGGCATTAGAAAAACCAGTAATTTCAGCTGTAGTATTAGTAGTAAACCAAACCCCATACCCCAATGTCCCATTAACATATTTAATGATGTGTTTGACCGCAAGAAGATGAGACTCTTTAGGATTGGCTTGGTAACGAGCACAAACACCTACACTGAAAGCAATATCAAGACGATTGGCTGTGAGGTAAAGAAGACTCCCTATCATATTCCTACAAAGGGTAGGATCAACATCAGTACCAGAGGAATCTTTGGAAAGGTGAAGACTGGTGCTCATGGGAGTTCGTGCATGTTTGGCAGACTCAAGACCGAACTTTGACACAAGATTTTTGGCATACTTGGTCTGAGAAACAAACATACCAGAAGGAGACTGTTTAATTTGAAGACCCAAGAAATAAGACAACTCTCCCATCATGCTTATCTCAAACTCATGTGTCATGCAATCCAAAAAATATTTCACAAGATGATCAGCAGTGGATCCAAACACAATATCATCAACATAAATCTGAGCAACAAGTATATGAGACTTAGTATGTTTCACAAATAAAGTCTTATCCACACTACCCCTTTGAAAGTCATTATCAAGAAGAAATGTGGTAAGTCTATCATACCAAGCCCGAGGGGCTTGTTTCAACCCATACAAAGCCTTGTCTAACTTGTAGACGTGGTTTGGACATTTAGGGTCCTCAAACCCTTTTGGTTGCTCAACATAAGCCTCTTCTTTCAAGTACCCATTCAGAAAGGCACTTTTCACATCTGTTTGATACAATTTGAAACTAAGAAAACATGAAACACCGAGTAAAATACGAATAGATTTGAGACATGCAACTGGGGCAAACGTCTCATCATAGTCAACACCCTCTACTTGTGTGTAGCCTTGAGCAGCCAACCTGGCTTTATTTTTAACCACAGTACCATTCTCATCAGATTTATTTTTAAAGATCCACTCAGTACTTATCATATTCATGTCTCTAGGTCTAGGAACTAAAGTCCAAACTTTGTTACGTTCAAATTGACCTAATTCTTCATGCATGGCATTGATCCAACTATCATCTAGTAAGGCCTCTTTAATATTCTTAAGTTCAATTAATGAAACATAACACATATGAGATACCTCATCCCGAATTTGTCTTCAGGTTCTGATACACTTCCAATCACCTGTAAGCTAGATGATTCAGTTTCACCCTTGCTGATGGTTTGAACTCAGGACTTGCAATGACAGAAGCATTAGGAGTGGTGTCTCTCTGTGCACTCTTTGGACTCTGACTTACCTTTGAGGATGGTGCTGTCTCAACTTCTTGTGCTTGGGCCTCAGCTTCTCTTTGACTTGGTGGTTCAGTATCCAGGATTGGAGACTCACCATTGTCATCCTCATTTGTAGCTGGAGGAGGGGAACCTGTGTCATCTATAACCATATTGATTGATTCCGTTAAAGAAGAAGCTCACAGGTTATAGACTCGAAAAGCCCTACTAGTGGTTGAATACCCCAGAAAAATACCTTCATCACTTCTGGAGTCAAATTTGCCCAAAGGCTCTCTATCTTTGAAGATGTAACACTTACTCCCAAAAGTTTTGAATTATTTTACATTAGGTTTCAATCCTTTCCACAATTCATATGGAGATTGTAAAGTGTCAAGCCTTAAATACACGCGATTTATGACATGCTTCAGCCCAAAACTTTGGAGGAAGTTTCTTACTAAGGAGCATGACCCTAGCCATTTCTTGGACAACTCTGTTCTTCCTCTCAACCACTTCATTTTGTTGTGGAGTAATAGGTGCAGAAAATTCATGCTTGATTCCATGCATATCACAAAAATTCGAAAACGAACTGTTTTCAAACTCACGACCATGATCAGTTCAGATTCTTATGATACGCCCAATGGAAACACCCGATTCATTTTGGATGGACTAAGGCCTGAACAGCATTAAACGTATCCGATTTTTCCCTTAAAAAATTTGCCCATGTAAACCGAGTAAAATCATTAACAATTAAAAAAATGTATCTTTTACCTCCAATGCTTTCAGTGCGTGTGGGTCCCATAAGATCCATATAAACCAATTCAAGAAGACGTTTGGTTATAAAGCTGTTCATCTTTTTATGAGGGGAACGATTTTGCTTCCCAAGTTGACATGGTCCACACACATGATTCAGATTCTTACCCAGTTTTGGTACTCCTCTCACAAGCTCTTTGTTGGCTATCTTAGTTAGATCTTTGAAATTCATGTGACCTAATCTTTGATGCCACAAATCAATGTTACTTATGATGGCTGAGTGACAAGTGAGATCATTAGTAGTGATAATCCCATAGCAGTTATCAGATGTGCGAACCCCATGCAAGACAATATTTCCCTTTTTATCCAAAATTTCACATTTATTTTTTGAAAACAATACTTCATGGTGGGAATCACACATTTGACTTATGCTCAAAAGGTTTGCTTTAAGACCATCAACAAGTAATGCATTTTCAAGCTTGGGTAGACCAGCTACACTTATAGAGGCCTTACCAATGACTCTAGAAGTGCCACCATTTCCAAATGTAACAATTCCACCTTCATATTTTTCAAGGGAGGTGAAGTAGGATTTGTCACCTGACATGTGACGAGAGCACCCACTATCAAGATACCACATGTGTGAGTCACATGCTTTTAGAGCAGTGTGAACAACTAAACAAGTAAAATCATCTATTCTTACCCAAATCTTTTTGGTCTTAACAAAATCAGGTCTGGTGGTCTTGGTAAATGTCTTGGCGTTGTGAACACCCTCATGTATCTTGGTGTTTCGCCTAGACATGTAAGGTTGTCTCCTAACCCAAAAAGTATTTGAATTTATACCCTTTTGAGACACCTTACCAAACAATTCAAAGCAATAAGGACGAATGTGGCCATACCTACCACAATGATGACAAATAAAAACAGGTTTAACCTCCCTTTTGTTGATCTTACCCCCTTTAGGTAGATGAAGAGAGAGATCACCCTGGTCTACCTTCTACTTTTCCTTTGCTTGAGTCTTCAGGTCATGTGATGTAGAGGCTTGTCCCTTGTTAGCTATCGCATTACCATAGCCTAGCCCACTTTTGTCACAACCCATTTGTTGAGACCCAAGGATGTCTTCTAATGATTTGGAACCTTTGTTCCACATGGCAATTATGGCTCTAGCAATTTGGAGTTCTTCATCTTTTCTCACAAACCATCTCTTCCAATGTAGCTTGTGACATCTCAAGACTTTCAAGCTTCTCTTCATATGTGGAATACACTTTCAGGAGTTCATTCCTTTTAGTTTCACAGGCTAGAAGTTTCCCACACAGGTTTTGCCTGTCACTAGAGATCTGATAACATTCTGCTTTGCTGTTACAAGTTCTCCTATGAGCTTGACGTTCTCGCTTTCACATCCTTTGAGTTTGAGAGTGAGTTTGTCATTGATCTTGGACAAATTTAGATATTCATCGTAAAGCTTTTCATAAGCTTGTTGTAGATCATCACCATTAATCTCATCATTGTCTACAGATATTTCATCATCTTCTTTTTGCTCCTCATTCTCCTTGACCTCATCCAGTCGAGCAACTAAGGCAGGAAAGGTGATAAATGGTGGTGAAGATGACTCTCCTCTTTCATGAAATTGGCTCAGAATATCCCATGCATCTTTAGCCTTTGTGCAGTGAGCAACCCGTTGCCATTCTTCATCAGAAATTGCTCCACGAATAGTCATCAAAATCAAAACTCTCTGATTGCTTGGATTATCAGCACTGTCAACATCCTTTTCAGTGGCTTGCCAACCTTCTGGGTCAAAAGCTCTCAGAAACCCCCTCATTTTGATCTTCTAATATAGGTAATTACTCCCATCAAAGGTGGGAGCATGATGCAGATTCTGACCACGAGCAAATTCCACTGGCTTCGGAAGTGATTGAGTGAGAGTGGTCCAAAATGCCATGAAAGCACTATCCCCGTCTTCACCAGATTCAGGTTCTTCAGGTTCTTGCTTCGACCCACTTTCATCATTCCAAGTCACTGTGTAGACTTTCTTCTGATTCTTTTTCAAAGGACATTCAAGGGAAATATGGCCAAACCCTTGACATTCATTGACCCCTTGCCCCTTTACAATCTTCTTTTCAGTTTTAGGAGCAAGTTTTGGGTTTTTCATTACTTTTGTCTTTTGAAATAGGGTCTCTGAAATTAGGCTTCTGTTTCTTTAATTTTTTTTTGAACTGTTTAGTAAACATAGCCGTCATCTCAGACTCTAAATCAAACTCAGTCTCAGGAGTTTTTGCAGTCTCATGAGTACTAGTGAAAGTCACACTATCTTTTTGTTTTTTCTTAGAAATCTGGTGAGCTTCATAAGTCGGCAAGTTTCCAACCAACAGATCAAGCTTGAGGGTATCAACATCCTGAACCTCTT
This sequence comes from Camellia granthamiana, assembly GCA_036172215.1. Taxonomy (NCBI): domain Eukaryota; kingdom Viridiplantae; phylum Streptophyta; class Magnoliopsida; order Ericales; family Theaceae; genus Camellia; species Camellia granthamiana. The sequence continues at coordinate 76,364,292 of CM069909.1, forward strand.
CAATGGCTGTCACTTTTGATTGGAACCTCTCAGGTAATGACCTCAAAATTTTTCCAACAATTTTAGCTTCAGGGATTTTTTCATCGAGTGTGAAACAGGAATTCACGATGTCACTAAGTTTAGCATAGAAATCATCAAACGTCTCATCATCACGCATAAAAGGAGTTTCAAAGGCAGAGGTGAGACGTTGAAGGTTTGACCTTTTAACAGAAGTAGTACCTTCATGAATTGTTTCAAGAATGTCCCAAGCCTCTTTTGCTACCTCACACGTGCAAATACGACGAAATTCTTCAAGTGTGACGGAGCAAAAAAGGGAATTGAGAGCCTTACTGTTCCATCTCGAGTTTTGGTAATTGGTTGTGTCCCATTTATCAAGAGGTTTGGGAATATCAATACCATCAATGGTGACAATAGGTTCACTCCACCCATAGATCACACAGTGCCAAACTTTCTCATTGATGGATTTTAAAAATGCTCTCATACGAGCTTTCCAATAACAATAGTTTGTACCATCAAGTAACAGAGGTCTATGGGCCGAGTTACTTTCACGAATTGAATCCATATCACCGATCACACAAAATCACACTCCTACAGTTTTGATAAAAACAAAGAGTGACCTGCTCTAATACCAATTGAAAATCCTAAGTGATTCGTGATTAGATCAAAAATTAAATATTCAAATTCCCAATCATTCAAAACACACAATCTAAATCATCAAGCACTTACGAAAGTGATTTAGATTTGTTGTTTTCGAAATAAACAATAAATCGACACAAACGATTTTTACCTGGAAAAACCACAATTGAAGCACCTTCAATTGTGATAAAAAAAAACTACGGGCGAAATGCCACTAATCAATCCATTACTGAAAAAAGAAAGATTACAAAGATAACAAACAAATTACCAAACGCATTCAATTTGTCTTCAAACCTTCTGTAAATCTTTCACTAAGCCTTCCTCTCGGAATTGATTAATCTGAAGTTGAATCCACAACTTCACTTGCCAAATCAATGACTACGTACGGAATCAAACTCCTTTGAAACTCCACGTTTGAATCTCCAGATTCCACCGAAGAAGAACACTCTTGAATATAACCAATCAACCTCCTTGATATGTGCTTACCAATACATGAGTTTAATACCCACTCAAATTATCAAGGAAAACTCACAAAAATCTTCAGAAGAAAACGTCAAAAGAAACCCTAAGACTCTTAAAGAAGATCTAGGAAAAGTAACCTTAGAGTTGGACCAACAAGCGAATTTATAGAAGCAGAGATTGCGCGTTCCAAATCAGAGCGTGGGAATGGACGCTTGAGCGGAGACTCTGTATTGCGTGTTCCAAACCAGGGTTCATGCTCGAGCGGAAGATCCCACGCTCAAGCGTAAAAACACATCCCTCAATATTTTTGTAGACATGCAAAATACTGTGAGTGTAAACTCCGCTCGAGCGACCCTTTCCCCACTCGAGCGGGAAGAACGAAACTGGAAAATTACAATCTAAGTACAAACTTAGTTTTTCCATGGATTTTGACAACAAGGGTCCTAACAGCTCATTTTGATTAGGGTAAAAATGGTAGAAAGTGGAGGAAATAGAATAAATAAATAAATTTTTCTAAGTTTGTTTAGTATGAGAGTGATGAAAGTTATAAGAGAGTTAATTTTCTTGTACAACTTATAACAGCATGGTAACTAAGCTTCTATTTTCTTGCAAAAAAACACAAAAAATTACAAGAAAGATTAAATTTGTTGTAAAAGTAGTTACATATAATTAAAATTCTTATTTCTTGCAAAATTTTTGTCCTAATGAAATTCATATAAGAAAATATATATATATATTTTTTTTTTCTTTTTCTTTTTCCTTTTCTTTTCTTTTACTTCACTTTTTACCATTTTCACTTTTCATCATTTATTTCTTTATAATCAAACAGAGCCTAATAGTTAATTGCTTACCTTTATCTAATAGTACATGTTGTACTTCATAAATAATTTCTGGTCGATTTCTTTAAGGTTTTCGTTGAGTTTTTTTAATGACCTGATTATATTATTATTTTGTTCGATTATTATTTGTAAGACAATACTACTGTTATTTAAATTATTTGTTTCAATTTCTTCAATATATCTAATTCTTAAATATTTATATTGGCAAGATTGAGAAGCCAAATTTTGATATCAATTCTAAACACATTCACACAGTGCTTTAATAATGAAAAGGGATTTTGTAATTATAACTATAAGAAAATAGGGCCTTATAGTAATTAATAGAACCTTTGAGTTTGTATTTTATTTTTATATTCTCTTCAAGACTAAATTGATTTGAATTTAATATTAATATTTTAGGAACTTAATTCATAAAATCGACACTTTAAGGACTTAAATGAAAAGGGTGTTAAACTTTAGAGACTATGTAGTTTATCCTTTTTAATTTTGTCAACTTAAAAATTTGATTTTAGTCAAATTGATTGAATTTGAAAATGTCGTGTAAATTAATAAAATATAATTATAATTGTTGATACAGTTTGTTCACCGCAGATGGACTGGACTGATCCAAGCTCCTCAAGCCCACGTCCGAGCGACGAAGCCCACTGGTAGACCTGCAAACAAGTTCAACGGGGAACTGGGTAGTCCCCCAGTGAACCCTCCGGCGTGTAAATTAGAAATGGAAGTAGTGGATATAGATAGAGAGAGAGAGAGAGAGAGAGAGAGTTGGAGGAATAGAAAATGCTTAACCTTCTTCTTGCCTTCCATGCTTGCTTATATTCCTTGGTAATCATTTCACTGTCCCTTCCGACGTGCCTCCCTCGCCGAAAGCCTGTGATGTAGCCTACCTTGTTCAGGGTAAAGAGCGTTGTTCCGACGGGAAGGTGTTGTCGTAATAAATGCTGTAATGTGCCACATTAATGGTGATGTATTGTGGCAATAACTTTGCAGATCTTTGTCAGCTGACGTGGCCTGTTCTGCACCTACCATGTGTCCGAGTATCATTGGTCTTCCCTGCTCAGTTGGCCTCCAGCTGTCCTGGGCTTTGCTACCTGAGTTATGCAATGGGGTTTAAATGGTGGGCTTGGGTTTGTTCACTGTGGGCTGTGGTCCTTGTGGGCCTATCCATGTCAGTAGTCCCCCATTCCCGAGTGCAGCTTCAGTCCAACGAAGGGAATAGTACTAAGGAAGATGAGTCCTACCGGCAGAGAGAGGCCGACCGCGAGGGTGCCGACCGCGAGGGTGGCCGAGTGGGAGAGGCCGACCGTGAGAAGTGCCGACCACGACAGTGGCCGAGTGGAAGAGGCCGACCGTGAGAAGTGCCGACCACGATGGTGGCCGAGTGGATGAGGCCGACCGTGAGGGTAGCCGAGCGGGAGGGGCCGACCGTGAGGAGTGTCGACCACGAAAGTGGCCGAGCGGAAGAGGCCGACCGTGAGAAGTGCCAACCACGATGGTGGCCGAGTGGAAGAGGCCGACTGTGAAGAGTGCCGACCACGATGGTGGCCGAGTGGATGAGGCCGACCGTGAGGAGTGCCGACCACGAAAGTGGCCGAGTGGAGGGGCACGGGGCTCAAAAGGCGGCGTGTCACGTGGTGATGTGAAGTGGAAAAGACAGTGTAAGGGGAGGAGTCAGTGCATCGTGACCATACACGTGGCGGGATCGTGGGGGGAGGGGAAGTGAGGCGTTGGGGTAAAAAAGGAAACGATAGGTCATTCTGGGTTTGAAAAGACAGTTTTGGTGGATGATTTGAAAAGTTTTCAAACTGGCGAACATTAACTGGGATCCTTGGAATACGGGCAAACCGTGGGCTTTTCGTATCACTCGATTCACCTACTTCTTTACAAAAACTCAAAGCATCCCTAGTGTTAATTCCTTCGTTGCGCACAATACACCTTTGAAGCATTTTTTCAATTTTCTTGCACCTGCATCAGAGGCGATTCGCAGACATAGTTTAGAAATGGCCCAAGAAGAAACCGCGATTCTGAGGGTGGACCCACTAGGGGACGATGATGCGAAGGAGCTAGCGGCACAATATAGGGCAGAAAGGGTGGGGGGGTCGGGGGTGCGATCCCATGGTTCCACCATGATTGCGGCACCGACGCCAATCAGTCAGGTGGAACCAGATCACTGGCATTCGAGGGCTGACAGATCCATTATGACTGCGGCGGAGTTGGAGGCTATCCGTGAAATGTACCAGATTCCGGCGGAGGTGGAGTTGTTGCTGCCCACATCAACAGAGAGGCCGTCTGACGCCAAGCTAGGAGAGTTTTCTCTTTATGAGGAAGCCCTAAAGAGTGGGCTAAGGTTGCCACTGCCACAGATAGTGGTGGACGTGTTTAACCATCTGGAGGTAGCACCAGGGCAACTAATGCCCAATGCATGGAAGATCTTACTGGCTTGCGCAAGTGCATGGCCGAAGGCGGATGAAGGGCAGGCCATGACTGTGGATGAATTCTTCGGCTGCTACAAGGCGTCAGAGCAGCAGGAGACTTGGGTCACTCTTCAGGCGGCGGCAGGGAAGGGTTTGGTGGCGGGGTTGCCAACGTCCATCAAAGGTTGGAGGCCACGGTCATTCTACGTGTCCACCTCTGGAGGGGCGGGTGTGCGCACGGTGTGGAAGGTGCCAACCAGGTCTGTGGAGCGAAAATTGGGGGCGGCAGCAGAGGAGAGGGTGAAGAGAGTAAAGGAGTGGAGGGAGAAGGAAAAAGCTAAGTGGGATGAGCTCGTTCAGCCATCCGCGCTGTTTGAGGTGGGGTTGGGTCCGAAACCGATCGGTGGGGACCTCGACCGAGCGGAATTGGAGGCTAGGAGGAGAGTGCAAGAGGCAGAAGATCAAGGCATCTTGGTGAAAGCTCAGAAGTTCAAAGAGTCGCAAGCCGACCGATCGCCCCAACCAGCTACGAGGGAGAGGATTCGACCGCGTCCTCAGCCCTTGTGAGAGAAGAACTTGGGCGAGTTTGTGCCGTAACCGCTCCCAAAAGACCCTTTAAAGGAGAGGTCGTTGAAGGAGATGGAGGCTTGGGCATAGGGAAGAAGAAGAAGAGGGAAGAGGTTGAGGCGGAGTGAGGAAGAGCCAGCACAAAAAAGGAGGAAGGAAGTGAGGGTGGAAGAGGCCAGCCAGGCCAAGCAGGTGGAGGGGGGGGAAGTAGAAGAGACCCCAGAAAGGGAGGTCGTCCCAGAGGTGGTGGACGTATCCTCGCAAGTCAGGGAAGTTGTGCCAGTGATGACGGCGATTGGCATAGGGGTGGGGAGGAGCGTTCCTAGACAAAGGGGGGAGGAACGACCCCAGGGGGGTCCTGCACCCCAGGAAGGAGGAGTCAGCCTGAATACAGCCATCTACCATGCCCGTGCTATGGCTGGACGGCTGGAGGGAGAAGAAGGCCCAGCCAGGTCTGGAGCAGACCGCTTGGTGAAGATCGTGGAGGAGGCGGCTCTGCACTCGACATCAAGATTCGGTGAGGCTGACCTGCTAAGGGGGTTATACTCCGCTCAAATGGAGGTGACTACCTTAGCGGGGGGCCCTCCTGAGAAAGGCGGGGGCTGCCAAGCTCAAAGCAGATGAGGCCAAGGCCCAGTTGGCGAAGTTGACGAAGGAGAGTGCCGACTGGAAGACTGCCCACACTGAGCTGCAAGCGGTTAAGTCGGAGCTGGAGGACGCACGCCGCCAGGTTGTGTCGCTTGAGTTCCAACTGGCTGGCGAGCAAAAAAGTTGAGGAGTCCAAAAGAGCCTGTGCCATTGCAGTCGAGCGGCATGAAGAAGCCATGAACAGCAATGAAGAGCTGGTCAGGCAAAAAGATGAGGCAGTGTCAAGTTGAGGCTCTGCAAAAGGAGTTGGAGGGCGAGCGCCAAGGTGGTGGGAGAGAATGAGATGCTTCAAAAGGGAGTTAGAAGCAGAGAGGGGGCAAGGCGACCGCTGAGAAGGAGGTCCTCCAGAAGGAGTTGGAGGCGGAGAGGGGGCAGGGCGGCTGCTGAGAAGGCGGCATTGCTGAAAGAGATGGAGGAAGGGAGGGCAATGACGGCCACTGAGAGGGCGACCCTGCAAAGAGAGTTGGACGAAGAAAAGGCGAAGGCGGCCTCCAAAAGGGCGGCCTACCCTGATCTTTATGTCGCAGCAAGTTGATCAATTCAAGGGGATCCCCTGAGTTTCAGATGGCCCGTCGACGCAGCAGTCGCCGGCAGTTTGGCGAGGGAGGAGTCGGCTGGGGCGGGCTCGCCAAGGATGACTGCTAGGGGGGAGAACGGAGTCTGAGGTCATTGAGGAGCTTCCAGCGGTCAGATTTCTACAAACATGAAATGGCTGAATACTGGGACAGTGGGTGGAAGATGTTCAAACGCAGAGCTGAAGAACTGTTCCCAGACTTAGACCTAAGTAGTGTGACAATTGGGGAAGACGACGTGGCTCAGACGCCCCTGGATGAAGGTGTCAAAGAAGAAGATCTTGTAATCTAGCGAAGAGGAATGACTGGGGAAGGTGGAGAAGAGCCCCTTTGTGCGTTGTTGTCTCCTTTTTTTTTTTTTTTTTTGATTTGATGTAATGAACTCGTGTACACATTGCTGTTAATAAATAAAGTTGCCTTTGTTTCTATCAGTTGATTGTGTTTGCTTGTGTATAAGTCAGTGAACTATATTTGGGAACATCTCCATATAGAGGACTAACAAGGATTCAACGTTGAGGAAAACTAAAAAGCTTGCTTAAGCATAGTGAAACTGAACCTGTACGAAAACTTAACGGCAGAGTAGGATTGGATTAAGTAACAATTCAATGCGGAGTAAAGCTGGAGTTGTATGAAAATCGAGTGGAATTCAAGGTAGCGGAGATTGGACTTTGTATAGAATTTCAGTGAAGTACTTTTTTAATGGAGAGTAAAATTGGACTTGGAAGAAATCTTCAATACAAAGTAAAGTAAAAAGGCTCCTGAATGCACAATGTAGGCTAAAATGGGACTTGTATAAGAATTGAATGGATGAGAGTGACCGATCGGGAGTTAATCTGATTAGTAAGTGAAGCATGTGAGGACATCTCTGGAATTGTGACTGAGTGTCCTATTAAGGCTATAACTATGGAAATGAGGTTGTAAGTAACGCATTCTGAACCTGCATTGGTGGCACTCAGCCTGGTTGAGACTTTGGGCTGTTGATTATGGCTGAGCCTGACGAGGGCTCTGGGAGTGCTCAGTCTGGCTGCGACTTTTGAAGTGCTCGGTCTATCCGAGGCTTTGGGAGTGCTCAGTCTGGCTGATGCTTTTGAAGTGCTCGGTCTGGCCGAGGCTTTTGAAGTGCTCGGTCTGGCCGAGGGCTTTTGAAGTGCTCAGTCTGGCTGAGGCTTTTCAATGGCTCGGTCTGGCCGAGGCTTTGGAAGTGCTTAGTCTGGCTGAGGCTTTGGGAGTGCTCAGCCTGGCTGATGCTTTTGAAGTGCTCGGTCTGGCCGAGGCTCTTAAAGTGCTCGGTCTGGCCGAGGCTTTTGAAGTGCTCGGTCTGGCCGAGGCTTTTGAAGTGTCAGTCTGTCCGAAGCTTTGGAAGTGCTCAGTCTGGCTGAGGCTTTTGAAGTGTTCGGTCTGGCCGAGGCTTTTGAAGTGTAAGGACTTGCGAGTAAAAATGTTATTGAGACGACAGCTGTAGCTGGAAGTGTATTCCAATGACCAAAATTTACATTATGCGTCGAAAAGAAAGTACAATAATTGAGCAGAAAGTACAATAATTGATCAGCACAAGAGCAAAAGCCTATTGAAAGTAGCGTTTCAAATGTTCAGCGTTCCATGGGTGGGGAAGGTCTCGACCCACCATGTCTTGAAGTCAGTAAGTGCCCGGGCGTGGACGGGCTTTCACAATGTAGGGGCCCTCCCATTTGGCTGCCAGTTTTCCCTCAGTTGGATTTTTGGTGGCAAGAGTGGCCTCTCTTAAGACAAGATCTCCTGCGGCGAATTCCTGTGGTTGGACTTTGCGGTTGTAGTGCGTTCTCATTTCTGTTGGTATGAGGCTAATCGGACTGCAGCGGTCTCCCTGAGTTCTTCAATTAGGGTCCAAATCCGCCCGACGGAGCTCTTCGGTGAGCGCTGGGTCCGGATGTAGAACTTGCGGAGTGGGCAGACCGATTTCCACTGGAATAACCGCCTCAGCGCCGTAAGTTAGGCGAAAGGGGGGTTTCTCCCATGGGGGTCCGAGCTGTTGTCCGGTAGGCCCAGAGTACATTCGGCTCAGCTCCTCAGCCCAAAGTCCCTTAGGCTGCTTCCAACTTAGCCTTGATGATCTTCAGAAGGGAACGATTGGTGACGTCAACTTGGCCATTGGCTTGGGGATGGCCAGGGGAGGAGAAACATGGTTAAATCTAGAGATCAGCACAGAACTTTTCTGTATTTTGGCGTTGTCAAATTGCTTGCCGTTGTCTGACACAATGGCCTAAGGGATGCCAAACCTGCAAACGATCGATTGCCAGATGAACTTGGTTGTGTTCCGCTCGGTAATGGTGGCTAAAGGTTCAGCCTCTACCCACTTGGTGAAGTAGTCAATGGCGACGACTGCGAACTTGGTCTGGCCTCGGCTAGTGGGAAGTGGACCAGTCAGGTCGATCCCCCATTTGGCGAATGGATAGGGGCTGCAAAGCGTGATCAACTCTGTAGGCGGGGCATGGGGGATGTTGGCAAAGCGCTGACACTTATCGCACTTGAGGGACAAAATCAGTCGCATTCTTGATTAAGAGTTGGCCAAAAGTAACCAGTACGGAGTATTTTGTGTGCTAGGGGACCTGCCGCCCGAGTGGGTTGCCACAAATTCCCTCATGGATTTCCTGCATGACATAGGTTGCTTGTGTTGGATTGAGGCATCGTAGATATGGTCGTGAAAAACCACGCTTGTAGAGGATGCCACCATCGAGAAGATAGTTGGACGACCGAGCCCTTACTTTGGCGGCCTGCTGTTTATCATCTGGGAGGGCCCCTATCGTCAGAAATAGGATGATGTCGGATGCCCAAGGGATGGGTTCAGACTGGAGGAACTGCACTTCGTGCAGGTCGGGTGTGATGGCCAGATGAGTTAGGTATTCGAGGCAGACTCCGTGGCTGAGGTCAGACTGGTCAGCAGAGGCCAACTGAGCCATCTCGTCTGCCTTGGAATTTTCCGCCCGAGGTATGTGTTTGATCTGGAAAGTATTGAAGAGGCGAACAAGGGGGAGTGCCATGTCCCTGTAAGCCCGCATGGTGCCATCCTTGGCATCGAATTCCCCCGTGATCTGACCGACGATGAGCTGGGAGTCACTGAACACGCGGATGTGGCTAACACCAATGTCTTTGGCCAGGCGGAGGCCTGCTATCAACGCTTCATATTCAGCCTCATTGTTGCTGGCTTCAAACAAGAGACGGAGAGCGCATTTGAAATAACCACCTTCGGGGGAGGTGAGGATGAGGCCCGCCCCACTACCTTCCCTCCGGGATGACCCGTCAACGTTGAGAGTCCAAGAATGGGGGTCTTCTGGTTCGGCAGGGGTTGGTGGAGGTGGAGGGGTAGTGGTTGGGGTGGTGTTGGTGAATTCCAGGATGAAGTCGGCTACAGCTTGCCCTTTGATTGCTGTGCGAGGGCGGTAGGAGATGTCAAACTGGCTGAGTTCCACTGACCATTGCATAAGTCGGCCGGAAAGCTTTGGTTGCTGGATGATCTTCTTCAGGGGTTGGTCGGTGAGGACCACTATGGAGTGGGCCTGGAAGTAAGGACGAAGTCGTCTGGAGGCGGTGACCAAGGCCAGGGACAGCTTTTCTAACAGTGGGTAATTCTGCTCTGCCCCCTTGAGAGCTTGGCTGATGTAGTAGACCGGCCGCTGGACTGAGCCATCTTCCCGTATAAGGGCTGCACTAACGGCGGTGTTCGATACTACTAAATATAAGAAGAGGGGCTCGCCGGTGATTGCCTGTGAAAGAAGGGGGGGATTGGCCATGCATTGTTTCAACTGCTGAAAAGCCTTTTCGGATTCAGCTGTCCATTCAAAAGTTTGCCGAAGAACTTTGAAAAATGATAGGCACTTATCAGTCGCGCGAGAAATAAAGCGGTTGAGAGCCGCCACTCTGCCGGTGAGTCTTTGGACTTCTTTAACAGTTTTGGGTGACTGCATCTCAATCAGGGCCTCGATCTTTTCAGGGTTGGCCTCGATGCCGCGCTGACTGACCATAAAACCTAAGAACTTTCCAGATCCTACGCCAAAGGCGCACTTCTCTGGATTGAGCTTCATTCGATACTTGCGAAGGGTGGCAAAGGTCTCTCGTAGGTCGGTCAGATGGTCAGCGGAGAGTTTGCTTTTGACTAGCATGTCGTCTACATACACTTCCATGTTCCGACCGATCTGATGGTGGAAAACGACATTGACTAACCGTTGGTAGGTGGCCCCAGCATTCTTCAGTCCGAATGGCATCACACGGTAGTGGTAGGTACCTCGGTCGGTGATGAAGGATGTGTGTTCCCGATCGGATGAGTGCATCATGATTTGGTTGTACCCGGAGAAAGCATCCATGAAGCTGAGCATTTGGTGACCGGCCGTGGCGTCGACCAGCAGATCTATGCGGGGGAGTGGATAGCTATCTTTGGGGCAAGCTCAGTTCAGGTCAGAGTAATCGACGCAGAGGCGCCACTTGCCATTGTTCTTGCGGACTAGAACCACATTGGACAGCCACTTAGGATAGTCTACATTTTGGATGAATTGAGCCTCAAGGAGTTTGTCAACTTCTACGGCTATGAGATTATTACGCTCTGGGTGGAAAATACGCTGCTTTTGACGGTAAGGCCGGAAATGAGGTTCGATGCTGAGGCGGTGAGTTATGAGGGAGGGGTCAATGTCGGGCATGTCTGCATGGGTCCAGGCAAATACGTCATTGTGCTCGGTCAGAAGGGCAGTGAGGTCGGCTTTTGCCTGGGGGGATAGTTGTCAGCCAATCTTAGCAGTTTTTAGTGGATTGGTGGGGTCGATAGGGACCTCGACGAGCTCCTCCACAGGTTCTCCTCTGACCAGCTCGTCTTTATCCCTGACGTCAAGTCCTTCGATGATCATTGCCTCCTTCAGCTTGGCTTCTTTAAGCTAGGCAACATAACACTCCCTGGCCATTGTCTACTCCCCTCTGACTGTTCCGACCCCAAGATCAGTGGGAAACTTGAGGGCAAGATGGTAGGTGGATGTGATGGCTTGGAAAGTGTTGAGGGCGGTTCGACCAAGGATGATGTTGTAGGCAGATGGGCAATCAACTACAAGGAAGGTGAGCAACTTCGTAGCCTGCCGTGGGTATTCGCCGATGGTGATGGGGAGGTCAATGGAACCGATGGAGGTCACACGATCGCCAGTGAAACCGACCAGGGGCGTTTGGAGTGGGGACAAGCTTTCTTCTCCAATCTTGAGTTAGCGGAAGCAGTTGAGGAAGATGATGTCTGAAGAGCTGCCATTATCGATGAGAATCCGTCTGACCTTGTAGTTGGAGAGGATGGCCGAAATGACAAGGGGGTCATCATGCGGGTAGCGGATGCCTGTACAGTCAGCATCCGTAAAGGTAATGGGTTCTGCCCACTGTTTAGGCTGTTTGGGGGGTCCGTCCACTGTGGCGACTGTTTTGTCTGAGCCCTGCCGTATTTTTCTAAGCTCTGCCCTTTGAGCCGAGCGGGATGGTCCTCCGCAAGCAAGTCCGCCTGCAATAACTCTAATTTCACCAACTGGCGGAGGTGGGTGACCTTGTGGCCGGGGTTGTTGCGGAGGTCGGTCATGGCCTTGGTTATGTTGGGCTGGCTGCCGGGGCGGGGTGCGCCGGCGGTTATCTCCGCGGGGCTCGGTCCTTTGCCTTTGCTGGGGGCTAGTATCTGTGAACCGGTTGAGGCGCCCCTGACGTATAAGGGCCTCCACTTGGTCCTTGAGGTTGATACAGTCATCAGTGTTATGGCCATGATCCTGGTGAAAGCGGCAGTATTTGGACTGGTCTTTCCGACTGGAGGGGGTTCGGGAAGGTAGTGGCCACTTGAGAGGGTAATCCCGTTGGATCTGATGAAGGACATGTTCTATGGGAGAATTAAGGGGCGTGTACCGCTTGAACCGACCGGTCGGTCGAGGTTGTGCCGACCGGTCGGCACGAGGGGGTCGGTCGGTATGGTGGGGCGTTTGGTTGGTGTACTGGGTGTTTCGGGATTCCGAGTCCTTTCGCTTGTCTCTGGGGGTCGGCTGTTTAGTGAGTGGATCCTGCCGAGCGGCTAGTGAATCCTCGGCATTCATGTATTTCTGGGCTTTGGAGAGCAGGGCGGCCATGGAGGTCGAGGGGTTCTTGGAGAGAGAGAAAAGGAAGTCGGACGACCGTAGGCCGGCCATGAAAGCCGTGAGGATGACCTTGTCGTCGTTTTCCGCCACCTGGAGGGCTTTGGTATTGAAGCGAGTAACGAAGCTGCGCAGTGATTCCCCCTCGATCTGACGGATGTTGAGTAGTTGGGTGGCCGGGCGACGTTGGCGCTGAGCTCCAATAAAATGGCTCAAGAAAGAGTCACTAAGATGCTGAAAAGTGGAGACCGAGTCTGGTGGTAACTGGCTAAACCACAGCCGAGCCGACCCCTTCAGTGTCACAGGGAAGGCTCGGCACATGATTTCGTCGGGGAAGGCATAGAGGATCATGAGGGTGCGGTAGGTCTCCAGATGGTCAATCGGGTCGGTTGTGCCATCGAAGGAGTCAATGGTGGGCATTTTGAATTTGGCAGGCAGGGGTTTATTTCGGATGGAGGCGATAAATGGCGAGTGTGCGGTGGTGGAGGGCTTATGCTGGATATTCTGCATAACCCCCTGGAGCTGGAGCTTCATGGCTCTGAGTTCAGCGTCCCAAAGGGGAATGTTGTCGCCACCAGAGGGAGACAGGTGTTGGACGCTGCTGGCTTCTCCCTCGAGGACTGGTGTTACGACCGACGGACGTGGGGGTGGAGGCGGTGGATTTACATGTGGGTGAGGGGGTTGAAAACCTCCCGAGTTGAGTGGGTTGGGTTGTGGGACAATATGGCTCGGAGTTTGTTCTGGATGGGGTGGGATATCTAGAGGCGGTGGTGGAGGGATAGGGAGGTTTCTCTGGAGCAGAGCGTTTATTAAGGCCTGGTTTTGCTCGGCCATGCGGTTGATGCTGTTGGTAAGCTCGATGAAGTACTGTGGTGGGTCGTTTGGATTGGGAGGGTCGGTCTGATGATCGGCAGCATTATGGTGGGAAGCCATGGATCTAGTCGTGACCATACACTTGACAGGTGAGACGTAAAAGGTTACGGGAACGAGGTTTCCGGCGGCAATGAACACAACTGGCGCACGGACCAACCAGTTCCCACAGACGGCGCCACTGTTGATACAGTTCGTTCACCATAGATGGACTGGACTGATCCAAGCTCCTCAAGCCCATGTCCGAGCGACGAAGCCCACTGGTAGACCTACAAACAAGTTCAACGGGGAACTGGGTAGTCCCCCAGTGAACCCTCCGGCGTGTAAATTAGAAATGGAAGTAGTGGATATAGATAGAGAGAGAGAGAGAGAGAGAGAGAGAGTTGGAGGAATAGAAAATGCTTAACCTTCTTCTTGCCTTCCATGCTTGCTTATATTCCTTGGTAATCATTTCACTGTCCCTTCCGACGTGCCTCCCTCGCCGAAAGCCTGTGATGTAGCCTACCTTGTTCAGGGTAAAGAGCGCTGTTCCGACGGGAAGGTGTTGTCGTAATAAATGCTGTAATGTGCCGCATTAATGGTGATGTATTGTGGCAATAACTTTGCAGATCTTTGTCTGCTGACGTGGCCTGTTCTGCACCTGCCATGTGTCCGAGTATCATTGGCCTTCCCTGCTCAGTTGGCCTCCAGCTGTCCTGGGCTTTGCTACCTGAGTTATGCAATGGGGTCTAAATGGTGGGCTTGGGTTTGTTCACTGTGGGCTGTGGTCCTTGTGGGCCTATCCATGTCAATAATTACTATGAATTTTTTCATTTTTATCAGCAAAAAATTTTATTGATGGAAATCAATGATTGTTTTACAAAGATGAATATCAATAAAGGAAGGAGAGTGCAAAAGCATCAAAGCATTACAAATCCACCACAACTAAGTTTACACATAAAAATAAGTCCAATCATATGTTAGCACTACACCTAAATTGGTGATAAACCAACTGAAATAAAATAAAGTAAACAAAATAAATACAAAGATAACACCCCAAAGAGCAGAGCAAAAACAGAATCAGCAACCCTTGACCTGTATCAACCAGGGCAATAGCATCAGAAACAACCAAAGCCTTCCAAAGAGTGGGTGTTGCTGCTACCCCTGTTTTTTATGAATTTTTTGTTTATAAATTGTTTATATATTTGGTAATGCGCAAGAATCTAGAGCAAAATGCACCGAAATGCAACTATATCCAGAGAAAAAAAATTAAGGACCAAAACCAATAACCAAGTCTATTTTTAAAAAAAAAAAACATACAAAAAAAAAAATATAATAATTTTAATGACTTTTTGACTAAATACCAAACGGGGCTTTAATCAAACATGTATTGTGAAGAGACCGGCAACTACCCCACTAATTCAAAAATCAAACTATTCGGTTGCTTTTTGAAGAGCCTATCAGGATGGTCTCCGTCGGCAACCTATCAAAAGCAGCAAGTCTCAATTTCATATTTTCCCAGTTTGGTACTCGAGCAATGTTGAATTCTGTAGAGTTTCTTCTCTGCAATGATGAAAATGGTGGAGACTTCGGGTCCCTGGTCTTGATTTGTGGAGATCATCTCTGGTTGTCTCCAAGTTGGAGTGTCTGATATTAATTATACTCTATTTAATTTTAAACTTCTATTTTGTTGACCATGATCGTTTGTGATAGCCTTCAAATCCCATTTCACTTCTATTTTGTTTTAAATTTTATAATGTTTTTTTTATGTCCTTCTAAACTACAAGGATTTAAACAATAAATTATTTTAATATAAATATTTTTTTTAACAAAATATATAGATATTAAAAAAATAGATGACTTTTTTTAACAATTGTCAAACATAATTAAAATAATTTTTTTTTTGGTCTTAAATAGTTAAAAAGTGACTTTTGCTAAAATTAAATAGAAATAAGCTTTTTTTTTTTTTAATTAAAAGTGATAGCTGGTGAAACTTTTTTTTTTTTTAAGGAAAATTGACCAAGGAGTCCTATATTTTGGACTTGTAATTCATATAGTCCCATATTTTTCCTTGTGACATTAAAAATTGACTCATTTGTCTGCCGCATTGGAGTGTCATATTTGGAAAAAGTATATTAAAGAGCTTTTTAATGTCACATCGTACCCGTCATGTTCGAGCGTCACATTTAAGAAAAGTATACTAAAGAATTTTTAATTTTTTTAGAGTGTCACATCATACCCGTCACGTTGTCACGTTTGAGAAAAGTACACTATGTAGTTTTTATTTTTTTTGAAGTGTCATATCATACCCGTGACATTGTCACATTAGGGAAAAGTAGAGTTTTTTTTTTTTTTGAAGTAAAAAGTTTTGGAGTGTTACATCATACCTGCCACGTTGTCACATTTAGAAAAAATACACTAAGGAGTTTTTAATTTTTTTGGAGTGTCACATTAATACCTACACATTATAATATCACATTATATCTGTCACATTAATAAAAAGGGTATAGTTGTCCACAAAAACACTATCAAAATAAAAAATAGAACCACATGAAAAGAAACTCTCCACTAATAGGACTTAACAAATCAATAGAAAGATTTGGGATTAATTGGAGTACTTTTTTGTAATATGAGATTTATTGGTAAATATCTTCTTTTTTATATAATAAAATAAAAAAAGAAAATGGCAGTTACACGTGATAATTTATTGTTCTAGCAATGTTACAGACCTAAACTTTTATCCACAATGATATGTCAAGGGAATTGGGCCCCATGTCTTGAGTGTATAGCAAATTAAGAGTTGACACATATAATACAATATCATTGTGGGTACAATTTTGAGTGTTTTTTTTGTGAGTCTGAAACATTTTCCTTATTGTTCATATAGACTTTTTTAGCACTTGCGAAAAATGGTGGATCTTGTTTTTTTTTTTTTTAATCTCAATTGTCAATTAAACAAACTAAAATAAAAAATGAAAATTTTTTGGCTCAAATTGCTAAGAGGCAACTTTTGCTAAAACAAATATAAATAAATGTTATTTTTCTAATAAAAATGATGGTTCGTAAAATATCTTTTGTATTTAAAAAAAATGAAGGTTACGGTGATAATTCATTGGTCATTTAGAATTATTTTTAAATCAAATGAAAATGTCATTCTAAATTTTCTTCTTACCCTTTTTTTTTATCCAGATATTTTTATTTTCTAAGAAATTTAATTTTGTTATATTTAAATATTTTATTGTAATTTTTAAATTAAAAATAATTTTTGAAAAATCATATTTAAATTATTTTATGTCATTATAAAATGCGATTTTTTTTTTTAATATCAACTTATTCGATGATCCTTTTCTAAAAGGTATATTTGTTTTTATTCATTAATATTAAATTTTTAATTGATCTTATTTATTATTAAAAAAATAAATTAGTAAATAATTTTATATATTTATATATACAATTTTGTTATTGTTCAGGTTATTTACTATCTCTGCCTAAGTCCATTCAAATTTATTCAAATTTTTGAATTTTACATAAGTTCTCACCGAATTAAAAATTATGTTGCCCAATATTTAAAAATGTATAGGCTTGACTCAAGTTATTTGGATTTAACTCGTCCAAATTTACAACTCTAACAAGGGATTGAAAGTAACATAATTAAAATTGTGATAAATTAAAAATTAATAGGTAAATTGTGATAAAATTGTGAAATTAACTGTAAGATATATCAAACGCAACAGGTAAAACGATTCAAGCCATACCTTAGGCAATGGAATCCGAAACGATGAACCTTGTGGGTAAATCACGTGCTTCTTGAATCACGAACTAAGAACACTCAGTAATGGAGTGATACCACAGTATGAGTATCACCCACTATAATCACAGTGCAAAAGGCTAGATCGTTCTCTGATATGGGAGAGAGTTAGAGAGAGTATGGGAAAAATATTATGGCTAAAAACCACATAACATATCTGATGTTCTGTATCATTCAGATATATAATCAAATATATAACCATATATATCTATCTATCCATATCTCCTAAGGCTATGATAGATATATATAGATAGAGGGTTATCCTAACAAATAGGATAATCAGGAAATCAAATTCAAATTCAAACTACATGGGTAATTTGAATGGGTCATGGGTCATGCCACATGGGCGCCCAAATTCGGGTCCAATACTCGGCCCAATTTCCAACATCTCCCACTCGCACATGTGTTGGCATGACACTGCCACATCCCTATCTCAATCTCCCCAAATATTGAACAATCCCATACTAGCCAATGAACCGTGCGACCGTTGAGAAACACCCGCATGTGGGAGCTCTATACTAGAACTCAAAAAATGAGCCAGCATAGAGACATCAACCCGAAAATAAAAATAATGTCTCATATACCCCAGACCCATCTAATTACACTGGTCCAAAAAACATCTTTAATCCCTCAAAAGAGCATGTTTGACCCTCTCAATTCTTGCAATATTTTCACACTTCATCCGCCTCTCATATAGAGCAATGTGAGTTGCCAACAGTGAATATACAACAGTGGTATAATAATAGATGATCTTCCCTTTGCCCTCATGCCATTTAGTTTAGGATTGACCGCTTTCCCAGTGATGTCCCTCAAGGCCGAATCATACATGACCGCAGACAACATATCAAAGTAACAGAACATCAACCCCTTACCTTATGACATAGTCAAAGGTCACAAAAAGGTACATAAATGAAAGTCATATCAATAATGACACGTAAGACTCATACGGTGAGGACACAGGGATCCATTCTGTCACCTCATTACTCAGTCGCCAAGCACATGTAGTATGAATACATGCTACGGTGGAGTAACTCTTCCAAAGAGTGACGTCATACTTGATACACTGTACAGATCTTAGTCTAGTCGCTTTCTAGCGCCTAACCCGAATTCTCTATTTGCTCGTCTTCCAGGGGCCAAATGAGATCTCGCATCTGGCTAATCATAACAAGCACAACATGCACAACATGGAAAGTGGGTACTAACATCCATATTTGGTCCTTAACACGACCTCATTTTGATTGTAACCAAGGTGACATACATAGTGGATAATTTAAGCCTCTCTTGGCCCCAAATGAAAATAAACTACTAATCTCATCCTTGCTCGCTCCCAAGCGCCAAGGGCGATTGCTCGTGTGAGTGAGTCAATCTTACCTGCTAACATCATCATCTGCTAACCATTATGACATAAACCATAATAGTGTCAACATCCCATCATCTCACAACAAATAAGTGATCGATTTTTAAAAAACACGACCACAGTTTGCGTAATTTTAGATTCCAAGCATAAGCCTTATCAGCACCTTTTGCGATAAGCATATACAACGGAATCCACCATTTGCGCCTCACATGAAGTGGTTCAAGATCACTACCTCTTGCGCAATTACCTCTCTAAAGATATTTTGGTGACCAATCTGCATTCATTCAAGATGCGCCCAACTAGCGCATTGAATCTTACAAGGGGCAAATTAATATACTACTAGTAAAGCATTCCATCCATAGTCTAATGAGCAAGGTCAATGTCTAAACTACTCAGTTGACCATTTACCAAAGATAACACTTATCATGCCAAATACGCCCACATAGCGTACTTCAAGCTCCCACAACAAACAAAAAACAAAGGAATATAGGTCATCTGTTTCTCCCAAAGACAATCTGTGGATTCACTCAATAGCTAAGGCTCTGACTTTTACCGATAGGTAAGTCAATGGGTTTGCAATTTTGCATCTAGAATCATTCTAGGATATTCCTTATGTAAGTCATCAAAGACAAACCTGGAATTCTCCCAAAACAATCCCTAAGGATCGTACATCCAAGCATATAAATTACATCACCAATGTCCATCATATCTAAAACAGAGGACTGCCCACCCTAGGTGGCGACAACCTTATAAATTCCTAGCTCATAATGACTACGTAAGGAAAAACTTCTTTTGGACCATTGATCATGCCTCAGTGGTCTTCATCGATCATCATTGGCCTATCATGGCTCGACGAAATCTAAGAACCACTATTTGGATGACTGTTTTAGGCTGTAAAAAAATTATTGGAACTAGCAACCTTTTTGCGCTCCTAACTTTTTACCATAAAAGCAGAAGGTAAATCTCTGCGGATCTACTTATCCAATTCTCCAATGAGAAGTTAGGTCACAACGTCCATAAATCAATGTTCTGAACTTATGTCAATCATAGCCTAAGTCGAAATAACCTCACTTCCCAGAAGGAAGTCTTCTCATGGTCTACACCTTCCTCATTGGTGCGACTTTTCGGTATCTAGCGAGCCTTATGCCTCAACAATGACTATCCAAATTGCGCATTACCTTAGAATAGTTTCGCGTCATAATGGAAAGTCAACCAAATTATAGAAATGGTTAATCCTCAAAGACTTTGTCTTAAACTATGCAACATTGATCCACCTTCTAAAAACAAGAGACTAGAGCCTTTGGCATTATCCTAGGTTCTTTATCATCTTGCGGAGCAATCATGAATGTTTCCCTCTCAATCACCTAGTGATGACGTGAAAAATTTTCACATTTGCTTTTATGCAACTAAGAATGTAGAGTATTCTTCTCTAATGGAGTAATCCATTAGTAGGCACATCGCTCCCACTGTCCCTAAGATATTGGAAATTTCTTTCCATTCTCAACTAGTCTACATAGAGCGCTATGCTTATAATTCTCTATCTTATAGAGTTCAAACTCTATTCACGTCACCTTTACTAAGAAAACTTTACGTGACTTAGTTACACTACCACAAAGCTGCTTACCTATATGCACATGATCCGGAGGGTTTACATGACATCATACAATAATGCGCCACATGACCCTAAGTGTTTACAAGACAGCATACAATAATGCGCCATAAAACCCTAGGTCTTAACTTCGCAACCTTATGAGAAGTAAAATAAAGATAAGCTGCTTAACAATTACAGATCGCCCATAGATGGCTCTCCGCTAACCCATTATTCAAATGGAGTGTAAAATCTGATATGGAGGGCACTTAGTTAGGGATATAGGCAACAAACTAAAGTGCAATTCTCAATTGGGAAGCATTTTTGCACCATCATCCACCTAACATTAACAATACTTAATTCCTTATCTCTACTACACCATTGTGTTGTTGAGTACTAGGAATAATCAATTTTCTAAGCATCCATTTCTCTTCACAGAGCTTTCTAAAAATAACTCAAATAGATACTCGCCACCTTGGTCAAACCTAAAAAGCACGAAAGCTATTAGCTGATTGATCTCGACCTCATATGTGCAATGTCAAAAATTATCTCAAAACTTTTGACTTATGGGAGATCAAATGGTCTTGACTTAGATGTGTATCGTAATCTATAAATATGTCGAGATTGAGGCTAGCTATCATACCCTTGCACATATCCAGTCACAAATATCATAGTGGACTAAATGTGCTAATACAAATGCCCTTCTGCAGCTTTCCTACTTACATGTGCGCAACTATTGCGAACAAGGTTACACATTCATATGAGAGCAGGATGTCACAAGCGAGTGGGCCCGAGAGGGCCTACTCAAACCATCCATGTCATCTTCTCATTAATGTGATTAAGTATAATAAGCCACCGGTTCATGACCAATGTCATAAACTAATTCCAATCATCCTAATGTGTGAGTTCTCGAAGACAAGTTTTAAAGGTTTAGGCCTAACTAGGTAGTGACTCACGACTAATTCATATTCACTAGATCATAAAAGGATGTCATGGAGATATCAAGTGCACCTAAGTCGCAAATTTAACTAGTAAGTGCTAATCCCCTGCACCTTCAATTCAATTTTATTCTCCATACACTTTACTGCATCTAGTTGAAAGATGACGATACTCCTCTTGCCATCTCTGTTTCTCGCTTCATAGTTACTTGCAATTAATTCACTACAACAAATTTGGGATTTAAAGGCGAAACAAATTTGTCCCAAAATGTATATATTTCGTCACCCAAACTAATTACGACGAACATTTTTTGTCACCCATTTTGTCGCCAAAGCGTCGTCGCTAAAGGGTCTTAGAGATGAAAAAACAAATTCGTTATTGAAAATGATAAATTTGTGACGAATTTTTTTGTCTCCAATACACTCTGTTGGGAACATACTTGTAAGTAATTAGCGACAAAATATTTTGTCATTAAAGGAGAAATTAGAGACAAAAGTATTTTGTCATAAATATAAGAAATAGAGACGAAATAATTTTGTCACGTTTAATATAAACGAATATGAAAATTTTTTGTCAAAGAAGCTACCAATAAAGACAAAAATAAATTCATTATTAAAAATGATAAATTTGTAGCGATTTTTTTTATCTCCAATACACTCTGTTAGGAACATACTTGTAAGTAATTAGCGACAAAATATTTTGTCATTAAAGGAAGAAATTAGAGACAAAAGTATTTTGTCATAAATATAAGAAATAGAGACGAAATAATTTTGTTACGTTTAATATAAACGAAGACGAAATTTTTTTGTCAAAGAAGCTACTAATAGAGACAAAAACAAATTCATTATTAAAAATGATAAATTTGTGACGAATTTTTTTGTCTCCAATACACTCTGTTGGGAACATACTTGTAAGTAATTAGCGACAAAATATTTTGTCATTAAAGAAAGAAATTAGAGACAAAAGTATTTTGTCATAAATATAAGAAATGGAGACGAAATAATTTTGTCATGTTTAATATAAACAAAGACAAAAAAATTTTGTCAAAGAAGCTACCAATAGAGACAAAAACAAATTCATCATTAAAAATGATGAAATAATGTCAAAAAAAATTCGTCACACATTGAAGGTAATAGTGACAAAATGTGACAATATTTTTTGTCATGACAAATTCATTTAGCGACGAAATAAAGAATTCATGACAAAATTAATCATTCACCTAAGCCAAATAAGAGACAAAAAAACCTTCTTTAGGGATGGAAAATTTTGTTAGTATTCCATAATATTTTTTTCCACATTATATACCTATTTTATCAAAATCTAAATTTTAGTTCAACAAATATAACCCTATTCATGTTGAAACCTGTTGAATATAACAATTCTATCACAACTTAACCTAACCTGTTATCAACACACTTACAAATTAACAAAATGAAAATATCCATTCATCATTACAAATAATTTCATCCTAATACAATAAAATAGTGAAATATCCACAAAATATTCAAACGTTATAACTTGTTCAATTCCACCAAATATCCAACAATAACTAGTGCAACTCCACAAAGTATGTGCATCCATATCAAACAAAAATGAACATTCAAGCAAATTACATCATTGTTGCACGTCAAAAATGCCACCCCAATCTAATCTGCAAAAAAATAAATTAAAAGCTTTAGTAATTAATCAATTATACAAAAGATTAAAAACATTAGTAACTCATCAATTTACAATTAGATCAATTATACAATGTATCCCTCTAATAGACTTTTTTCGAGATTATGAGAACAAAAAATTAATTTTAATGGTGCATCCCATTAATGTGTCGTAAGTTCATACAACTTATATTGGTCCCTCCTAAGGTGTTTCTATTGGTTCCTCTACAAATCTGTAGTTGTGTGATAATTTAGCATTTCGACGGCTTTTTTTTGAAGCTTGAAGTATAGAGAAAAAAAATATTTTTTAGACTAATTCACAATTTATACATCACGTGCACTTGTACAAATTGGATGTCATATGCATGTTTTCATTACTTCCTAATTCTTCAAACATATATTTTTTTTATAAAATTTGTTATATTAAAGTTAATATACTTTACCAAGAAGTATGTCCACTTGTGGATGAGTCCCCTCCACTTCCAAAGTGTCCAGTGAATCCTTTGGTCCTCAAAAAGTTTACAACATCAGCCATTATCTCCCCTTGCTTCTTCCTACCCTCTTTAAGATCTTCTATTTGATTGCTCTGCATTCGTATTTGTTCCTTCTGTGTCTCTATTTGCATCTCAAGTGTGATGACCGGGTTCCTTTTCCTCTTTTTGTTTTCCTTCTTTTGGTTTCGTTCTCTTTTATTCTTATTGGGTTGGCACTCTCGGAAATCATTTCCAGGTTGAGACTCTTGTTCTTGTGTGTGTGTGTCGGTGTTGAAGTTTTTGTTCCGGGAGGTGTGGGGTCAAGTCCAGAGTGCCCGAGGGAGAAGCGGAAGTTTTTCTAGGCTGCTGGGCATCGCCACACGTGCGGGGGCCCAGGGCTGCACGTACGGGGTTAGGCCACACGTGCGGGAGGCCAAGCCGCATGTGCGGGAGGTGGTGTGTTTGGGCTGGGCAGCACACTGCTTAAAAAGCAGGTGCGGCTGAGGTGCGGGAGGGGAGCCCTGCACGTGCGGTGGTGAGGGCCGCACGTGCGGGAGAGGGGCTCCGCACGTACGGGAATGGGCACCGCACGTGCGGTCGGCCTGGGTTCCAAATTTCTACATTTTTGTATCTTTTGAAGCCGAATTGTTTATCATTTTAGGGCTTTTCTCTCTCTCTCTCTCTCTCTCTCTCTCTCTCTCTCTCTCTAAAGGTCATTTTGCTCTCCCTTCTCTCTAGAAAACCCCTCCCAAACATTAAAAACTCTTGAATCCTTGCAAATCCTTGGGATAGATCATCTTCCCTCTCTCTAAATCTTGGAGCTCAAGCTTGCAACTTCTCTTGGTGTGGTGAGGGTTGAAGAATCCTCCATTGAAGCTAGGGTTTCACCTTCTTTCTCCATCAAACTTTGAGGTAGGGTTTCCTTTGAGTTATATGTGTGTTTATGCAAATTATAGTTAATTTTTGTGAACTCCTCTATGTATTTCCACAAATGGAGTCTAGGGCTTAAGAAAATGTTGATTTTGCTTGAAGAAAAACTCATCTTATCTTCTTATAAAAATATTTGAGATGTGTGGAACCTTATGCATTGAGATTGATATATATGGAAAGAGTTTATAAAGAAGATGAAAAATGTTTAGATTTTGTGAAAAACCTAGAAATTGGGGCTTTTTGTGAAAACATGGGAATCCATGGTATAAACACATTTTCTTGTGTTTAAATGGGTGTGTGAGTGTAGAGTTCACATTTTTGTAAGAAAAGTGATAATTTCTTTGATATATGAAAATGAGGGATTTACTTTTAAGTTTTGCTAGTTGTGTGAAAAATGTTTTATTGTGAGATGATGTTTGTTGAACACCATGGATTTTGAGAATTGAAAAAAAAATTGGAAGTCGATATTGAAAGTCTCACATAACCTTGAAATGACTAGAATGTTATGAAATATGTATAATGATGAGCTAATGCTATGTGTTAATTGGCACCGGTACAGCATGTGATTAATTGTGTGATGAGCATTGGAAGAGTGAGAATGAAAGAGATGTTATGAGATATCATTTGTTGCATCATATCCTCATGTAAATTTTATCATTTCTTTTATACATCTTGGCTAAAGTTTGGAAATCATTTACACTGAGAAAGGATATATTGTAATGACAACTATGAGAATGCAAAAGGGGTAAATACATGGTAAGTCCGGATAGGGGGTGTAGTTGTGTTTGATAAGATGGCCTGAGCGTCCTTGGTGAAAGACCGGAAAATCGCGCGGATGGGTGTTGAGCCTTCCAGTTAATACCGGTAAAAATGAAAATTTGGTAGTACTCGTAGAGTCTACTTGCAGACACCAGCCTAGGGATTACCAGTGATGTATTTACCACCCCCTTATGAATTAAAATTGGATGTTGAAATTAATGAGGTTGCATAAATGTTAACTGAAAGCATGGTAAGTTTTCAAGAAAGCATAACATGTGATCACCTTTAAATGGTATGGCATGTAACGCCCTCAAAATAACAACATAAAACCCAACAATATAGATATGCATTGATATATAGAAGATCCACATTCTTCCATTGACAGAGTTTCATTACAAAAGTATTACATGTTAACAACAAAAGCAAATGCCCTATGGGCTTACAGCTTTCCAAGTTAACACTTGGTCACAAAAGGTAGAGTACTAACTCATTTACACATTAAGCCCTTGGCTTGAATTTACATGTAATACATCAAAAGAAAGACAACAAAAAAAAAGTCTGCCCGCCCCTAGCCTTCCAAGCTATGTCCTTGGAGGTGGCATGCTACCTGTACCTGAAAATGATGTTCCCTTATAGGGTAAGCCACAGCCCAGTAGAAATACACTAAACCAGTTATGAATAATGATTAAAAGATTAGCAGTTGATAGGTGGCCAACACTTTACATTTTCATTCTCCATTTCCTTACAAATTCTCAATTTATGACCATGGCTCAGAACCTGGCCAACAACTCATGTGGGACAGTAACTCATGTCCAACAATTTCCCATTTCACAAAAGACAAGCATACTAGCTATATCAATACTTCCGAAGACATGCATAAGAGCAATATCACACTTCCAAGACAAGTATATGAGCTGTGTCAACACATCACTAGATAAGCATATGAGCTATATCTTTGGAGTCCATCCCCTATCTTCTTCCAAACAACATCCGGTTTAGAGGTCCATCCCCTATCATCCCCTAAACCGTGGAGTACATCCCCTATCTCCTCCAACACAACACACAATGCATATAAACAATTATTATACACATCAATCAATACATAAATTTAATGTATTCCTTCAACCGTCACACTCAATGACATACTTCAATGATCAGTTTTAGTTTGCCTAATCATCATGCATTGTCTACAACAATCAAGACTATCCTCCACCGATAGCCCAAAGCAGTTATTTCTATACAGAAAATAAATGCAACAAATGGATATAAAATCAACATTTCAATTCCTCATTTCTTACAATTAATTATCCCAATTAATTAATCAATGTAATTAGGGCATTTTCCATAATTAACATTACAACCCTTAGGTTCCATTTTTCATCACTATTTCAACATTAAACCCATGTTTCTACACCAAACACGCCTCTAGGTTCATTATAAATAAAACCCCAACTTTTGTAAAATTACACAAAGGCCCAAAGCTTTTCTCAAAATTACACAATAACTTCCAACACATCAAAATGCTAAAATTAAAAGACAAAATCCATAAAGAGGAGTAGGATATCCCTACCTCAAAATTTGAGCTCAAATGGAGATGAAGACCCAACACCCAACTTGCTCCAAAACCAAATATTTTCAGATTAAATCGAAGCCCAAGTCACCCTCTATCTTTTTAACAAAGGACTTAGGGTAGGAAATCACCCTAGGTAGATCAAATCTTAGAGAGAGAGTAAGTTTAGAGAGAGAGAGTCTCGTTTGAAGGATGAAAAGTTTTGAAAAAGTGAAGTTTAGTTCGGCTGCTGCTAGCTGATATAAACAGGCTCGCTCGAGCGAAGCCTTGGTCGCTCGAGCGACCAGACACAAGAAACTGCACTTGCTCGAGCGAAGACACGCTCGCTCGAGCCAACAGTTCAAATCCTCCGATTTGCAACACGACGCTCGCTCGAGCGAAGAACCGCTCGCTCGAGCGAAGAACGAACCAGATCGCTCAAGCGAAGAAAAGCTCGCTCGAGCCAAGAAATGCAACTTTCAGATCTGAGCCAGACGCAATCACTCGCTCGAGCGAAGCCACTCTGGCTCGAGCCACCAGACACAAAAACCAACTCTCGCTCGAGCGACCAAACCCTCGCTCGAGCGACCAACCAAAAACAGAAGATCGCTCGAGCGAAGAACAGCTCGCTCGAGCGAAGACCCAAAATTCTGGGCAGCAACACTTGGTTCCCAAACACAACCAACCTGTAACAAACCTGCCCAATACATCCTATAACTCAAATACAAAGTAGGAAAGGATGTAAACAAGACAATACTCAACTACTAACATCCACGGACACATGTCCGGATCACTGTACTACAAGGGGTAAACCCGGGATTGCTATAACCTCCCCCCCTTAAAGAATTTCGTCCCTGAAATTAAGAACAAGTTTTTAAAAAGCAAGTTTTTCTCCATTTTAAACAATGTTATAACACAACATTCAACAACTCGACTCATTACCGGTCATTCTATCTCTTATCAAGAGGCATTTCACTATACATATATTTCAACATGCATTTTCTTTCCATTTCAACCATTTCCAACATACATGGTTCATAATTCATATCATAAGCAATAATCATGATACATTTCCATTTCTACTATATATTCAACATATGCAATGTGATACAAACCTCCAATTCAAGGTAAGTTCTACAATACCTCCACAAACCAAAACATTCACAATGTTTTACACTTAAGACATATTTAATGATCTTAAAGTTCAACAATACATCCATATATATAACATATGTTCAAACTTCTACAAATAGGTCCGGATATTTCTCTCGGACCTCCAACTCACGTTCCCAAGTGGCCTCCTCCACTCCGTGATGTTTCCACAAAACCTTTACCAAAGGAATGGTCTTGCCACGCAGGACTTGATCCCGCATATCCAAGACCCGAACCGGTCTCTCCTCATACGAGGCATCCTCATCTACCTCTAAGTCGGTCCAATCCAATACATGTGATGGATCCGGCTCATACTTTCGAAGCATACTCACATGAAACACGTCATGAACTCCGGATAACTGTGGCGGCAAAGCTAAGCGATAAGCAACCTCGCCAATCCTCTCAAGGATCTCAAAAGGACCAATAAACCGAGGGGATAGCTTCCCACTCTTCCCAAACCTCATCAAACCTCGCCTGGGTGATATCTTCAGAAAGACATGGTCACCCATCTCAAACGCCAACGGCCTCCTCCTACGGTCAGCATAGGATTTCTGACGACTCTGGGCTGTAACAAGCCTCCTACGGATAAGCTCAACTTTCTCCGTCGTCTCCCTAACCAACTATTTTGACGACTCTGGGCACACCACTATTCTGACTCTTACGGTGATTGTCTACTTCTCTTGTACGAAACCGTACGCCATTGATTATGCAACTTGAGTACTCTTTTACTAGCAAATTCGGGCCATTTGCTAATGACCATAAATCATTGGCTACCTTTGGTGACTTTTCTTCTCTCAATATATTTATCTACAATCACATATAACGTACATCAAGATAGTAAAAATAAATTAATAAATGATCAAATCTTATACAAATTTTTAATCATGTCTTAAAATTGAAAATGCCTTACCCACTCTTTGAACCACTTGGGAAACTCTTGTTGTTGTATACGGGTTATGTCTTGGTTAGATGGAGTCCGTAATAGATTTTTGTGTATCCTACTCAAAAGAATGTGATTATTATGCACTGCTAACTACATTAACAAAGCTAAGAATACACATATTTAAATGAAAAACATACTCTAGATACTTCTCTATCTCGGGGCTATTGTTCAACAAGAACCAATGAGCCATATCACGATATTCTTGTGACATATCAGCATCCCTTGTGATTAGGCCAATAGGACGGGTAGTTTCTGTGAATACAGTCAACCCTTTGCAACGTTCGCCACAATCTTGATTTCGTTCGGGTCGATTATGCACTGTTTTGATCCCATCAACATACATTGAACAAAAAGTAATACACTCTTTGACAATGTAAGCCTCTGCGATTGAACCTTCTGGTCGAGCTCGGTTTGTAACAAACTTTTTTAAAGCTCCGAGAAACCTTGAAAAGAGAATTAGTTAAGAGCAAGGTCATACATGCAACATATAATTACGAACCTTTCAATTTAACAATTACCTTTCAATCTGGTACATCCATCGATATTGCACTGGTCCTCCAAGAATAGCCTTACGCGGCAAGTGAACGGCCAAGTGAACCATCACATCAAAGAAGGCTGGAGGAAAGATCTTTTCAAGCTTGCATAATATGTGTACTATACGTTCCTCTAATTTCTCAAGTTCATTACGGCGCAGTGTCCTTGAGCACAAATCCTGAAAAAATCTACCTAACTCAAATAATGTTTTACTAATCTCTTTGTCTACGTAACCACGCATCCCAATTGGAAGAATCCGTTGTATAAGTACATGGCAATCATGACTTTTCAAGCCAGTTAATTTACCATTTCTCGTATTCATTGATCTTGATATGTTTGCAACATAGCCATCCGGATACTTCATTGATTTCAAGAATTCAAAGAAACCCTCCCTCTCTTCAGGGGTCAATGAAAAGATTGCCCTAGGTTTGACATAAGTTCCATCAGGACGACGTGTTAACCACAACTTTT
Source organism: Camellia granthamiana (assembly GCA_036172215.1). Lineage (NCBI taxonomy): Eukaryota > Viridiplantae > Streptophyta > Magnoliopsida > Ericales > Theaceae > Camellia > Camellia granthamiana. The sequence continues at coordinate 76,393,547 of CM069909.1, forward strand.
TCCTTATACCCATATCTTCTAAATCCATCTGTGCTTTGTCGGTGTCTTTGTTCTTTCCATCGATGCCTAACATAGTTCCAAAGGTATTTTCACTAAAATCTTTCTCGACGTGCATGACATCAATGTTGTGTCGAAGCTTCCGTTTCTTCCAGTATGGTAACTCATACAAGATGCTTACCTTTGTCCAATTTGGTGCCTGATGGAGTCTTTTCTTGTTTCTTGGATGCTTCCCATATATGACACCTGTCACTTTGTTCAATTGCTCTAATATCTTTTCCACTGGTAACGTTAAAGATCTCTTTCGCTTCTCATGCTTACCATTGTAAGCCTTACTCTTTCGCCTTTCGGGGTGGTTTTGAGGCAAGTAGCATCGATGGTTAGTGTATGCAGTCTTACCTTTCAAGGATTGAAAATATGGTTCATCATTGCAAGTGTAGCAAGAATAATGACCCTTTGTTCTCCACCCAGATATGTCACCAAATGCAGGACAATCATGTATAGTCCACATCAAAGCTGCACGCATCTGGAAAGACTCACCAGTTACGGCATCATAAGATAATGCACCATTTTTCCACAACTCATTCAACTCATCCACCAGAGGTCTCATGTAGACATCAATATCAATCCCTGGTTGTGATTCTCCAGGAATAAGTAATGACATCATAAGAAAGGGATCTTTCATAACCAATCAAGATGGCAAGTTATAAGGAATGAGTACTACAGGCCACAAACTATATGAGTTGCTCATGTTCCTGAAAGGATTGAACCCATTAACAGCCAACCCTAGCCTTACATTTCGAGGCTCCAGGGCAAATTGAGGATGTTGCGCATCAAATTCCTTCCACTTATCACTATCGGCGGAATGCCTCAATACTCAGTCATCTATACGTTTGTCCTTGTGCCGTCCCATGTCCTCAGCAGTCTTCCTTGACATGTACAATCTTTTCAACCTTGGTATCAATGGGAAGTACCGCAACACCTTATGAGGAATCTTTTTGCCCCTGCTCCGATTGATCTTGTATCTAGATGCCTTACATTTTGGACATTTATCTAACCTTGCATTTTCCTTCCAAAAGAGTATGCAATCATTTATACAAGCATCAATTAACTTATATGACAAGCCCAAATCACGAAGTATTTTCTTAGCTTCATAAAATGACTTTGGAACCAAATTATCTTTTGGTAAAAGTTTTGTTAAAAACTCCAACAGTGTGTCAACCGACTTATTGCTCCAGTGGTTTGTTACCTTCATATTAAGCAGCTCGATGACAAACTTCAACAGAGTGTAGTTTGTGCAATCTAAGTACACCTCACATTTGGCATCATTCAATAGTTTATCAAACGTTTGTACTTCCTCATTTTGGAGTGCATCGTTGGGTTCTCTTCTTATTCGATCTTCTACTAAGGAATCAATACCACCTAAAACCTCATCTTCATCAATTGCCATTTCATGGTGAGCCTCATTTGATACACATGGTTCCCCGTGCTCATGCCAAATAGTGTACGTTTGCATAATCCCATATTGAAGCAAATGAATTTGCACATTTCGAAGATTTTGGAAATAATAGTTCACACAGTTCAAACATGGGCACGGAATTTTACCTTCTTGGTCAACAACTGCCATTGCAAATTTAATAAATGATGTCACCCCATCAATAAATGGCTGACTCATCCTTCCATCAGGTGTCTTACCCAATGCAATCCAACTCTTTTCCATGTCTGATCACAAATGAAAGATCAAGTTTTTTTAATTTTTTTATGTCATAAAACGCATCATGTGTACTATTAACCTATTCCATTTAGGAATGCACAATGTGTATCATACAAAGAAAATCATATGACATCGTCTATCTCTAATCTTTCCTTAGTTCTCCAAGTATATAACATAGATTGAGATGGAACATATTTAAGTAGTAAAGTTGAAAAGTACAATGTAGACTAATGTATTTTCAAATTGTTTGAATTTGGCCAAAACAGAACAGATTATGAACCAAACATCCCAACAGATTATGTACCAGACCACTGAGAGCAGCTGCTGCTGTCCATAGACAAAGCTGCTGTCCATAGACAAAGTTGCTGCTGCTGCTCACCAGTTCAGAGTTTACTAAAGTGGTGGTCTGGCTGTAGATAGAGGAAGATGGAAAGGAAGTTCTATAATTTCAATTATTACAGATTCATAGAAAACATTATAATTTCAAGAAGGAATAATAACCGGAACAAATGTTCTCTGAATGCAAATTTGGTGAAATTTGTTCAAGACAGATGTTCTCTATTTTTTGAAGTAGAGACTTAAAACAAAATGGTGACAAAATAGTAGTCCTGAATTACCATCATTTTCAATTTGTTCCAAAAGATGTAATTTTCCATTCCATTTAACAAATAGCTACTCTAATTTGATAAAAGAATCTAAAGACGCTTGATAAAATTCCCAAGGAAAATTACTTTTAAGGGATTAGAAAAAACCGATAGTTAAATTATAAACATTGCCTTTCTATGTGTATCTAAATTAAGCATCATGCATTGGGCGTTCTGCAACAAATAGTGTGCACATAATACAAAACATGTCTACATATATGTAGATGTATGCATACATGTGCATATCACACCTAATTATTTAAGTCTAAGTTTGGTTAAGGGGTGCAGATTTTAAATGAATCATTGTGAGTGGGAGATGCCAAACTTCTGGCCTACCTAAAAGTAAAGAGTTATATATCCCAAAAAATGCCCATAAATAAAGCACATAGTATAGCGATCCCGGTTTCCTCTCATTGTTTATTGTATTCCGGACTCGGTTCCGTGGATGATTATTGTTGTCTATATTACATTTCCATCCTTTAACCCTTTGAAGTTGAGTTTAGAAATGTCTTGGGCGTGTTCCGAACAGGTTGGGTGAGCTTTGGTCTCTATTCTTGTTGCCCAGATTTTTGATGATTCGCTCGAGCGAGTCCCTTTGCGCTTGAGCGGAGTTTGCATCCTTTCAGCATTTTGTGCGTCTGCAAAAGTACTGTAGGTGTGTTTTTCACGCTCGAGCAGATTTCCTTACGCTCGAGCAGGTATCTGACGCTCGAGCAGGTGTTTGAAGTCTATAAAAGTACTGGATGAGTGTATTCTACGCTCGAGCGGGTCCCTTTGCGCTCGAGCGAGTAGTGTTTTGCTGTTGTGCCTTGGCGCTTGAGTGGGTTCTTTTGCGCTCGAGCGGGTTAAGTTTTTGTGTCTGACGATCGAGCGTCCTATTCTCCGCTCGAGCGGGTCATACGTATATCAGATCGCAGCTGGCTCACTTTAAATCACTTTTTTGACTTTATCTCTCTCTCTAACTTCTCAAAACCCTTATTTGAGAGCTCCTCTCTCTAGAATACAACTTCTCTCTAAGAAATCATCTAGTTTGAGGGTGTTTCTATCCTAGTCCCTTTGTAAAAAGTGTGGAGCTTGGTGTGGGCTACATTTCAATTCGAAAATCTTTGGGTTTGGAGCATTTCAGGTTTCATCATCTTCTCCATTTGGTCTCTCCATTTGAGGTAGGGATAACTACTCATATTTATGGTCTTTGACATAAACGTGTAGTCATTTTGATGTAATGTTGAAGTTGGGTAATTTTGGGGGTTAGGGTTTCAAAATATATAAAGAGGGGTTTTGTTCTTTTGACTCATACATGTATATTTTGGGTCTTAAAATGAGGTTATTGATGTTTAATGAAAATATTTGAGCCTTTGGGTCAATGTTGAGAAAAGGGGAAGGAAAGCCCTAATTTGTTGTTATGAATTAATTTGTACAATTAATTTTTAAAGTTATGAAAATATGAAATTGAGTTGGAAATAATGAAATTAAGGAGTTATGAGAATGAATGGTGGAGTTGGATAAGTTAATCACTCACCTTTGGAAATATTGATAATTTATCTGTTGATACATTTATTATCTGTTTAGAAATAATTGCTTTGGGCTATTGGTGGAGGATAGTCTTGATTGTTGTAGACACTGTATGTTGATTAGGGAAAACTAAAACTAATCACGTTGAATATGTCATTGAATATGACGGTTGGAATAATACATCGAATATGTGCGTTGATTGATCATTGTATATGATAAGTGTTTATATACATTGTATTGTATGGGAGGAGATAGGGGATGGACTCCTAAACCGGATATTATTTGGGAGGAGATAGGGGATGGACTCCTAAACCGGATATTATTTGGGAGGAGATAGGGGATGGACTCCATTGATACAGCAAATATGTATATCTATTGTGAAGTATGGAAGTGTTTTGATATGAGTTGTTATCTCATTTAAAAAGGAAGTGCTTTAATATGAGTCGTAGTCTCATTAAATTGTTGGCCAGGTTATGAGCCATGTTATGAATTGAAAATTTGATAAGTAAAGGAAAGTGGAATGAAATATGGACATATCTATCATGGAAATTAGATTGTGTTGTACGTTGGTTTGTATGAGTTAAACATTTATCAAATGCTAATATTTTAGTTATTGCTCATATTATGTTTAGCATATCCCTACTGGGCGTTGGCTCACTCTATATGGGACATCATTTTCAGGTGCAGGTGATATGCCACCTCCAAGGACGTAGCATGGGAGGCTTAGAGGCTGAGAGATCTTTTTGTGATTATCTTTTTTGTATTACATGTGTATCAAGCCAAGGGCTTATTTTTGTGTAAAGAGTTAGAACTCTACTTTTGTTGGACCCAAGTGTTGACTTGGAAAGTTGTAAGCCTATAGGGCATTTACTTTTGTTGTCAACATGTGATATCTTTTGTAATGAATACTCTGATAAATAGAATTATGCTTTATTCTCTCAAGTTTATGGATGTCTTGAATGTATGATTTATGGGTTTATTTTGAGGGCGTTACAACTTGGTATCAGAGCGTACCAGGTTTGAATACTTTGGGTACGTGGGAAGTGGTTAGTACCACAATGGGTTTGTATCGCTTGTTAGAGACTTAGATGTAATGTTATGTGCTTATGTGATAACATGTTTATGTGACTATATGGGTATGGGATTTAGTTTCTAGGATGTTGACTGGATCCTTGGGTTTCTGGGAGTCCTATTGGAAAAGCACTTGATCAATGCTGTTTCTAGCTGGAACTCTAGCAACGCCTCGGGACTGTCATTATCCAGAAATGAAATTCGTAAGTGCTTATGTGATTATGTGCTTACGTGGAATGAATTACTGTTGTCCAATGCATTAGGACGCGAGTGAAATAACTTCGGCACATTTGTGAATGTGCTAATGTTCTTCGTTACCTTTATTAGGATGTCAGGACGAGGACGTGGTGGTAGGCGAGGTAGGCCTAGGAGGCAGGAGATGCCTATACCGGAGGAGATTCCGGCGCAGCAAGAGGGTGTTGGTTAGGCCAATGTGGCCGAGCCAGTAGGTCAGTAGGCCATGGGCGCCTTAGCCCACGAGATGGCAGGAGCATTGAGGGAATCCATGGACATTCTCAGAGCTGAGAATCAAGTCCAGGCCCATGTTGCTGAGGCAGGGCCTTCTTTTCTGAAGAGGGAGTTCTTCCGGTCTAACCCGGACGAGTTTGTGGGTGATCCGAAAGAGCCACTTAAGGCTGATGAGTGGCTTGAACAGATGACGAAGACGTTTGAGATGCTTGGCATCGAAGACGGGGCTTTGAAGGACCTTGGCGTCTTTCCAGCTAAAGGGAGACGCGGGTCAGTGGTGGAAGTTTGTTCGAGGACGTATTGGTGGCACATGGGAGGCCTTTGTAGCTGCTTTCCAGGAAAAGTTTCGGTCTCCAACTGTTAGGGAGAAGTTGAGGGACCAATTTTGTCAGCTCAAGCAGCTGAGTATGCCAGTGGCCGAGTTTGAGGCTGCATTTACCAATTTGTCTAGGTTTGCACCTGAGCTTGTGGCGTCTGAGGAACGCCGTTGTCTTGAATTCGAGAAGAAGCTGAGGCACGGACTTAAGACTAGGGTTGCTGGGTCCATGACTCGGGAGTATGGACGCCTTGTGGATGCCGCGGCGCATCTTGAGATTATCATGCAAGAGGAGGAGGAGAGAATGAGGGGCTCCAAGCGAAGTCAGGATGGCCAAGGGGATGGTAGGAGGCAAAGGGGTTCTAACCCTCAGCAGTCCCAAGGTGCTTTTGCGAGATCTACCTTTCCAGTGCCGAGTTCAGGTTCTGGGAGAGGCAGCCAAGGAGACATTACTTGTTACAAATGTGGTCAGCTGGGCCACAAGTCTCCAGCTTGCCCGCAGAGAGGAGGAGGGCAGAGAGCAGCTTCATCTTCGGCTCGTCCTTAGAGCCAGAGTCAGGGCAGAGGTCAGCTGATCTCTTGTTACTAGTGTGGTCAGGCGGGGCACCTGAAAAGGTATTGGCCACAATTGAGTGGCACATCTGGTGTGTCTGGTTCGAGGCAGACGTAGAGTTTTTAGCCAGCACAGTCAGTTCAGGCGTCGAGGGCCAATCAGGGGGCTTCATCGTCTCAGTCTGTGCAGCAGTCTTTTACTCTGAGAGGTGAGTAGGTAGACTAGAGACCTTCAGGGCGCATGTATGCTGTTACCACACAGGATCTTGTACCGGCTCCATCTGTTGTGAGAGGTACCTTTTTGTTTTGCAACTCGGTTGCCAATGTGTTGATTGGTACGGGTGCATCTCATTCCTTTATATCTGCTGCATTTGCATCTGTTTTGGGGTTGGAGTTGGCGCAGTTAGCATCTCCTATTTGTGTTGTATCACCTGTTAGGGGTGAGTTGATTTTGAAACAAGGGTGTCGGGGCTGTGATATAGAGGTCGCCGACCGCCGGCTTCCATTTTCTTTTGTAGTTATGGCTATGTCGGGTTTTGATGTGATTTTAGGTATGGACTGGTTATCGTCATATCGGGCTGTTATTGATTGTTACCGCCAGAGGGTCACTGTATGTACCTTGAGCGGGGATTGTTTCCATTTCTTGGGGGATCGGGTTGGTAGAGTGTTGCCACCAGTGTATGATCCGCGAGGGCAGAGTAAGCTTAGTGGTCTTCTCGTTAGCTTTATGAGTAGTGAGTGTGATGAGACCCAGACTATGTTGCCGAGAGTGGTTTGTGAGTACTCGGATGTCTTTCCCGAGGATCTTGTTAGTTTTCCACCACACCGAGAGGTGGAGTTTTCTATTGATTTAGTACTCGGCACGGCGCTGATTTCCATGGCACCTTATCGTTTTGCCCTAGCCGAGTTGAATGAGTTGAAGATTCAACTCCAGGAGTTGCTAGATAAGGGTGTTGTCCGCCCTAGTGTTTCGCCGTGGAGAGCACCGGCCCTCTTTGCTAAAAAGAAAGATGGTGCCTTGAGACTTTGTATTGATTACCGGAAATTGAATCAGGCTACGGTTAAGAATAAATACCCTATGCCCCGTATAGATGATCTGTTTGACCAGTTGAAAGGATCCCGTTGTTTCTCTAAGATAAACTTGAGATCGGGTTACCACCAGTTGAGGGTCAGGGAGGAGGATATCCCGAAGACGGCATTCCGTACGCGGTATGGCCATTATGAGTTTCTGGTGATGCCTTTTGGGCTCACCAATGCACTGGCAGTGTTTATGGACTTGATGAACCGGATCTTCCGGGAGTTCTTAGATCGCTTTGTGGTCGTCTTCGTGGACGACATTCTGGTTTATTCACCTTCTAAGGAGAAGCACGAGGAACACCGGAGAGTGGTGCTTGAGTTGCTTAGAGCCCATAAGCTGTATGCTAAGTTTGGGAAGTGTGAGTTCTGGCTAAGAGAGGTTAAATTCTTAGGCCATGTAGTCTCCGGGGAAGGGGTGTCTGTTGATACATCCAAGATAGAGGCAGTGCAGGATTAGGCATAGCCTAAGAGTGTTTTTGAGATCCGCAGTTTTCTGGGATTAACTGGGTATTACCGCCGGTTTGTGAAAAATTTCTCCAAGCTAGCTTCACCATTGACTAGATTGACGCAGAAAGGGGTCAAATTTGTGTAGAGTGAGACTTGTGAAAAGTCGTTCTAGGAGTTGAAAGTTAGACTTAACGCTGCTCCAGTGTTGATTATTCCGAAGAGAGGTTTGGGTTATGCGGTTTATTGTGATGCCTCACGAGAGGGTTTGGGTTGTGTGCTGATGCAAGAGGGGAAAGTGGTAGCCTATGGCTCGCGGCAGTTGAAAATACACGAGAGAAATTACCCTACCCATGACCTAGAGTTAGCAGCTGTGATTTTTGCCTTGAAGATTTGGAGGCACTACCTGTATGGTGAGAGATTCGAGTTGTTCTCAGATCATAAGAGTCTGAAGTATCTGTTTACACAGAAAGACTTGAATTTGAGGCAGAGAAGGTGGATGGAGTTCATTGAGGATTACGATTTCGAGTTGCACTATCACCTGGGAAAGGCCAACGTTGTGGCCAATGCCCTTAGTAGGAAATCCATTAGTGATGTAGCTTGTATAGCCATCCGGGAGTGGGAAATGTTGGGTGCACTTGGCGGGTTTGATTTGCTTTTGGGTGAATCTGTTGAGGCTGCGGCCTTGTTTACTGTAGTTGCACAACCTACACTTGTGAATCGAGTGTTAGAGGCACAGAGAGGTGACCTTGAGGTAGAATCCCTCCGGGAGAAGATCTCCAGTGGGAAGGTTGAGAAGGGTTTGGCTGTGTATCCCGACCTGAGTGTGAGATATCGTGACCGTCTGTTTGTGCCAGAGTCTTGCCGAGAGGAGGTACTCCGAGAGTTTCACCATTTACGCCTTGCGGTGCATCCGGGAGGCACTAAGATGTATCGTGATTTGGGTCGCCAGTTTTGGTGGCAGGGTATAAAGAAAGATGTGGTAGTTTTTTGTCAGCAAGTGAAGGCCGAACATCAGAGGCCAGCGGGTTTGTTGCAACCCTTGCCTATTGCCGAGTGGAAGTGGGAGCATGTCACTATGGACTTTGTTGTAGGTCTTCCAAGGACTCAGCGGGGTAGTGATGCTATTTGGGTGGTTGTAGACCGGTTGACTAAGTTGGCGCACTTTATCCCTATGCGCGTGAGAGATTCGGTAGATCATCTTGCCGACTTGTATATTCGAGATATAGTGAGGTTGCACGGGGTCCCAGTGCTGATCGTCTCAGATAGAGATCCACGTTTTACTGCTAGGTTGTGGCAGAGTTTGCAGAGTGCCTTGGGCACTATGTTGACCTTTAGCACGGCTTATCATCCTCAGACTGACGGGCAGTCCGAACGTACTATTCAGATCCTTGAGGATATGCTTCGAGGTTGTGTCCTTGACTTTAGTGGGTCGTGGGAGAGGCACTTGCCGTTGGTGGAGTTTGCCTACAACAACAGTTTCCAATCCAGTATTGGTATGGCACCATTTGAGGCCTTGTATGGCAGACCGTGTAGGTCTCCAGTTTGTTGGGCCGAGGTGGGTGATGCACCTTTGTTGGGCCCAGAGTTGGTTCGGGAGACAACGGAGAAAGTTGAGCTTATCCGTAGGAGGCTTGTTACAGCCCAGAGTCATCAAAAGTGTTATGCCGACCGTAGGAGGAGGCCTTTGGTATTTGAGGTGGGTGATCACGTCTTCTGAAAATATCACCTACGCGGGGTTTGATGAGGTTTGGGAAGAGTGGGAAGTTGTCCCCTCGGTTTATTGGTCCCTTTGAGATCCTTGAGAGGATTGGGAGGTTGCATACCATTTAGCCTTACCGCCGTAGTTGTCCGGAGTGCATGACATGTTTCATGTTAGTATGCTTCAGAAGTACGAGCCGGATCCGTCGCATGTATTGGATTGGACCGACTTAGAGGTAGATGAGGATGCCTCGTATGAGGAGAGACCGGTTCGGGTCTTGGATAGGCGAGATCAAGTCTTGCGAGGCAAGACAATACCCTTGGTAAAAGTTCTGTGGAAACATCACGGGGTGGAGGAAACCACCTGGGAACGTGAGTTGGAGGTCCGTGAGAAATATCCGGACTTGTTTGATGATGTTTAACCATGTTTTGAAAACTTTGTTATGTTGTTGAATTTTGAAAACATTGTATATGTTTTAGATTGTGGAAATGTTATAGCCATCGAATATGATTCGGAAATGGAAGTTTATTTTAACATTGCATATGTTAATTCTGTTTTAAAAATGCAAATATATTGATTGGCATCAAATATGTAATTGAATTGTGGAATATGTGTTGAAATTGATAAATTTCAAAGGAATGCATGTTGATAATGCATGTTGTAACATATGTTGTAAATTGCCTCTTGAATAGAGATGGGATGACCGGTAATGGGTCAAGATGTTGGTTATTGAATTGTAATATTGTTGATAATTGAAGATTTACAATTTTGAAACTTATAACTAATTTCAGGGACGAAATTCTTTAATGGGGGGAGGTTATAGCGATCCCGGTTTCCTCTCATTGTTTATTGTATTCCGGACTCGGTTCCATGGATGATTATTGTTGTCTATATTACATTTCCATCCTTTAACCCTTTGAAGTTGAGTTTAGAAATGTCTTGGGCATGTTCCGAACAGGTTGGGTGAGCTTTGGTCTCTATTCTTGTTGCCCAGATTTTTGATGATCCGCTCGAGCGGGTCCCTTTGCGCTCGAGCGGAGTTTGCATCCTTTCAGCATTTTGTGCATCTGCAAAAATACTGCAGGTGTGTTTTTCACGCTCGAGCGGATTTCCTTATGCTCAAGCGGGTCGCGCTCGAGTGGGTGTTCGAAGTCTGTAAAAGTACTGGATGAGTGTATTCTACGCTCGAGCGGGTCCCTTTGCGCTCGAGCGGGTAGTGTTTTGCTATTGTGCCTTGTCGCTCAAGCGGGTTCTTTTGCGCTCGAGCGGGTTAAGTTTTTATGTCTGACACTCGAGCGTCCTATTCTCCGCTCGAGCGGGTCATATGTATATCAGATCGCAACTGGCTCATTTTAAATCACTTTTTCAACTTTCTCTCTCTCTAACTTCTCAAAACCCTCATTTGAGAGCTCCTCTCTCTAGAATACAACTTCTCTCTAAGAAATCATCTAGTTTGAGGGTGTTTCTATCCTAGTCCCTTTGTAAAAAGTGTGGAGCTTGGTGTGGGCTACATTTCAATCCGAAAATCTTTGGGTTTGGAGCATTTCAGGTTTCATCATCTTCTCCATTTGGTCTCTCCATTTGAGGTAGGGATAACTACTCATATTTATGGTCTTTGACATAAATGTGTAGTCATTTTGATGTAATGTTGAAGTTGGGTAATTTTGGGGGTTAGGGTTTCAAAATATATAAAGAGGGGTTTTGTTCTTTTGACTCATACATGTATATTTTGGGTCTTAAAATGAGGTTATTGATGTTTAATGAAAATATTTGAGCCTTTGGGTCAATGTTGAGAAAAGGGGAAGGAAAGCCCTAATTTATTACTATGAATTAATTTGTATAATTAATTTTGAAAGTTATGAAAATATGAAATTGAGTTGGAAATAATGAAATTAAGGAGTTATGAGAATGAATGGTGGAGTTGGATAAGTTAATCACTCACCTTTGGAAATATTGATAATTTATCTGTTGATACATTTATTATCTGTTTAGAAATAATTGCTTTGGGCTATCGGTGGAGGATAGTCTTGATTGTTGTAGACACTGTATGTTGATTAGGGAAAACTAAAACTAATCACGTTGAATATGTCATTGAATATGACGGTTGGAATAATACATCGAATATGTGTGTTGATTGATCATTGTATATGATAAGTGTTTATATACATTGTATTGTATGGGAGGAGATAGGGGATGGACTCCTAAACCGGATATTATTTGGGAGGAGATAGGGGATGTACTCCACGGTTTGGGAGGAGATAGGGGATGGACTCCTAAACCGGATATTATTTGGGAGGAGATAGGGGATGGACTCCATTGATACAGCAAATATGTATATCTATTGTGAAGTATGGAAGTGTTTTGATATGAGTTGTTATCTCATTTAAAAAGGAAGTGCTTTAATATGAGTCGTAGTCTCATTAAATTGTTGGCCAGGTTCTGAGCCATGTTATGAATTGAAAATTTGATAAGTAAAGGAAAGTGGAATGAAATATGGACATATCTATCATGGAAATTAGATTGTGTTGTACGTTGGTTTGTATGAGTTAAACATTTATCAAATGCTAATGTTTTAGTTATTGCTCATATTATGTTTAGCATATCCCTACTGGGCATTGGCTCACTCTATATGGGACATCATTTTCAGGTGCAGGTGATATGCCACCTCCAAAGACGTAGCATGGGAGGCTTAGAGGCTGAGAGATCTTTTTGTGATTATCTTTTTTGTATTACATGTGTATCAAGCCAAGGGCTTATTTTTGTATAAAGAGTTAGAACTCTACTTTTGTTGGACCCAAGTGTTGACTTGGAAAGTTGTAAGCCTATAGGGCATTTACTTTTGTTGTCAACATGTGATATCTTTTGTAATGAATACTCTGATAAATAGAATTATGTTTTATTCTCTCAAGTTTATGGATGTCTTGAATGTATGATTTATAGGTTTATTTTGAGGGCATTACACATAGTGTAGATTCAAAAAGTGTGATGTGGGACACACCCATAGTAAATTAGGTTCATACATTCCTTTTTGGGGATACTTTTTTTGTTAACAAGTGTTGCTGCTACCTAAAATTGACTGTTAGGGAAAATAACCAAAAGTTTTGTAAAGTCTCTGTACTAACATAAGGAGTGCTTCTCATGCCCAGACCTAACAAATAATGAATTTGCTACACCTAATCAAAGCGGAGACCGTAAATCACATTTCATAATTACTTTGCAAGGCAATGCAAAACATGAACAAAAGCAGCTGATCTGATGTAAAAATTCAAAATTGTAAAATAGTGAACACATTAAAAATAGACAACATAAAATACCTTGATCAAAGTATATCAAATTAGCTTTCACTTGACTCATGACTAGTGCTCACTAAATCTACAAAATACCTTGATAAAAATTTGCCACAAATTCAGAGAGTTTCCTTTCACATTACTGATCAACTAGCATATCACCCGTGCTATGCACGGATTATGTTTACAATTATCTATATATGTGAATTGTGATTTTTAAATGTTTTTTTAAATTTTATAAATGTCTTCTTTTTTTTCTTTTTATATTATATTAAAGTTTAATATTTTGATAATAATCATATGTATTGGACTTTTCAAGGAATTAAATGTATTCTTTTTTTTATATTAGATTAAAGTTTAATATTTTGATAATAATCATATGTGTTAGACTTTTCAAGGAATTCATATGTGTTAGACTTTTCAAGGAATTTTTTTTATGCTTGTTTTTAATGCATTAAAGTGTTATTATGAGGGTAAGGCTTAGGGGTTGGCAATTTAAAAATTAGCCGTCGAATCACGATTAAATATCTATCTATCTACATCTATATCTATATCTATATATCTATACTATATATTAAGCAAAAGGGGGTTTCTAACCCCCAAGGCCTGTGGGAGCTCCAATATGCCAACTCTAATTTTCTAATTTTTTATTTAAAAAAAAAAATTAACCTTAGCATTTATTAAATTCTCTCAACCCACAAGACTTTTTGACTTCTCTCATAATTATTGCAATACCTTTTCCAAAACAAATAATTTGTATATTAAAAAAAATTTAAAACAAATATAAATATCTATATCTATATCTATCTCTAATCCACAAGTTTTGTGAGAGTTCCAATATCTCAATCTAAATTTCTTGATTTTTTTATTTAAAAAAAAAAACCTTAGCATTTATTAATTTCTCACAACCCTCAAGCCTTATCCTTATAATAACACTTTAATGTATTAAGAATAAATATAAAAAGTTCCTTGAAAAGTGCAACACATATGAATTTCTTGAAAAGTCCCAACACATATGATTATTATCTCTCATAACAACACTTTAATGCATTAAGAATAAGCATAAAAAAAATTCATTGAAAAGTACAACACATATGATTATTATTAAAATATTAAACTTTAATATAATATAAAAAAAACAAGACATTTAATTCATTGAAAAGTCCAACACATATGATTATTATCAAAATATTAAACTTTAATATAATATAAAAAAGAAAAAAAAAGAAGACATTTAAAAATCACAATTCACATATATATCTCCTGATTAGCATTTATTACCTTTTTTCAATCCACGTGTCTTCTCACATGCCTACATTTATTGATTTGGTCAAAATTCTCTAATCAGCATTTAAAATCTCGTCATACAAATAATTATAGATACAACTCATGCATAGTTACTGCAGTACCCTTTTCAACTTCTCTCATACACTATGGTTAGTGATATGATTGTTAAATTATTTTTATAAAAAATCTTAAAAAACATAATTTATATCTAAAATAAATATAAATATTTATAATTATCCCGTGTATAGCACAGGTGATAGGCTAGTATATATTAAGGAAAAGGGGGTTTTTACACCCCAAGCCTTGTGGGAGCTCCAACATCCCAATCTAAATTTCTTGATTTAAAAAAAAATAAAAAAAATCTTAGCATTTATTAACTTCTCCCAACCCCCCAAGCCTTACACTCATAATAGCACTTCAATGTATTAAGAACAAGCATAAAAAAAATTCTTGAAAAGTCCAACACATGAATTTCTTGAAAAGTTCAACAAATATGATTATTATCAACATATTAAACTTTAATATAATATAAAAAAAGAAAAAAAAAAGACATTTAAAAATCACAATTCACAAGTATAAAAATAATTGTAAACACAATCCGTGCATAGCACTTATATATCTATATCTATATATATATTAAGGAAAAGGGGGTTTTTTAACCCCAAACCTTGTGGGAACTCCAACATCCCAATCTAAATTTCTTGAAAAAAAAAAACCTTAGCATTTCTTAACTTCTCTCAACCCCCAAGCCTTACACTCATAATAACACTTTAATGCATTAAGAACAAGTATAAAAAAAAATTCCTTGAAAAGTCCAACACATATGAATTTCTTGAAAAGTCCCAACACATATGATTATTATTCCTCATAATAACACTTTGATGCATTAAGAACAAGCATAAAAAAAATTCCTTGAAAAGACCAACACATGAATTTCTTGAAAAGTTCAACAAATATGATTATTATCAAAATATTAAACTTTAATATAATATAAAAAAAGAAAAAAGAAAAAAGAAGACATTTAAAAATCACAATTCACAAGTATAAAAATAATTGTAAACACAACCCGCGCATAGCACATGTGAAATGCTAGTATTATATAAGGAAAAGGGGGTTTCTAACCCACAAGTTTTGTGGAAGCTCCAATATCTCAATCCTAATTTTCTAATTTTTTGATTTAAAAAAATAAATAACCTCGGCATTTATTGACTTCTCCTAACTCACAAACCTTTTTAACTTCTTTCATAATTACTGCAGCACCCTTTTCAACTTCTCTCACACACTATGGTTAGTGATGGGATTGTTAAATTATTTTAATAAAAAATCCAAAAAAAATAATTTGTATATTAAAAAAGCTAGCATATCACCCGTGCTATGCACGGGATTGGATTTAAAAAATCAGTGAGTTAAAAAACTAAATTATAAATTTTTTGGGTAGACAAAATACAACCTAATCATCATGTGATCAAAAAACATAGAAATTGTCGCAACCCAAACAAAAAAAATTTCTCATCAATGAGTTACAAATTTTTTTAATTGATATTTAAAAAACACAATTATTTTTTTTTTCAAAAAACACACTGAGTTCAAAAACCCAATCAGTTTAAAAATACAATCACCGTATATTTAAAAAACACAATTATTATTTTTTCAAAAAACACAATGAGTTAAAAAAAACCTAATTAGTTTAAAAAATCACAATCACATTTTTGCTCATAATAAAAAAATAAATGAAAAAAAGAAACTATTGAAAAAAAATGAAAAGATTACTTACAGATCTTTTGTGACTTTAAAGGTTTCAGTCTTTTTCCTCAAATTTTGTCCAACTCTCTCTCTCTCTAAACTTTTCCCAGATTCTGTCAATCATATTTTTTCAAATAAACTCTCTCTACTCAAAAGGAATGATGAATGCAAATAAAAAAAATTATGCAATATAGAGTTGTGATTGTACAGATGCATCCTTCCATGGCAAAGATATTATTTTTATCGGCAATGAAGTTAATTGGTAGTTAAAAAATATAATTTTTTTTTTTGAAAAAATATAGTGAGTTAAAAATTCAATCATAAATTAAGTTAATTGATAATTAAAAAATACAATCATTTTTTTTTCTCAAAAAACACAATGAGTTAAAAAACCAAATTATAAATTTCTTTTGGTAGACAAAATATAATCTAATTATTATGTGATCAAAAAATACAGAGATTGTCGCAATCCAAACATCTTTTATTTTTATTTTATCATGAGTGAGTTACAAATTTCCACAATCATCAGTGTTATAGCGATCTCGGGTTTTTCCCTTTTATGTACAGTATTCCGGACTTGAGTTCCATGATTGAGTATTGTTGTTTATGTCTCATTTCGTCCTTTAATTCTTGGTATATGAGTTTTAAGATGTCGTGGGCGTGTTTCGAATAGGTTGGTTGAGTTTTGGTCTCTAATCTTGTTGCCTAGATTTTTGATGATCCGCTCGAGCGGGTCTTATTGCGCTCGAGCGGAGTTTGCATCATTTCAGCATTTTGTGTGTCTGCAAATGTACTACAGAAGTGTTTTTCACGCTCAAGCGGAGTTCTTCACGCTCGAGCGGGTCTGAGCTCGAGCGAGTATTCGAAGTCTGTAAAAGTACTGAAGGAGTGTATTCTACGCTCGAACAGGTATCTTTGCGCTCGAGCGGGTAGTGCTTTGAAATTGTGCCTTGGTGCTCGAGTTGGTCTATTTGCGCTCGAGCGGGTGAAGTTTTTTGTGTCTTACGCTCGAGCGTTCTATTCTCTGCTCGAGCGGACTTTACGTATATCAGATCGCGACTGTGTCTTTT
The DNA here is from genome assembly GCA_036172215.1 of Camellia granthamiana. Classification (NCBI taxonomy): domain Eukaryota; kingdom Viridiplantae; phylum Streptophyta; class Magnoliopsida; order Ericales; family Theaceae; genus Camellia; species Camellia granthamiana. Next base: position 76,410,431 of record CM069909.1, read on the forward strand.
TAAATCACTTTTTCGACCCACACTCTCTCTCTAAATTTCAAAACCCTCATTTGAGAGCCCCTCTCTCTAGAATACAACTTCTCTCTACGAAATCATCTAGCCCTAGTGATCTTCTACCTTAATCTCTTTATATAAAGTGTGGAGCTTGGCTTGGTCTTCATTTGGATCCGAAAATCATTGGGTTTGGAGCACATTCGAGTTTCTTCAACATCTCCTTTGAGTCTCTTCTCTTGAGGTAGGGATACCCTACTCCATCTTATGTGTTTTAACATAAGTCTTAGTCATTTTGATTAGGTGGTGCTGTTTGGAAATTTTGGGAAAGTTAGGGTTTGACTTGAGGTTATAAAAAGGGGGTTTTCAAATGTTAAACTCCATGGAAAAATGGAATTATTGTTGTTAAATTGATGAAATTGAACTTTAGGGTTGATATTTGAGAAAAAGGAAAAATGCCCTAATTATGTTGAATAATTAATTTGGGGAAATGCAAAATTGAATTGAGAATCATGAAATTGGGGAATTGTGAAAGTAAATGGTGTAGTTTGTTAAATTAATCACTCACCTATGAAAATGTTGGTATTTTATCTGTTGATAAATTTATTATCTATTTTGAGATAACTGCTTTGGGCTATCAGTGAAGGATAGTCTTGATTGTTGTAGACACTGTATGTTGGTTAGGGAAAACTGAAACTAATTACATTGAATATGTCATTGAATATGACAGTTGGAATAATACATCAAATATGTGTATTGATTGATCATTGTATATGATAAGTGTTCAAATACATTGTATATGTATATTGTTTGGGAGGAGATAAGGGATGTACTCCATGGTTTGAGAGGAGATAGGGGATGGACTCTCAAACCAGTTTCGGAGGAGATAGGGGATGGACTCCATTGATAACTAAGTTGGCCGGAGTGTCCAGGGTGAAAATCCCGAAATCTTGATTACGTTTGCATAATGTAGATAATTGAAGTATGGAAGTGCTTTAATGTGAGTTGTAATCTCATGTGAATTGTGAATAACGGAAGTGTCTTGATATGAGTTGTAGTCTCATTTAATTGTTTGGCTAGATATTGAGCCAGGTTTATGAATGTAAATTGGATAAGTAAAGGAAAGTGGAATGTGTAACGCCCTCAAAATAATAACATTAATCCCAACAATATAGACATGCTATAATATATAAAAGGTCCACATCTTTCCATTCACCAGAGTTTTATTACAAAGAGTATCACATGTTAACAACAAAAGCAAATGCCCTAAGGGCTTACAGCTTTCCAAGTTAACACTTGGTTACACAAAAGTAGAGTGCTAACTCATTTACACATAAAGCCCTTGGCTTGAATTTACATGTAATACAGCAAAAGGAAAGACAACCAAAAAGCCTGTCCGCCACTAGCCTCCCAACTAAGTCCTTGGGGGTGGCATGCTACCTGTACCTGAAAATGATGTTCCCATAAAGGGTGAGCCACAGCCCAGTAGAAATATACTAAACCAATTATGAGCAATGACTAAAAGATGAACAGTTGATAGATGGTCAACACTTTTACATCCATTCATAACATAATACAATTCCAAGACACTTAAGTCTATATTTCCTTTCGTTTCCATTTTCATTCCTTTTACTTGCCATTCTTAACCTTGGCTCAGAACCTGGCCAAACATCACACATGAGACAAACACTCATGCCAACACTTTTCACTTCATCAAAGATAAACATCACAGTTATATCAATACTTCCAAAGACAAGCATATACGCTCTGTCAATACACTTCCAGATAAGCATACAAGCTCTATCTACGGAGTTCATCCCCTATCTCCTCCCAACAACATCCGGTTTAGAGGTCCATCCCCTATCTTTCCCTAAACCGTGGAGTACATCCCCTATCTCCTCCAACACAACACAATGCATATAAACAACAATTATATACATCACAAATCAATACAATTAATTATCCAAATTAATCAATCAATGTAATTAGGGCATTCTCCATAATTAACATCACAACCCTTAGGTTCCAATTTCCTTAATGTTTCAACATTAATTCCATGTTTCTATACCAAACATGCTTCTAGGTTTATCATAGACGAAAACCCCCAACTTTTGTAAAATCACACAATGGCCCAAAGTTTCCCAAAATTACTCAACAACTTCCAACATATCAAAATGCTAAAATTTAAAGACAAAACTCATAAAGAGGAGTAGGATATCCCTACCTCAAAAGATGAGCTCCAAAGGAGAAGGACCCAAAACCAAAATGCTCCAAACACCAAACTATTCGGATCAAAAAGACGCCCTCGACGATCAACACCCTTTTTGTGAAGACCAAAGGTGAGCAAAACACCCTAGCTAGATCAATACTTAGAGAGAAGTTAAGGTTTTTGAGTGAGAAGCTCTGAAAATGGCGTTTTGATAAAGTAAGAAAGAGAAGATAAGTCAAAAAAGTGATTTAAAATGCCCAGTCCCACTCAGTTATACGACAGGTCCGCTCGAGCGTAAGACACTCCGCTCGAGCGTAAAGACACACAAAACATGGTCCGCTCGAGCGCAACATTGTCCGCTCGAGCGCCAAGACACAGACACAAAGTTCGTCCGCTCGAGCGTAGATTCCAGCCCGCTCGAGCGCAGGTCTTCCCCTCCCAGAACTCTCACCAAAAACACACTGTCCGCTCGAGCGCAACATCCCCGCTCGAGCGCAACCAGCTCGAGCGCACCAAACCCGCTCGAGCGTAGAAACCACACTTGCAGAAGTTTTGCAGGTGCACGAAATACTGGATGGGTGCATTCTCCGCTCGAGCGCCAAAATCACCGCTCGAGCGTACGAGCAACTACAACCTCTCCGCTCGAGCGTAAACATCTCCGCTCGAGCGGACCAGCCAAAACCTGGGCAACTAGACTTGGTTCCTAAGCTCAACCAACCTGTAACAAACCTGCCCAACACATCCTATAACTCAATTACAAAGCAAGAAATGATGTAAACAAGACAATACTCAACTATCAACATCCACGGACACATGTCCGGATCGCTATACAACAAGGGGTAAACCCGGGACCGCTATAGAATGAAACACGAATGAAATTGTCATGGGACTGGAATGTGTTGTAAGTTGATTTACAAATGTTAATCATCTATCAAATGCTAATGTTTTAGTTATTGCTCATAATTGGTTTAGTATATCTCTACTGGGCTTTGGCTCACCCTATATGGGACATCATTTTTAGGTTCAGGTGATATGCTACCTCCAAGGACGTAGCTTGGGAGGCTTAAGGCTGATAGATCTTTTTGGTTGTTCTCTTTTGGTATTACATGTAAATTCAAGCCAAGGGCTTAAAGTGTATTTGAGTTAGTACTCTCTTTTTGTAACCAAGTGTTGGCTTGGAAAGTTGTAAGCCCGTAGGGCATTTACTTTTGTTGTCAACATGTAATACTTTTATAATGAATACTCTGATGAATGGAAATATACTTTATTCTCTTGTGGCTATGCATGTCAAGAATGTGGGTTTATATGTATTATTTTGAGGGCGTTACAACTGTGTTTGGTTTGAGTTTTTTGGATTAAGTTTTTTGAAAACTGAGTTTTTTGATTTTCGTGTTTTTTTGTTTTTAGTGAATATTTTTAAAATTTTAAACATTTTTTTTTTACTTTTTTAGATGCACCTTATTTAGATGTATCTAAAAAGTAAAAAATTTATGAAAAAATATTTTTAAAAATTAATAAATACATAAAAATACAAAAAATGTACTGAATTCTCATTTTTTTTTTTTTTGTATTTTTGGTATTTAGTGAATTTTTAAAAGGTATCTTTCACAAATTTTTTACTTTTTAGGTATATTTATGTTAGGTATGTCTAAAAAGTAAAAAAAAATTGCTTAAAATATTAAAAAAATTCAGTAAAAAAAAAAACATGGAAAATAAGAAAGTAGAATTTTCTGAAAAGAGTTTTTGGAAAACTCTAACCAAGCATGCTGATCTTACACTTTCTAAAGACAATGATCAATAATCACATAGAAGAAGAAGTACTTTAATCCATGTGCCTAACAAAATAAACTGTGATTCAACTCCCACGAAAACTTAAAAGGAATGATAATGCAAATAAAAAAATTATGCAATATAGAGTTGTGATTGTCCAGATGCATCCTACCATAGCGAAGATATTTTTTTTATATCAGCAATGAAGTTAATTGGTAATTAAAAAATTTAATTATTTTTTTTTTCAAAAAACACAATGAGTTAAAAATTTAATTATAAATTAAGTCAATCGATAGTTAAAAAATACAATCATTTTTTTTTTCAAAAAACACGATGAGTTAAAAATCAAATTGGTATCATGTAGTGGACACCCTGTTTTTTTTTTTTTTTTTTTTTACCCATACATTCTATCCGAGAGATCGTCTAGGTCTGCTGCTGAGAGTTGGTCGTAAAAGTCATCCCCATCTCCCATGGGTGGTTCATCATACCAATCTTGGTCATTTTCTCCCATTACTGGTGACTCATGAGAGACGCTATGCTGGTAATTGGGATACTGACTTTCATCGAAGAATGTCTCTTTGCTGAAAGGATATCCTGGGATAGCTAAGTTACAAAATATCTTCTGATTTTTATCTTCACAGACTAGGTGTCCATAATTACCATTATATGCTAATAGAGGATTGTTGGCGAATTTCCTCCATTTATTGAGCTGGTCTCTGAGTGGGAATCTTCTCGATGGCCAGGGTCTCCTATTGAGAAGTCCTGGATATCCTGGGAATGTAAAGGTTCCTCTGAGGTACATTTTATGTTTAGTTGGATTGCACCATATTCCCTTCCACTCTGGTAATCTACTATCTATCAAAGTTTCTACATAAGGATGATGTTCCTCCATTATGCACAGTACTGTATGAGCAAGCTTATGTCCGAAGCTATCTGTCTGATCTGGATCTGTGAAAATTATTCTAGAGACAAAGCCGTAGTCTAACAGTTTTGCGGCAGTTAGATAATGTGTTTCGCCCCTAATCTCTATCTCCAATGGTTCGAATGTAGCTAGATTTATCTGGCAAAGGCAAATGCTGAAGTCTAAGTTACACTGACATCTACCAAAATGTTATGACCTCTTATTGCATTTTTCTTCTTCTAAACAGGGCTGCTCTTCATCTTCATAGGTATAGGTCCATTGGTAGGCTAAGCCTGGGCAGTCAACTCTTGATATGAAGAGGTCCTGAAGGAACTGTTGTATGGTGACTAGCTCATTATTTCTGCTTTCTTCAGCTAAGGTGTATATGTGGGGTTTTAGGTCTTCTATTTCTTGGCTTTTCTCACAAAAAGATCGAATGATAGAATGTCTGAAGAAATACATTCTAGTACTCAATTGGTCAAATTCCTCACTGGTGAGTGGTCTGATTTCTTGGTCAGGAAAGGGGGCAGTTGTTTTTCCTGGAGCTAATTTTTTTAAGCTGGATGGTTAGGGTTCAAATGGTAGCTCTGAGTTGTTTTTCTTCGTCTCGGAGCCAGTTTAGCTCTTCACTGACCTTTTTGCCTTTATCCATAATTTTCTTGAAATTTTTGGTAAGGCCTTCACAATGTCTGCACATCTGGAGAGGATTTTGAGAATCTATCTGAGGGTTAGAACTACTACTTCCAGTACTACTGCTTCCAATTATCTGGCTAACTGGAACTCCACTAGTAGCAAGAACGGTTGACCTCATCTTGCTTAATGTGTCCAGGTAATCTTTAGCTATCTGACTAATAAAATAACTGGTTCCTATTCGTCTTCGGGCATAGGTACTGGCTGACTCAAAATCATAAAATCCCTTATACTGAGGTATGGGAAAATTTTTAACTAAGGGTTCTACTTCTATCCAGTCATGGTAAATACCAGGCTTGGTTCCTTTAGCTACTACATAAAAAGAAAAACTTTTAGACAAAGGTTTATTTTGGATTTTTGAAAAATATATACTAAGAGAGTTTAGGGCAGAGAGTCATTTAGCTGGGTGGCCATGACTGTTCCAAAGGTTATCTAGAAGACACTGCTGGACTGGGTCTAGCTCAATTCCTGTTAAGGGTCTGAACTTGTTTCTGCCTTCATGAATGGGAAGACGAATCCCCCAAAGTTCATGGTTTTGTTGTTCTCCATTATCTACACAAAAATTAAAGTAGTTATTTTCTTTTTCTAAATAAATTTTCCTACTTAACCAATCTATTAACCTATTATCACTCCCTTTAATATGTTCAAACTCTACTTTGTATCCTTGTCCTACTATACAATCTAAAAATTTTGCCCATCTTCTAGTACTTAATTTACGCTCGTTAAGTTTATTATGAAATCTAACTATAGCTTCACAATCTGTCCTAATTGTAAAGGGTTTGTGTAAAAATAATCTAAATTTATTTGTCGCATAAACTACTCCTAATATTTCAAAATCTAAGCTGGTCATGGTTGTATCTTTTTCTTTAAATTTTCCAGATCTGTATCTACAAATGCGCTCTTTATTTTTACTATCGTACTCACTAGGTTTGGCTAATAATATTGTTCCCCATCCTAATTGACTTGCGTCTGTTTCTACGACTATATATTCTGATTCTAAGGGAAGTTGTAGGTCTGGTAAATTTTTACAAATGTCTTTAATTTTTCTAACTAGAGCTATATCTTGTTGATTGAAATATTTTTGTCCTGTGGGTGTGGTCTTACTATATAGGGGTCCTATTATTTTACTAAGGTTGGGAATATACATTCGCGCATAATTTAAAATTCCTAAAAATGATTGAAGTTGTTTTGTATCTTCTAATTTATCTGGATAATCTAAAATTTTCTTGACTATATGAGGTTGTAACCTAATTTTTCCATCTCCTAACTCCATTCCTAAAAATTCTATGTGAGGCTTTTTCAATACCATCTTTTTCTTGCTAATTATTATTCCATTATTTATGAATTCTTCTAATGCTATATATAAATGATCTATGTGACTATTTTTGTCTGGACTGAATATTAATATGTCATTTATGTATACTAGTATAAAACTATATTTATTACATATACTATCCATTTTACGCTGAAATATGGAAGGTGCATTTTTTAATCCAAAAGGCATAACTAGCCATTCATAATGTCCTTGTGGACAACAAAAGGCTGTCCAGGGTATGCTTTCCTTTTCCATTTTTATCTGCCAAAATCCTGACTTGCAATCAAATTTACTAAATATTTTCGCTGTCTGTATTCTATTTATGAGCTGGTCTTTATCTGGTATATTATATTTATCGTCTTATGTATTATCATTTAGTCTTTTATAATTTATAACCATTCTAGCTTTTCCTTTTTTTTATCTCTGCATGATTTCTAACCATAAATGCTGCGCTCCTATGTGGACTATTACTAGGTCTAATTACTCCTAAATCTAGTAACTCCTTAATCTGTGTTCTAAATTCTTCCATATCTGCTGGCGTATGATCTATTTGTGCTGATGTAATCCTATAATCTTTATTTTTTATATCCAAACTAGCTATGACTTTATTTCTTTCCCAATATCTCATGGGCTGTTCTCCTAAAATTTCGGTTGTTTCAGCTAAACTTATTATCTCATCTAAATCATTTCCTGTTCTTCTATATACTGGTTTTTCGTTAATTTTCCTATTTTTGCAAAAATAAATTCTAAGTTAGCTATTTTTTGAAAATCTTCTAGGTTCCAATAGTCTCCTTTTTCTTCAAAATCAAACTCTTCGAACTCATACTTTTCCATATCTAAATTTTCTAAGGAAGTATTTGCTATCTCATTAGGTATGTACGTTTGGGCTAGCTCGGGAAAAATATTTCTACTAGGGAATAAAAAACTAGCGGGAACGGAATCTTCTACAGTTGGTTGTGTGTTACTAGTTCCTGTGCTTTCTGTATTCATATAAAAAGTATCTTCTAAGTTGGATTGTTTTGGTATTTTAAATATTTTGCTAGGATGTATCTTATCTTCTATGATATCATCTACATATTCCGTATGAAATTCTTGATCTAAAAACGATACTGCCTCATCATGGGTATCTCCTCTAGCTAAGTATTCATAATATCTAGTATCTAATATTTTATTCATATCTTCTAAGGTGAAATTTTCCAAATCTATCTCATCAATATTATATATCTTATTTTCTGATATTGTTTTTTCCTCTGTCATTACATAAAGCTGATTTATGTCACTACGATTATCTTGATTTTCTTCCCTATCTATACTACTAAATTCATCATCTTCAGATTTTTCTGGTGCTACATAAGTGTACTGGGTAAATCTTACTGCATAGCTTCCATCTGCTCTTTGATATAATAAGTTATCCTGAGGGGCTAATCTCTTTTGTCCTAAAAAATCTCCAAGTTTCCAATCTAATGCTGCATTATCTTCAGAATTATAATTTTTAGCTGGTAGTGCTTTGATTCCTTTTGCGCCCAATAATTTAACTATCTGGTCATTAGTAAGTCTATAATGAGTATTACTTTCTGAGACTGCTAAGCCTAAAAATCCTGTACAAACTAATAAATTCTTTTCTCCTTTTTTCATATTGTATCCTCTACTTTTTATTCCAATTTTTATCTTTTTATGAAAGGTCGAGGTAGGTAGTAAGAAATCTGGTGTAAAATAAACTATTCCTCCTTTTGAATTCATGTCTAATTCATAGCTTCCTAAAATACTCTGTCCTACATCATTAAACCTATCATCATAAAGACATACAAAAACTTTAGTTCCTAAATTTTTTCTAGTTAAAGCCTTAATTCCTACCACCACTAATCCTAAGTGGGTCATTTTAAGGTGTTCATTTACTGCATATTTATAGCTTTCTCTATCTATTAAATTTAGCTCTATTTTTTCATCCTTATGAGTTACACTAATCATTTGTTCACTATAGTGTTTAAATAGATATTGTTTTTTATGAATCTTTCCTAACTTATATACATATTTAGCTGGAATTAATTCTAACTTTTCTTTTTAAATTTATCTATCTGTTGTTCTACATCTATAAACTCTTCCATTTTAATATCTTCATCTTCATTACGCTTTTTACTGCTACTTCCTTTTATTAGCTGCTTAAACATTTTTATTTTCTGTAAGTTCTACAAACGGGTTTCTTTGGTAATTTAAGCTTTTTGAAATATCTTACTATATCTTCTTCGTTTATCTTAGATTGAGGTTTGTTTGTTTGTCCTTCTACTCCTTTTCCTTTTTGAAGTATTATTCTTTCTAAAGAAGCTAGACGATTTTCTAAGCTGTGTAGCTGTTCTGATAGATATTCAAATTTTATATGTATTATTTTGAGGGTGTTACAACTTGGTATCAGAGCATACCGGGTTTGAATACTTTGGGTACATGGGAAGTGGTTAGTACCACAAAGGGTTTGTCTCGCTTGTTAGAGACTTAGATGTAATGTTATGTGCTTATGTGATAACATGTTTATATGACTAAATGGGTATGGGATTTAATTTCTAGGATGTTGATTGGATCCTTGGGTTTCTGGGAGTCTTGTTGGAAAAGCACTTGATCAATGTTGTTTCTAACTGGAACTCTAGCAACGCCTCGGGACTGGCATTATCCGGAAATGAAATTCGTATGTGCTTATGTGACTATGTGCTTACGTGGAATGAATTATTGTTGTCCAATGCATTAGGACGCGAGTGAAATAGCTTCGGCACATTTGTGAATGTGCTAATGTTCTTCGTTACCTTTATTAGGATGTCAGGACGAAGACGTGGTGGTAGGTGTGGTAGGCCTGGGAGGCGGGAGATGCCTATACCGAATGAGATTCTGGCGCAGTAGGAGGGTGTTGGTCAGGCCAATGTGGTCGAGCCAGTAGGTCAGCAGGCCATGGGCGCCTTAGCCCACGAGATGGCAGGAGCATTGAGGGAATCTATAGGCATTCTCAGAGCTGAGAATCAAGCCCAGGCCCATGTGGTTAAGGCAGGGCGTCCTTTCTGAAAAGGGAGTTTTTCTGGTCCAATCCGAACAAGTTCTTGGGTGATCCAAAAGAGCCACTGAAGGCTGATGAGTGGCTTGAGCAGATGATGAAGACGTTTGAGATGCTGGGCATCAAAGACGGAGCCTTGAGAATGACCTTGGCGTCCTTCCAGCTGAAGGGAGACGTAGGTCAGTGATGGAAGTTTGCTCGTGGTCGTATTGGTGGGACTTGGGAGGCTTTCGTTGATGCCTTCTAGGAGAAGTTTTTGCCTCCCGCTGTTAGGGAGAAGTTGAGGGATCAGTTCTGTCAGCTCAAGCAGCTGAATACACCAGTGGCCGAGTTTGAGGCCGCATTTACCAGTTTATCGAAGTTCGTACCTGAGTTAGTTACATCTGAGGAACGCTGTCGTCTTGAGTTTGAGAAGAAGTTGAGGACTGGGCTCAAGCTTAGGGTTGCAGGGTCCATGACTCGGGAGTATGGGGGCCTTGTGGATGCCGCGGCGCATCTTGAGATCATTATGCATGAGGAGGATGAGAGGATGAGGGGCTCCAAGACGAGTCAGGATGGCCAGGGGGATGGTAAGAGACAGAGGGGTTCTAACCCTCAGCAGTCCCAGGGTGATTTTGCTAGATCTACCTTTCCCGTGCCGAGTTCAGGTTCTGGAAGAGGCAGTCAGGGAGACTTTACTTGTTACAAGTGTGGTCAGCTGCGCCACAAGTCTCCAGCTTGCCCGCAGAGGGGAGGTGGACAGAGAGCAGCTTCATTTTCGGCTCGTCCTCAGAGCCAGAGTCAGGGCAGAGGCCAGCCGCTCTCTTGTTACCAGTGTGGTCAGGCGGGGCACCTGAAGAGGTTTTACCCGCAGTTGAGTGGCACATCTGGTGCATCTGGTTCGAGGCAGACTCAGAGCCATCAGCCAGCTCAGTCAGTTCAGGCCTCGAGGTCCAACCAGGGAGCCTCATCGTCTCAGTCAGTGCAGCAGTCTTATGCTTCGAGGGGTGAGCAGGTAGATCAGAGACCTTCTGGGCGTGTGTATGCTGTTACCGCGCAGGATCTTGTACCGGCTCCATCTTTTGTGAGAGGTACCTTTTTGTTTTGCAACTCGGTTGCTAATGTGTTGATTGATACGAGTGCATCCCATTCCTTTATATCTGTTGCATTTGCATCTGTTTTGGGGTTGGAGTTGGCGTAGTTAGCATCTCCTATTTGTGTTGTATCACCTGTTGGGGGTGAATTGATTTTGAAACAAGGGTGTAGAGGGTGTGATATTGAGGTCGCTGATCGCCGGCTTCCATTTTCTTTCGTAGTTATGGTTATGTCGGGTTTTGATGTGATTTTGGGTATGGACTGGTTATCATCATACCGGGCAGTTATTGATTGCTACTGCCAAAGGGTTACTGTATGTACCTTGAGCGGGGATTGTTTTCATTTCTTGGGGAATCGGGTTGGTAGAGTTTAGCCGCTAGTGTATGATCTGCGAGGGCAGAGTGAGCTTAGTTGCCTTCTCGCTAACTGTATGAGTAGTGAGTGTGATGAGACCCAAGCTGAGTTGCCGAGAGTGGTTTGTGAGTATTTGGATGTTTTTCCCGAGGATTTCGTTAGTTTACCACCTCATCGAGAGATCGAGTTCTCTATTGACTTAGTGCCTGGCACGGCACCGATTTCCATGGCATCGTATCGTTTTGCCCCAGCCGAGTTGAGTAAGTTGAAGATTCAACTCCAGGAGTTGCTAGATAAGAGCTTTATCCGCCCTAGTACTTTGCCGTGGGGAGCACCGGCCCTCTTTGCTAAAAAGAAAGATGGGGCTTTGAGACTTTGTATTGATTACCAGAAATTGAATCGGGCTACGGTTAAGAACAAGTACCTCATGCCCCGTATAGATGATTTGTTTGACCAGTTAAAAGGGTCCCGTTGTTTCTCTAAGATAGACTTGAGATCGAGTTACCATCAGTTGAGGGTCAAGGAGAAGGACATCCTGAAGACGGCATTCCGTACGTGGTATGGCCATTATGAGTTTCTGATGATGCCTTTTGGGCTCACCAATGCACCGGCAGTGTTTATGGACTTAATGAACCAGATCTTCCGAGAGTTCGTAGATCGTTTTGTGGTCGTCTTCATAGACGACATTTTGATTTATTCACCTTCTGAGGAAGAGCACGAGGAACACTTGAGAGTGGTGCTTGAGCTGCTTAGAGCCCATAAGCTGTATGCTAAGTTTGGAAAGTGTGAGTTCTGGCTAAGAGAGGTAAAATTCTTAGGCCATGTAGTCTCCGGGGAAGGGGTGTCTATTGATTCATCCAAGATAGAGGTAGTGCAGGATTGGGCACAGCCTAAGAGCGTTTTTGAGATCCGCAGTTTTCTGGGATTGGCCGGGTATTACCGTCGGTTTGTGAAAGATTTCTCCAGGCTAGCTTCGCCGTTGACTAGATTGACGCGGAAAAGGGTCAAGTTTGTATGGAGTGAGACTTGTGAAAAGTCGTTCCAAGAACTTAAGATTAGACTTACCACCGCTCCAGTGTTGATTATCCCGGAAAGGGGTTTTGGGTATGCAGTGTATTTTGATGCTTCACGAGAGGGTTTGGGTTGTGTGTTGATGCAAGAGAGGAAAGTGGTAGCTTATGGCTCGCGACAGTTGAAAACACATGAGAGAAATTACCCTACACATGACCTAGAGTTAGCAGCTGTGATTTTTGCCTTGAAGATTTGGAGGCACTACCTTTATGGTGAGAGATTCGAGGTGTTCTCGGATCATAAGAGTCTGAAATATCTGTTTACACAGAAAGATTTGAATTTGAGGCAAAGACGGTGGATGGAGTTTATTGAGGATTATGACTTTGAGTTGCACTATCACCCGAGAAAGGCCAATGTTGTGGCCGATGCTCTTAGTAGGAAATCCATTAGTGATGTAGCTTGTATAGCCATCCAGGAGTGGGAAATGTTGGGTGCACTTGGCGAGTTCGATTTGCTTCTGGGTGAATCTGTTGAGCCTGCGGCCTTGTTTTCTGTAGTTGCGCAGCCTACACTTGTGAATCAGCTGTTAGAGGCACAGAGGGGTGACTTTGAGGTAGAATCCCTCCGAGAGAAGATCTCCAGTGGGAAAGATGAGAAGGGTTTGACTGTGTATCCCGACCTGAGTGTGAGGTACCGAGACCGTTTGTTTGTGTCGGAGTCTTGCCGAGAGGAAGTACTCCAAGAGTTTCACCATTCACGCCTTGTGGTGCATCTGGGAGGCACGAAGATGTATCGTGATTTGGGTCGCCAGTTTTGGTGGCTGGGTATGAAAAAAGATGTGGCAGTTTTTGTATCCAAGTGCCTTACTCGTCAGCAAGTGAAGGCCGAACATCAGAGGCCAGCGGGTTTGTTACAACCCTTGCCTATAGCCGAGTGGAAATGGGAACATGTCACTATGGACTTCGTTGTAGGTCTTCCGAGGTCTCAGTGGGGTAATGATGCTATTTGGGTGGTAGTTGACCGGTTGACTAAGTCGGCGCACTTCATTCCTATGCGCGTGAGAGATTCGGTAGATCATCTTGCCGACTTGTATATTCGGGACATAGTGAGGTTGCATGGGGTCCCAGTGTCGATCGTCTCAAATAGAGATCCACGTTTTACTGCTAGGTTGTGGCAGAGTTTGCAGAGTGCCTTGGGCTCTAGATTGACCTTTAGCACGGCTTACCATCCTTAGACTGACGGGCAGTCCGAGCGTACTATTCAGATCCTTGAGGATATGCTTCGAGGCTGTGTCCTTGACTTTAGTGGGTCGTGGGAGAGGCACTAGTATATTCGGGACATAGTGAGGTTGCATGGGGTCCCAGTGTTGATCGTCTCAAATAGAGATCCACGTTTTACTGCTAGGTTGTGGCAGAGTTTGCAGAGTGCCTTGGGCACTAGATTGACCTTTAGCACGGCTTACCATCCTTAGACTGACGGGCAGTCCGAGCGTACTATTCAGATCCTTGAGGATATGCTTCGAGGCTGTGTCCTTGACTTTAGTGGGTCGTGGGAGAGGCACTTGCCCTTAGTGGAGTTTGCCTACAATAACAGTTTCCAATCGAGTATGGTTATGGCACCGTTTGAGGCCTTGTATGGCCGACCGTGTAGGTCTCCAGTGTGTTGGGCCGAGGTGGGGGATGCACCTTTGTTGGACCCAGAGTTGGTTCGGAAGACGACGGAGAAAGTTGAGCTTATCTGTAAGAGGCTTGTTACAGCCCAGAGTCGCCAAAAGAGTTATGCCGACTGTAGGAGGAGGCCTTGGTCATTTGAGGCGGGTGATCATGTCTTTCTGAAAATATCACCAAGGCGGGATTTGATGAGGTTTGGGAAGAGTAGGAAGTTGTCCCCACGATTTATTGGCCCTTTCGAGATCCTTGAGAGGATTGGCGAGGTTGCCTACCGTTTAGCTTTACCGCCGCAGTTGTCCGGGGTGCATGACGTATTTCATGTCAGTATGCTTCGAAAGTACGAGCCGGATCCGTCACATGTATTGGATTGGACCAACTTAGAGGTTGATGAGGATGCCTCATATGAGGAGAGACCGGTGAGAGTCTTGGATAGGCGGGATCAAGTCTTGCGAGGTAAGACCATTCCCTTGGTAAAAGTTCTGTGGAAACATCACGGGGTGGAGGAAGCCACTTGGGAACGTGAATTGGAGGTCCGAGAGAAGTACCCGGATCTATTTGTTGATGTTTGAGCATATGTTAAATATTTCATTGTATTGATAAACTTTAAGAACATTGTTTATGTTTTGGTTTTGGAAGTATGGTAATTGTTGAGTATATCTCGGGAATGGAAATTTAATTTAACATTGTATATGTTGAATGTATTGTAGAAATGCAAATATATCATTAACATTGAATATGTTATGAAATTGTGGAATATGGTATTGGAATTTGTTGAATTTCAAAGAAAAACATGTTGTTAATGCATATTGAATTATATTGTGAATTGCCTCTTGAAAAGAGATGGAATTACCGGTAATGGGTCAGGATGTTAAGTATTGAATTGTAATATTGTTGAGAATTGAGAAACCATGTTTTTGAAACTTATGATTTATTTCGGGGACGAAATTCTTTGAGGGGGGGGAGGTTATAGTGATCCCGAGTTTTTCCCCTTTATGTACAGTATTCCGGACTTGAGTTCCATGATTGAGTATTGTTGTTTATGTCTCATTCCGTCCTTTAATTCTTGGTATATGAGTTTTAAGATGTCGTAGGCGTGTTTCGAACAGGTTGGTTGAGTTTTGGTCTCTAATCTTGTTGCCCAGATTTTTGATGATCCGCTCGAGCGGGTCTTTTTGCGCTCGAGTGGAGTTTGCATCCTTTCAGCATTTTGTGCGTCTGCAAATGTACTGCATAAGTGTTTTTCACACTTGAGCGGGTATTCGAAGTCTGTAAAAGTACTGGAGGAGTGTATTCTACGCTCGAGCGGGTATCTTTGCGCTCGAGCGGGTAGTGCTTTGCCGTTGTGCCTTGGCGCTCGAGCGGGTCTATTTGCGCTCAAGCGGGTGAAGTTTTTTGTGTCTTACGCTCGAGCATTCTATTCTCCGCTCGAGCGGACTTTACGTATATCAGATCGTGACTGTCTTTTTAAATCACTTTTTCAACCCACACTCTTTCTCTAACTTTTCAAAACCCTCATTTGAGAGCTCCTCTCTCTAGAATACAACTTCTCTCTACGAAATCATCTAGCTCTAGTGATCTTCTATCTTAATCTCTTTATACAACAAGTTGGGTCTTGAATGACGGAATTTTTTTGTCTCGAAAGACCTAATTTCGTCACTATAGATATTTGTGACGAAATATTTTCGTCATCAGTTTCGTCATTGCTTGTTTGTCACTAAAAACCATCGTGACGAAAAATAATTTCGTCACCAATGAAATTAGTTCAGTGACGAAATTTTTTGTCATCAATAAAACAGAATTTTGTCACCAAAAATTCTCATTTTCGTCACCAAATAATTATTCAGTACCATATTTATAATTTTAGTTGACGAATAAATTTGTCACAAATGTTGATCATTGATGAGGAAATAATTTTGTCACAGTAAGATGTAAAGGTGACGAAATTTTTTGTCTCCAAAAGTCATACATGGGTGACGAAATATATTTTGTCGCAAATATATTTATATACGTGACGAAATTTATTTCGTCACAAATATATTTATATACGTAATAAAATATATTTTGTCGCAAATATATATATATACGTGACGAAATATATTTCGTCACCAAACAACAAAATCAATAAAAACTTTCATATATGCGCTGTAATAAATTTTGTCACAAAAAAATAGTTATTAACGACGAATAATCACTTTGTCATAATAAGAAGTACAAATGACGAAATAAATTCGTCACTAAACCTGTTCCATATTTTATATTTCAATTTCAATTATTATTTCACAAATATCCCTACTCATATCCCAATAGCCTTTTAATTGTACTAAGAAATCCACTAGCTATTATACATCACTCCACAAAAAAATTCAGTAAATAATTTATATTATAAATCAAAATATATCCATCAAACAACTTTAATAATATAAACCATTACGTATAACAAAAAAACCATCAAAGCAAATCCCAAAATGAACTAACGTGAAATCCACCAAAAAAAAATCAACACTCAATCTTGATTTGCAACTACAACTAAGTATGAGTTCAGGAAACAAAATTCAACAATTGATCTTCATTTGCAAGTATACTTCCAAACGTCATCAAAAACCAATCTGCAAAGAAAATAAACAAAGAAAACATTAATATATTATCAATTACATCTAAACTCATAGATAAATAATTTTATTTTATAAACCAATTTAGTAGAAATGCATCTAACAAATCAAAAATTCAAAGAGTTGAGATGATCCTTGATGATAAAGCAACACAGATAACATAAGATGCCAAAAGATTGCAAGAATACCATATATCACTATCACTAATGGTAGAATATATATATATAGAATAAAGGTTGAGACCCCCTTTGGGGGTCACCCCCTTCACCCCCTTTAGTTTTGATTGGTCAACTTTTCTTTTCTTTTTTCTTTTTTTTCTTCTCACCCAATCCCCAACCTCCATGTGTGTGAGGGGGTTGTGGGGGTGGGTGTTTTAAGGGAGTCTAAATCAATGCCCATATATATATATAATAGCTCCAAAATATAACGTAACATTGAGGTACATTTGATTCACGACAATGGGCTATATTCATTTATTTGGTCACTCGCATAATAATAATGCACAAGCACTTGCCACTGGAGACTCAATTAAATTAATAAATAAAGCGAAAATGAAAACATGATTTTGCAGTGGAACAAAATGAGGCAAATCAAAAGACCAGCAGTCACATACCTGCCAAAGTATAACTTTTTGATAACGTATGCACAGAGTAATCCAATCTGCAAGAACAAGTAAAATGGCTTATAGATTTGCACAAATATTTTCTTTTTGTCAGCAAGAGACAACTCACAAGCAGCATACATTAAGTTTTGAGTGGAAGCAGCAGAAGCCATGACAGCTTTAAGAGCACATCTATGAGGCCCAAAGAAAACTTTTTCCCGGGGCGTATGCAGTCACAAACCACTCTAATAAGCTAAGAGTGTGTTCTCTATTATATCAAAGTCTCTGTTATATCAAAGTCAATTGCTTTCCAGCAACTACTTCAAACCCTGCACTCAAGAGGTTTCAGAAGCAAATCCAAAACAAATTTACCTTGACTTTCATTTATCTGCTGCGCCTGGGTGACAAATCAACAGACCTAGATCTAGATCCAGACGGTGATCTTGAAGCTCCTCCAGGTGAAGAAGTCCTCCAGTGAGCTCGTGCTTCATCAGACTCATACAAAGCTTTCCTACAAAGTTGTATCTAATAAATTCACATGCAACCAACCTAAAAGGAAAAGCTATAAAAAGAAATGCACATGAACATCAATTCCAGACAGTTTCAAATCCCCAAAATGAAAAGAGGTTAAAAAAAACAAAAAAAAATCCAAACCAAACGTCCACCAAGAGTCCAAGGATCACCCTGCCCCAAAATCTGGATCCTCTCCAGCACTTATTTTGTCTAGCCATCATCAAACACTTGATCCAAAGGCTACAATTCAAGAGATAATCATTACCATATTTTGTGGCTTTTGGATCAAGTGATTATTGGACCAAGAGTCCCCAGACACAGGTAATATACTTCATCACCCTGCCTCAAAATAGTAGGTCCAAACAAGAGAGCATACTTGAATTGAAGTCAACCCTAATAGAACCTCACATACATCATAAATGCTTAATTTGACCAGCACTCATCATCACTACCAGATAATAGAGAGAAATACTGCCCTTCAGAGAAGAAAGATTTTTTTTTCTTTTTTTCTTTGCGGGAAGGAAGATAGAGGAAAGGACTAGGCTTGTGGCCAGGCTGGGTGGTTGATGCACATCATAGAACCAGGAAGGAGAACCAAGGTGCCCTATAGAAGAAAACTGTGGATTTCACTATTTACAATGATGTCACAATCCATTATAGAAATCATGATTTCTATCAGGAATCCCACATAACTTAAGGATTTTCAAACATGTTTCTATAAAATTTTAAAAAAATCCAATCCTTCAATTAGTAAAATTGTACCATTGCTAGAACTATATGGTATAGTTGTACTTTCACTTACTCCTTATACCCATTGCCATTTGGATTTTGGTCAGCATCATTCTCATAACCCGGAGAATATGACCTGCGACCGCGATCACTATATCGCTCTTTTGGGGGTTCTCTTGATGATCTTGGGTGGTCTGCATGCCTTGAACTTGGGGAGATAGAGTAGTCAACTCGACGTTTTGGCGCAGGAGAATAAGACCTGACATCAATAAAATGCAAGCTTGTTCACCTAATTCAATAACATTCAAATGAGATATCAGTAGCTTGTAACCATAGGAACTTACCTTGAACGATGACGACTTCGAGAACCAGAAGGGTAACGAGGAGAAGGAGAACATGATATTGAACGAGACCGAGATCGTCCTAAAGCATATCAGATACAGAACAAACAAAAAAAAATTTAAAAAAAAAAAAGGAAAAATAAGAAAAGAAAAGAAAATAGGTATTGCTTATCACACCCAAGATAAATTAAAACAAACTCCCCAAAAATAATGTCACTAAACATTAAAGTTCAAATTTATCAAGAACATAAACTTTTACATTTCCTAATTATTTGATGACAGAAACTATTACTTTAATCCAAATTACTTCAATTGAGAGGCTGGGACTCATCAAAGTTTCACTACAATATTTTACCTTCATATCCTAAGTCTCAACTTCAAAGCTTACTCATACAACAACAGAAGTCTAACCAATCTAATTCTCTGACTCACCCACATCAACAGGCCAGAAGGTGACAGGAAACTCCAAACTTAAAACTGTTAGTGTACTGCAAACTCACCAGCTGAATTACTAGACATCTTCAGAAAAATGATACTCCAGGGAAAAGACTATCACTTAAAAAAACTACAATTCGACGGAAGGGCAGAACTAGTTTGGAATGGCAACAAATGAAAAGGTCAACTGGGCCCTCCAAACAGCAATCCATCCTAGAATAAGGGTGCAATACAGCATAGAAAGAAGATTCTCATTTGCATATAAACCAAGCTCTTTTAATCTTCTTTTAGTGAGTTTTATTTATTTATTGGGAGGGGAGCTGATGGATTCTTGCAAGGAAAATCAGAAAGTTCCCGTCATCGAAAATGTATTGTTAGTTAGCAATTGAAATGTCCAATACAACATACCATAATGGGATCGCCGACCTCCATATCCTGATGGTTCTTTGTATTACAATAGATCATAGGAAAGTCAGAAATGATGAATTGTAGTCATTTAAAATTTAAAAACAACAAAATAAATAAAGATATTACTTGACTCTAGTTCTACGATGCATATCTTCAGGTCTTTTCCTGGTCTCTGCAGCAACAACCACAGATATCTCCCTCCCAGAAAATATCTGCCTATTCATATGATATTGAGCCTCTGTTGCATCATAAGCGTCCACAAACTGCACAAATGCAAAGCCGCGAGGTTCCCTGCATGGGAGAAAAAACAAAAGATTTATCGAAAGTGTTTTAAGTTTGCATATGAGCCCAATCACATATAGCAAAAGATCACCAACCAAAAATAACATATAGCACTACAACAACGCCATTACTCATTTTACCTGTCTCCTGATATATACAAGTATCAGCTGCAGCGCACTTATACACTGAAGTGGAAACAAAATATACATAAAAGTAGCTAGAATCCAAGCTTAGTGGCTGACCTTTTCCTCTAAATTCAAGAATGACAGGCAACTTCTAAAGATGCAATTGACTTGAAAAATCTTCACATTGCTTGTAAATATATGAGGCACTTGAAATCAACCGTGTCGCAAAGTTAAAATCTTCTCATGTAGTCTTCAATTGTTCAACAACCAACCTTCTTCTTTATCAAACTTCTATTGATTGTGTAGTTATATAATTTCCCTTCATAAAGGAACATTCTTCAATTGGAACATTACTCTAACACCCATAGGGGACCAATAATGTTAAGCAATGTTAAACAGTAGGGCTTCATCAAATGTGGGGCTTGGGCTTGTTTTAACTTCAAACCAACAGACCCCCTGACAAACCAGTTCAAAACATAACTAACCATGAAAAGAGAAGGATAAAAACCTTTATAAATAGTTCAACAAAAATCAACAAACTCTTCAATACCTAATGTTTTAATATCCTACTTACTACAAGGAGGATACTAATAAGAAACTGAAGTAGACACCAAAAAAAAAAAGAGGTCTACAAGATTAGAACTTTGAAACTTGGCATGTACCATGTCCATGCTTCTTAGCCTAGTACAGTTTGTCTATAAATGAATCAACAAAGATGTAATGATATGAAAATTTGAATTTAGCTGAAGCAACAATGGAAACATACATGGTTTTCTCAATTATTGGTAGGAACAACTCACCCTGTGTAATAGTTCTTTGGAATATAAACATCCCTAACTACTCCAAATCTTTCAAATGGAACTCGAAGTTCTTCTGGTCTGCAAACACCAATAAAGATTTATGTGACAAACATATAGAAAACTCAACAAGAACAGGGAAAGATTGTGGTTTTAAATAACAGCAATGGGGTACGTATTGATATCAGATATACAATCATATATTAGCCAATATCAGATAATACTGGCCAATAAATCCATTGAATAACCGTATCAGATAATACTGGCCAATAAATCAATGAATAACCGTATCAGATAATACTAGCCAATATCAGCTCCTTCTACTTCATCACCACCCATTCTTCTAGTGAACTCAACTGGCCTCATCGCCCGTTCAGGTGGTGTGGGCAACAATAGGCAATGCTGTCTGAATCTTGTATGCTTGGACTTACGACTCTTGCAGGTCTCCTTAGGCTGTGGATGCTTGTTGGTTGGAGCTGCTACTTATTTCCTGTAATGAGCTTCTTTGCAGGTCCTGCTGGTACCTCTTCAGGGATGCCAAAGCAGCAGCCAAACATCAGGCCAAACCAACCATGGCAGCAGCCAAGCAACCCCACCAAAGACAGGACATCCAAAAATAAGTAGAAGGACCAACTAAAGACCTATTTTCCTACATCCAGCAGTTAGCACATCCAGGAAATCAAGGCAAATGGGTAGCAGCAAATAAGCAGCTTGAACTAGCAGTGCCATGGACATGGATTACCTAATGGAAGATGGGCTATGAACATGCCTAGCAGAAGCATAAATTAACAAACTAAATCCATATGCAGCTCACATGCATTCATGGGTTCTTATATGGTTGGAACTTGAAGCACACAGTAATAAAGGTTAAATTATCACTGATATATTGTAGTTGATATACTCCCCCCCCCCCTCTCTTTTTTTTTCTTTCTTTCTTCTTTATTTTCCTGTGAAAATGTTCTAGCACAATCCAAAGTATTGACAAATAAACAGTACATCATTTAGAGTGCTAGCCTAGCATTATCACCTAATAAAGCCATTATGTATATATATTTTTATGACCGATGTCCGGACTAGTTTACACGCACCTCAAATAATATCATGAGAAGTACCTAACTTGAGCTAATCACATTGTGGTTGTAGAATTCGGTTCTTATCAGTTGTGTAGAACATGTTCGGATCCTCTAGAGTCCACACTCTGCAATTTCCGTGGAGTAGTTCAAAACAACATCATTTCACTTGAACGGCAAAAAAGAAAAAAGAAAAAAGAGGAGACAGAGGAAGACCAAGAAGAAAATGAGCAGAGATAAAGACTGGAGAAAGCTTTGCATTCAAACTGAAATGAGTCTCTCAAACTTATCCTAAAGAAACATATAAATCATGGAATGGGTACAGAACAACACATTAATCAGTTATTTATTTTTGTTTTTAAATTATTCAATCATTCCATCTTCTCATTCTAGAAAATGGATCTCTTTTAATTTTTTCTCTGTTCATCTTCACATACAGCTTTCCAATTAAGCTCCATTCCAGAAAACGTAATATGTAATGGGTACAAAACTATTTCAACAATTTGAAAAAAATAAAAAAAATACACAATCTGAAAAAAATAAAAAAATAAAGATAAGATGCCCACAGCCATCTAAAACGAAGGCAAGAAATAATGGTAGTAGCAGAGCATCAGGCATGTACAAGGATCCTTAAATTGCCAAGCATGGTATCCAAGAAGAATCAGGAGGATGATCACAGAAGCAAAGGAATCGATCAATATCATAACGTAAGTAACCAATTCTTTTTTTTTTTTTAATAACCTAAGTAGAAAAACCTATAAAATAAACAGATATTAAACAAACATTCAAATATAGAGAGGAGTTGAACCCTAATTTTATTAAAAATACAGACAAACAATCCAAATCATATAAAATGTTCACATTTAGTCAAAGGCTTTTACTAAATTCAAACTGTTAATTATAATCAATATGACATTCATTCTCAAGTTTATAACATAAACAAGCAAAAGACATTGAGGATGGCCAAGTTTACAATTTACACATTCACAATTTATTGAAGAGAAACCTTGCTGGAAAGAATAAAATACAGCATTAATTCTGAAAATTAATTTCGAAAATTAGGGAAAACAGAGATAGAAAAATAGAGAAATTGCGTGTGAGAGAGAGAGAGAGAGAGAGAGAGAGGGGGAGAGAGAAGAGGACCCATACCTGATGGAAGAGAACACACAGCAGTAAAGGAGATACGACGTCTGTGGCGACACTGAAAGAGGAGAACAGGGACAGCGCTGGAGAAGAACACACTGAAGGGGCACTGGAGAAGAACACACAGCACTCGTGTTTTGAGAGGGAGAGGGAGAGGGGGAGAGATAGAGATTGATAGGAAAACTGATTCGTCAATAAACAAAACACACAGGAATTGTGTTTTCTTTTGAGAGGGAGAGACGGATAAAGATAGAGAATGATACCAAGACTGATCAAAAAAAAAAAAAAAAACAACATCAAAAAAAAAGGGAGGGAAAAATAATCTAGGAAAACTGATCCAAAAAAAAAAAAAAAAAGGGAGGAAGGGAAAAATAATGGACTATTTTTTTATTACCACTTAATATGTCAAAATTCTTCTTTCAAAATTAGTGACAAAATAATTTTCTCACTAAAAGGCCTACAAATATTAAAAATTATTAGTGACGAAAATATATTTCTCACCAAATGGTCTTAAAATATTTAAAATCAAGTTTTTCAAAAAAAAAAAATTAGATTATTGGTGACACAAATATATTCCTCGTTAATAATTTTTTAATTGTTGAAAAAAAAATTTCTCGCCAAAAGTTTTGAAATTTTGGCACCATAAAAAAAAATTAGTGGGAAAAATTTAGGTGACGAAACTTATTTTTTTTCTCACCTAAAAGTAAGTATTTATTGACGGAAATAAATTTCGTCACCTATTATTTTTATTTTTTTATTATACGTGACAAAATTTATAATTCCTCATGAATTATTCTTATTTAGTGACGAAATTTGTTTTCTTCGCTAATTTTCGTCACCATACCAAAATAGAGAATAAGAGAAAGATACACCAAACAAAGAGCAAAGAGAAATCACATACCAAATCACCGAGCGAAGAAGATATGGCGATTACCGGCAAGGCTACTAGTGGCAGCGACGATCAGCAAGGCTAATAGAGGCAACAATGGCGATCGGCGTGGTGGAGGAGCAAGAGGTAAGACAAATTAATACCCTATTTTGAGAGAGAGAGCGAGAGAGAGAGAGAGAGAGAGAGAGGGTTAAAAAAATTAATAACCTTTTTTTTTTTATTGCCACTCAATATATCAAAAATTTTCCACCAAAATTGGTGACAATATTATTTCCTCACCAATATCAAAAATATTAAAATGTTTTGGTGACGAAAATATATTCCTCACAAATAATTTTATAATTAGTGACAAATTTTTTTCTCACCAAAAGTCCCAAACTTTTGGCGCCATCCAAAAAAAATAGCAGGAAAATTTTTTGTGACGAAATTTAATTTTTCCTCACTTAAAATGAAGTACTTATTGAAGAAAAGTTTTTTTGTCACCTATCATTTTTTTTTTTTTATTATATGTGACAAAATTTATCAATTCCTCACGAATTATTTTTATTTAGTGACGAATTTTATTTTCTTCACTAGTTTTCGTCACCATAGGTTACTTTTATTATATAAAGCGTGGAGCTTGGCTTGGTCTTCATTTGGATCCGAAAATCATTGGGTTTGGAGCACATTCGAGTTTCTTCAACATCTCCTTTGAGTCTCTTCTCTTGAGGTAGGGATACCCTACTCCATCTTATGTGTTTTAACATAAGTTTTAGTCATTTTGATTAGGTGGTGTTGTTTGGAAATTTTGGGAAAGTTAGGGTTTGACTTGAGGTTATAAAAAGAGAGTTTTCAAATGTTAAACTCCATGTGTATGTGAGACCTTGAAAAAATGGAATTATTGTTGTTAAATTGATAAAATTGAACTTTAGGGTTGATATTTGAGAAAAGGGAAAAATGCCCTTGTAACGCCCTCAAAATAACGACATTAGATCCATCAATATAAGCATGCATTGATATACAAAAGACCAACATTCATCTATTCATCATAGTTTCATTACAAAAAGTATTACATGTTAACAACAAAAGCAAATGCCCTAACGGCTTACAGCTTTCCAACTTAACACTTGGTTACAAAAAGGAGTGCTAACTCATTTACACATTAAGCCCTTGGCTTGAATATACACGTAATACATCAAAAGAACATAGACACAAAAGTCTGTCCACCTCTAGCCTCCCAAGCTATGTCCTTGGAGGTGGCATGCTACCTGTACCTGAAAATGATGTTCCCATATAGGGTGAGCCACAGCCCAATAGAAATATACTAAACCAACTATGAACAATGACTAAAAGATTAGCAGCTGATAGATGGTCAACACTGATACATCCACATATAACACATTTCAATTACATGACTTACAAGTCTATGTTACTTCTCATTTTCCCTTTTCGATAAATAAGCATACTAGCTATGTTATCACATTAACCGATAAGCATATGAGCTATATCAACACCTCAGCAGATAAGTATAAGAACTATATCACACAATCGAAGATAAGCGTAAGAGCTATATCTACTCTTCTCTAGACAAGCATATGAGCTATATCTATACTTCTCAAAGATAAGCATATGAGCTGTATCTTCACTTCTCTAGACAAGCATATGAGCTGTATCTACGGAGTTCATCCCCCATCTCCTCCCAACACTATCCGGTTTAGAGGTGCATCCCCCATCTTCCCCTAAACCGCGGAGTACATCCCCCATCTCCTCCTCTACACATAATGCATATAAACACATAGGTTCTACATACATTCAATCAATACATAAAGTTAATGTATTCTAACAACCGTCAAGTCCCATGACACATTCCATTGATTAGTTTTCGTTTGCCTAATCATCATGCATTGTCTACAACAATCACGACTATCCTCCACCGATAGCCCAAAGCAGTTATTTCTAAACAGAAAATAAATGCACAAATGGATATTAAATCAACATTTCAATTTGGTGAGCGATAAATAAATCAACTACACCCTTTAATCCCACACACTTCCAATCTCAACATTTTCAATTCAATTCCTCATTTTCTTTAATTAACTATATGCATTAATTAATTAAAACGATTAGGGCAAATTCCCATAATTAACAAAACAACCCTAAGGTTCCATTTTCATCCATAATCCATCATCTAACTCATCTTTCTATGCCAAGCTTGCATTTAGGTTTATTAATAACAAAACCCCAACTTTTGTAAAATTACACAAAAGACCCAAACTTTCTCAAAATTACCCAACAACACCCAACATATCAAAATGCTAAAATTCAAAGACAAAATCCATAAAGAGGAGTAGGATATCCCTACCTCAAAAGATGAGCTCCAATGGAGATGAAGACCAAAATCAAAATGCTCCAAATCCCGAAATTTTCAGATTAAAATGTAGCCCTCGACGATCAACACAACTTTTGTAAAGGCCAAAAGTGAGTAAACAACTCCTACTAGATCAAATCTAAGAGAGAAGTTAAGATTTTAGAGAGAGAGGCTCTCAAAGTTGTGTTTGGGAAAGTAAGAGAGAGAAAGAACAAGAAAAAGTGATTTAAAAAGCTAAAACTCGAAACTTAAACCCAGTCGCCCGCTCGAGCGTCACTCACAGACTCCCGCTCGAGCGGCCAAACTCCCGCTCGAGCGGCGGATGCACACTCCCAGAAGTTTCTGCAGACAGGTCCCCGCTTGAGCGCCCAACTCCCCGCTCGAGCGTCACTCACAACCTCCTTCTCGAGCGGCCAATCCCCCGCTCGAGCGCCCAACACTACACAGGAAATACTGGATTGGTGTATTCCCCGCTCGAACGCCAAAACCCCCGCTCAAGCGGACAAGCAACAACAAGGTCCTCGCTCGAGCGTCGAAAGCTCCGCTCGAGCGGACAAGCCAAAATCTGGGCAACTAGTTTTGGTTCCTAAGCTCAACCAACCTGTAACAAACCTGCCCAACACATCCTATAACTCAAATACAAAGCATGAGAGGATGTAAACAAGATTTAAACAACTGCTAACATCTACAGAACCACTGTACAACAAGGGGTAAAACCCGGGATCGCTATAGCCCTAATTATGTTGAATAATTAATTTGAATAATTAATTTGGGGAAATGCGAAATTGAATTGAGAATCATGAAATTGGGGAATTGTGAGAGTAAATGGTGTAGTTGGTTAAATTAATGACTCACCTATGAAAATGTTGGTATTTTATATGTTGATAAATTTATTATCTGTTTTGAGATAATTGCTTTGAGCTATCGGTGGAGGATAGTCTTGATTGTTGTAGACACTGTATGTTGATTAGGGAAAACTGAAACTAATCACATTGAATATGTCATTGAATATGACAGTTGGAATAATACATCGAATATGTGTATTGATTGATCATTGTATATGATAAGTGTTCAAATACATTGTATATGTATATTGTTTGGGAGGAGATAAGGGATGTACTCCATGGTTTGAGAGGAGATAGGGGATGGACTCTCAAACCAGTTTGGGAGGAGATAGGGGATAGACTCCATTGATAACTAAGTTGGCTGGAGTATCCAGGGTGAAAGCCCCGAAATCTTGATTACGTTTGCATAACGTAGATAATTGAAGTATGGAAGTGCTTTAATGTGAGTTGTAATCTCATGTGAATTGTGAATAACGGAAGTGTCTTGATGTGAGTTGTAGTCTCATTTAATTGTTTGGCTAGATATTGAGCCAGGTTTATGAATGTAAATTGGATAAGTAAAGGAAAGTGGAATGAAACGCGAATGAAATTGTCATAGGACTGGAATGTGTTGTAAGTTGATTTACAAGTGTTAATCATCTATCAAATGCTAATGTTTTAGTTATTGCTCATAATTGGTTTAGTATATCTCTACTGGGCTTTGGCTCACCCTATATGGGACATCATTTTTAGGTTCAGGTGATATGCCACCTCCAAGGATGTAGCTTGGGAGGCTTGAGGCTGATAGATCTTTTCGGTTGTTTCTTTTGGTATTACATGTAAATTCAAGCCAAGGGTTTAAAGTGTATTTGAGTTAGTACTCTCTTTTTGTAACTAAGTGTTGGCTTGGAAAGTTGTAAGCCCGTAGGGTATTTACTTTTGTTGTCAACATGTAATACTTTTGTAATGAATACTCTGATGAATGAAAATATACTTTATTCTCTTATGGCTATGCATGTCAAGAATGTGGGTTTATATGTATTATTTTGAGGGCGTTACAAGTGTGTTTGGTTTGAGTTTTTTGGATTAAGTTTTTTGAAAACTGAATTTTTTGATTTTTGTGTTTTTTTGTTTTTAGTGAATATTTTTAAAATTTTAAACATTTTTTTTTACTTTTTTAGATGCACCTTATTTAGATGTATCTAAAAAGTAAAAAAATTGTGAAAAAATATTTTTAAAAATTAATAAATACATAAAAATACAAAAAATGTACTAGGGTTGGTTTGGGATGTTTTAAAAAAGTGCACTTTTTGACTTATTGACTTATATGGGTTGGGTTTGGGTTGGGTTTGATGTGATGTGTTAGAGATGTGATGTGATTTAAATAAGATGATGTGACTTAAATAGGGTAGTGACTTTTTGACTTTTTGTATTATTTAGGTTATGCCAAACTTGGCCTAAATTCTCATTTTTTTTTTTTTTGTATTTTTGGTATTTAGTGAATTTTTAAAAGGTTTCTTTCACAATTTTTTTACTTTTTAGGTATAT
This sequence comes from Camellia granthamiana, assembly GCA_036172215.1. Lineage (NCBI taxonomy): Eukaryota > Viridiplantae > Streptophyta > Magnoliopsida > Ericales > Theaceae > Camellia > Camellia granthamiana. The sequence continues at coordinate 76,439,111 of CM069909.1, forward strand.
TTATGTTAGGTATGTCTAAAAAGTAAAAAAAATTGCTTAAAATATTAAAAAAATTTAGTAAAAAAAAAAACACGAAAAATAAGAAAGTAAAATTTTCTGAAAAGAGTTTTTGGAAAACTCTAACAAAGCATGCTGATCTTACACTTTCTAAAGACAATGATCAATAATCACATAGAAGAAGTACTTTAATCCATGTGCCTAACAAAATAAACTGTGATTCAACTCCCACGAAAACTTAAAAGGAATGATAATGCAAATAAAAAAATTATGCAATATAGAGTTGTGATTGTCCAGATGCATCCTACCATAGCGAAGATATTTTTTTTATATTAGCAATGAAGTTAATTGGTAATTAAAAAATTTAATTATTTTTTTTTTCAAAAAACACGAGTTAAAAATTTAATTATAAATTAAGTCAATCGATAGTTAAAAAATACAATCATTTTTTTTTTCAAAAAACACGGTGAGTTAAAAATCAAATTATAAATTTTTTTTAATAGACAAAATGCAATCTAATCATCATGTGATAAAAAACACAGAGATTGTCACAACTCAAATAATATTTTTTTTCTCATCAGTGAGTTACAAATTTTTTTAATTCATATTTAAAAAACACAATCATTTTTTTTTTCCAAAAAACACACTGAGTTAAAAACCCAATCACCGTATATTTAAAAAACACAATTATTTTTTTTAAAAAACACAGTGAGTTAAAATATCCAGTCAATTTAAAAAATCACAATCACATTTTTACTCATAATAAAAAAAAATAAACAAAAAAAGGAACTATTAAAAAATAAATAAATAAATTACTTACAATTTTCTTTTTTTTGGACTGTGAAGGTGTCGGCCTTTTTCTCCAGATTTTATCCAACTCTCTTTATACTTTTCCCCAAATTTTGTTAATCACATTTTTTCCAATTAAACTCTCTCCCTCTTTCTCTAAAGAGTTATTTATTTTATTTGAAATTATATGTAATACATGGCGGATGGCGGAAGGAGTTGAATAGGCTACGCAGAGTAGGTAGGGGAAGTCAAAAAGGTTCTGGCAGCAGGATTAAGGTTATTAAATTTTGAAAAAGTTGAAATTAAATGGTGAGTGGGATTTTTTTTTTAAATCAAAAAATTAAGAAAATGAGAATTGGAATATTAGAGCTCTCTTAAGACTTGAAAAGGGTGTGCATGGGAAGTCAAAAAGATTTGAGAGAAGTCCATAAGTGTTGAGATTTTTTTTTTTAAATCAAAAAATTAAGAAATTAGGATTGAGATATTGGAGCTCTCACAAGACTTGTGGATTAAAAACCCCATTGTTCTTATATAATACTAGCCTATCACTTGTGCTATGCACGGGATAATTATAGATATTTATATTTGTTTTAATTTTTTTTAATATATAAATTAAGTACATGGGGTTTGACCGAGGAGTTTGAAAAAATTTAATAAGTGTTTATTTATTTTTTTTTCAAAAAATAAAACAAAAAAATTAAGAGGGAAAAAATTAAGAGCCATTTACACAATAATTACATGAGTCTCTTGGGGATGCAAAAAGTAAGGAAATTAGGATTTCATTTATTGCATTATTCAATAGTGTAATTATTATAATCTGGGGATGCAAAAAGTAAGGAAATTATGGGGTTTGACCGAGGAGTTTGAAAGAATTTCATAAGTGTTTATTTATTTTTTTTTCAAAAAACAAAACAAAAAAATTAAGAGGGAAAAAAATTAAGAGCCATTTACACAATAATTACATGGGTCTCTTGGGGATGCAAAAAGTAAGGAAATTAGGATTTCATTTATTGCATTATTCAATAGTGTAATTATTATAATCTGGAGATGCAAAAAGTAAGGAAATTAGGATTTCATTTATTGCGTTATTCAATAGTGTAATTATTATAATCTTTGAATCAATCACCAAGTCAATTTTTTTTTTAAAAAAAAATAAAAAATTAGGAAATTAGGATTGGCATGTTGGAGCTTCCACAAGCCTTGGGGGTTAAAAGACCCTTTTGCTTAATATATAGTATAGACTAGCATGTCATCTGTGCTATGCACGGGATAAAATAATATATTATTTATTAAAAATATGATAATTATATTTAATTTTGTATTTTTTTCTCGTAAATAAAATTTTATATATAAATTTAAGAGTTTTGTTTTAAATGTTCCTTTACTATAATATGTACTCATAAACATAGATTAAAATTGTTGTATTGACAATTAACAATTAAAATTATGCTTTGTTATAAAAAAAAAAAATGACATAGTTATAATACTTCACTATTTTAGAATAAAAATATATGAATTTTAAAAAATTGTTATATTGGTTTTTGAAAGGAAATAATTAAAGCAATTTTAAAAACTTAATGAATAAGAAAGAATTATCGTAACATGTAATTTAAAATATCAAAAAAGAGTTAACAATGAATAAAGACTTTAAAAAGATGTGATTATAATTAAAACTAATGTCATATTTATTAATACATATAATTTTATTTGGATATTATTTATATTTTGACACGCTTATTGAAAACAAAAATAAATAAAAATAAAAATATTAATAATTTTGAGTTTTAAATTATGAATTTGTACACTTGCTATATTAACTTTTGGGAGGAATATATTGGAATTTTTTTACAAAAATTGAATATTAGTCATTGAACTAATCTTATAAGATTTATAAAATAAAATTTATGATAGGAAGAAATTAATGATATTGCAACATATGCATTTTAACAATTTTAAATTTTGAAAAAAAAATAAATTAGGATTTGAACTTCAATTATTCTACAACATTTTTATTTATAATAATGTAAATATGGATAGGTAATAGATAGATTAAAATTAATTATAAATATAGCTATATTTAAAAGGATATGATTTTGTATAACTATATTTTAAAATTTAAAATTTATTTTTTAACTTCTTATATAAAAAGATTCAAAATTTTAAATTACATATGATTTTTTCTAAAAACATATGAACTCACAGTGGAGTAGAGAGAGAAGTACTATAAAGGAATAGAGGAACTGCACATATTAAAGATAAATAATTAAATAATTGACTAACCCCTTTAATAGTTTAAAAAATTTGATTAAAATTAAAATTTTCTATTTATAATTTTGAAAAACTATTATATGCCTTTGAAATAATGTTCTGCACCAATTGTCAATTAACACATGTCATGATATCAAAAAAATATTAAAAGTAAATTTTTTTTTTTAAAAAAGTAATGATATACAAACATAAAATCAATACAAAAAACTTATTAATAAAAATTTTGTTTGGATATTTATCTATCATTTTATAGTGAGTGACATGTTTTTTTTATTATACAAATGACCCTATCATGCCATTTTAGTATAAAAATTCTAGGAAAACCATAATTATAAACAAAAAATAGATAATGGTTGGTAGAAAGGAGAAAGAAATGACACACAAAATATGAAATACAAAAACGAAAAAAAAATGGTCACAGATAAAAAAAAAAAAAAAAAAAAAGAAGAAGAAAAAATGGTGTACCTAAAAGATAAAAAAGTTTGTTTAAAGAATAGAACAGATTAAATATAAACTAACCTCCAATTTGTCTCATAAAAATAAAGTTAAAAAAAATCAATTTCATTGTTCCGTGAATATAATATTTATAGGGCGAGCAAGACATGAATGGCTTGGAAAAAATATAATGTATGATGGCTAATATTTTTTAATAGAAGAAAATTTTGGTTAGAGAAAGAGTGCATAAGAATAATTTTTTTCATCTTTTCTTTTCTAAATTATAATCATGGAATCATTATAAAAAATAATAAATTATGAGATTTTTCTAAAAATATATATATAGTATAGATATGCTTAAATTTATTTGGGAATAAAATTATGTTTAATTATAAAATAGAGAGAGAATCTTGATATAAGATTTAATTTTTATTTTATATTAGGCTTAATTTTAGGTTTATATAGATTAGACCAGTTGTGAAATATTTTAATAGTATACATTTTATGGGAGGTGAGAGAGTTTTATTTTCATTAGATTTATTTTAGGAGAGAGAAAATTGTATGAGATTTATATTCTTTTTAAAAAATTATATTTAAGGTTTTGAAACACTTAAGGCCTCTAAGATGAAAAGTCACTTTGATATAATATATAGCATAAATAGATTATGAGATTTAGGAAAGAGATAAATATTAGGGGAGAGATTTTAGAAACTTGTAATTCAATTTTTTTTAATTTTTTTTTAAATCTATAGTTACTTTGTTAGCCAATAGTATTATTTTTAAATATTTTTAAAATTACAAAAATTAGCAATTTTAGTTTTTTTTAATCTATAGTTATTTTGTTAGCCAACAGTACTATTTTTAAATATTTTTAAAATTACAAAAATTACCAATTTTGATTTTACGTTCTTTTTAATCTATAATGTTTTTGTTTTTAAATATATAATTACTTTGTTATGAGATGAGATTTGTGTTGTTTTTTTTATTTTTTTATTTTTTAAATAGATAGTTACTTTATTATGAGATGGGATTTAGGAAATAGAGAAATATTGGAGGGGGGAGGGGAGATTTTAGGAAGTTGTAATTCAAAATTTTATGTGGTTTTTTGTTTTTTTTTTTTTTAAAAAAATCTATAATTACTTTGTTAGCCAATAGAATTATTTTTAAATATTTTTAAAATCACAAAAATTAACAATTGTGGAATGAGAGTTTGGAACTCTCACAAACCTTTTCCTTATATAATATATAGATAAATATAGATATTTATATTTATTTTAGATATTTTTTTAATATACAAATTATTATTTTTAGATTTTTTATAAAAATAATTTAACAATCCCATCACTAACTATAGTGTATGGGAAAAGTTGAAAAATGTGCTACAATAACTATGAGAGAAGTCAAAAAGTCTTGTGGATTAAGAAAAATCAATAAATGCTGAGATTATTATTATTTTTAAATCAAAAAATTAGAAAATTAAGATTGTGATATTGGAGCTCCCGCAAGGCTTGTTGCTTAAAAACCCCATTTTCCTTATATAATAGACTAGCATATCACCCGTGCTATGCACGGGATTAAATTTAAATAAAAAAAAATCATTCATAGTTATGTTAAACATATTTTTAAATTGTTAGCATAAAATATATGTAATTTTAAAAGAAAATATTGACATTGCATAATTAAAGTAATAAAAATAAGAATTTATTACATTTGTTCGAAATTCACTGAATAAGTAAAACAAAAAATAACTAAAATCTAAATTGTTGTGGGCCTTCCATCAGCATTCTTGCATTGTCAACATGATATTTAGTATCATAATTAATGAACAATACATATATTATGTATTTATAAAATGTTATAAAGTAAAAAAGTTATACTTACATTTTTTTTTGACTTTCTGAAAGATATAGACATTCTTTGGACCAATCTATATTTAAAACAAAGGTGACGCACGGTGCACAATCTAGTTGACGTGGCATTGTTGGTGCAGGTATGATAAATGCATAGGCACGGTCTTGGCATGACGCAATATAATCTTTAATCATTCTAACGCCATTATCCTATAAAATTTTGGAATTATAAGTTTGTGTTTGAAAAAGTAAGAATAAATTATTTATAATAAATTTTATAATTTCCTACCTTTGATCTCATATTCTTCAAATATGATGGTTGACATCGCAAAATAAACTCTGCCCGTTTATCTTGAACAGTGAGATTTATTGAACCAGTACTGTCTTTGACCACAAGGTTAACATTGTATCTTATCAACCAAAAAAAAAAAAAGGACGCTTGTTAAAAGGAAATATTGTACCTAATAAAAAATTAAAACACTTATTAAGTTTGAATTATTATTGTACATAGTAATTATTTACCTAAACAAAATTACCTTGTTATAATATCAATATCATCATGTAGGCAGTGACGACAAACAATGTGACCATAATGATATTCAACTTTTTGATAGCAACTTTTGCACAAATCAATCCAAAGGTTGTCAACATCAATTTGTTTGATGTACCCAAGTATTCGAAAATATGAGACCTACAAAATATTTGAAAAAACATAAATTAATCTCTCTATAAACAAATTATATACATATCATTTAATTTTTATTAATTGGGATGATAACAATTATTACCTTTGGCATGGGTGCAAAATCACGTATTCGAATTCTTTTGGCATTTGATATTATCAATGACTGTGAAATTGAGAATCCATTTTTTCGATTCCAAGATACCAACTTTTGTGATATAGGATTCATAGCAAGCCTAGATAAACATGTCAATATATATAATTGTGAGAATTATATTGTCATATATAATTGATTAATATTATACAATCATAACATACCACACTCGAATATGATTTGTATAACAGAATGAATGATTGATATATAACTTGCTGTATTTGCATGTAGCAAGACATGGACCTAAAAGTTGAGAAAAGATAATTTATTAATATCAATATTTGTATATGCATGTAGATATTATAAAAGTGCATAAAAAGTAATCCTACCATGATAATCTTTAACTGTTAATCCAGTGGCAAACAAAATATTATCATTCTCTAGAGTATGATATAGTTGCATGCCATCAGTTGTTGCAAACACATCCCATAGAGTTAGTCTTACCAATGTGAAACTGTTTTTACAATTAAAAAAAAAAAAGTTGAGATTAGAAAAAATAATATAATTCGTAGAGTATTTCAAATTTGGTAAAGACACAGAAATATGTTATAGTATCATACCTTGTATCAAGTAGTAGAATCTCTCTCTTGTAATTATCACGATTTGCAATACCTTGACATTCAGTTACACTAACAACCAAGCCAATCACATCTGCATATTTTAGCATTTGCATGTTTATTGTTTTGATAGTCACAAATTTTTTGTATTGGTAATAAATTATGTAAGTATATAATCTAGATAAGTATCATTTAGTAAAATTAACGTACCTATTAATTGAACATCTTGATGAAGAAATTGGCCAATGTCTGATAATTTTTTAAGGAAATACCACTGAAATGGTATATTAGTATCATGATCAAGTATGTCCACAATTGTTGTATCATTAGTAAAAGACATCTTATAATAATATGGCACCAACTTGAATTTCTCATCAGCCAATGTAATATGAACTCCTCTAAAACAATATATTTTTCCCTCAATTAAATGTTCTTTGAAGTAATCATATTCTTCAGAGCATACAGTTCCTTCCATAGCATCACCCTTTCAAAAAAGTTAATAAGTACACACTTTTAACATAATATAAAACAAAATATTTAACAGTTATCTCATGATAAGAGTTGTAAATACCTGTCCATCAACAAAAATCAGTCTGAATGTCATATTTCCCCCAGGACGATTAGTCACAGATAACAACCTGACTAACTTTGCTTTAACACTCCAGTTACTTGCATATGGATGTAAATCAGCAAAATAGGGATATCTGATAATTCTATCACCTATTGACAATGTAGATGCATATGAGCAATATATGAATTTATAATTTTTATACAATGTATCTATAGATCTTAAGAAATTTGAAAATGAAAATATTAAGAATTTTTAATAAAAAAAATAAAAATTGTTAAGTTTACATTATGATAAAATAGAAAAAATAAGTAACGAATTATTGTACAAAAAATATTATACAAACATATTTTGTAAGGGTAAGTTTTTAAATTATTTTTATTAAATGAAAATGAAAAAAAAAAGATTAGATCATCCAATTTTTTGTGTACTAAATGTAATATTTTGGATAAGATTTAGAATTTAGAGTAGTAAGTATTGTATAATTAAAGAATTAAAAAAACATAGTCATTCAAATTTTGAAAAGACATTTTATTTCAATCTTCAAATGCCATCAAGAACATCACGATATACAACATTTTTTGTGTAATTTAACGGTTGGTCAACCTTATTAACAATCAATATCTTCAAGCCTGATGGTGTGATAACACGCGATAAGGCAACATATAACTGACCATGGGAGAATACTGGATTAGGAAGGTATACACCAACTTTTTTTAAAGTCTGACCTTGACTTTTGTTTATGGTCATTGCAAATGCTAATTTTATGGGAAATTGTCTTCTTTTAATCGGGACAGGTGAATGTGTGGTAGATGGTGATAAAATGATACGTGGAATGAAGACTCCTTCCCCAATATTCGAACCCGTAATCACTCGTGCCTCAATCACTTTATCTCCCATTCTCTCAACAATAAGACGGGTGCCATTACATAGACCTTGAGATTGATTGAGATTTCTCAGTAGCACTATAGGTGCTCCCTTTTTGAGTTCAAGGCAATGACTTGGAATTCCTGGAAAATTTAATGAGTGCAATAACTCTGGTGGATGCATGCCTTCGTCAATGTTCTCATCCTCAGCTGGACATATCATATCTGCACTTAGGTATTTTTGAGATTCTCCAGGCAACATTGATAGCATTATGACATTTAATTCATCAACATCAGCATTTTTTGGTGCTAAGATGCCACGTTCTTTCAAGTAAGAACTGTCACTGTATCAAGTACTTAATTCTGGATAGATTGCAGGGATCAAATCATGTAGAGCATGTGATCCATTTCTAATCAAGAACTGTTCTGGAATTTCAATCCAATTAGTCTCCCTGCCTTCAGTGAAAGAAATTCCAGGTATTTTTCCATCACCAATCATCAATATCCAGTTAGCAAAATCCCTGAGTTGTTAACGCATTTGAATAGAAGTATCATGGGCCATAATACGCATATTGGTTATAGCAATCCCGGGTTTACCCTTGTTGTACAGTGATCCGGACTTGTGTCCGTGGATGTTGGTAGTTGATTATTATCTTGTCTACATCCTTTCCTACTTTGTATTTGAGTTATAGGATGTGTTGGGCAGGTTTGTTACAGGTTGGTTGTGTCTGGGAGCCAAGTGTTGCTGCCCAGAATTTTGGACCTTCGCTCAAGCGAGGAGTTTGTCGCTCGAGCGAGATCTCTGTTTTGGTCCTTCGCTCGAGCCAGGGTTTGGTAGCTCGAGCGAGAGTGTGTTTTTGTGTCTGGTGGGTCGAGCCAGAGTGACTTCGCTCGAGCGAGCGATTGCATCTGGCTCAGATACTGAGAGTTGCATTTTTTGGCTCAAGCGAGCTTTCTTCGCTCGAGCGATCTGGTTTGTCTTCGCTCGAGCGAGCGTTCCTTCGCTCGAGCGTACGTCTGGTTGCAGACCTGATGGTTTGAGTTCTTGGCTCGAGCGAGCTTTTCTTCGCTCGAGCGAGCTTCTAAGTTTTTGGCTCGAGCGAGACCTTCTTGGCTCGAGCGAGAGTTTCTGTGTCTTGTCGCTCGAGCGACCAAGTCTTCGCTCGAGCGAGCCTGCTTATATCAGTTAGCAGCAGCCGAGATGAACTTCACTTTTTTCAAAACTTTTTCATCTTCAAACCCTAAATTCGGGACCCTATCTCTCTAGACTTGCCTTCTCTCTAAGAAATCATCTCCTTCTAGTGTGAATCTACCCTAGGTGCTTTGTTAAAAAGGTAGAGGGTGACTTGGGCTTCGATTTAATCTGAAAATCTTTGGATTTGGAGCACATTGGCCGTTGGGTCTTCATCTCCTTTTGAGCTCAAACTTTGAGGTAGGGATAACCTACTCCTCTTTATGGACTTTGTCTTTAAATTTTAGCGTTTTGATATGTTGGGAGTTGTTGTGTAATTTTGAGAAAACTTTGGGCCTTTGTGAAATTTTACAAGAGTTGGGGGTTTATTTATAATGAACCTAGAGGCATGTTCCGGAGAGAGGGTTGGGTTATGCTGTCTATTGTGATGCCTCACGAGAGGGTTTGGGTTGTGTGTTGATGCAAGAGGGGAAAGTGGTAGCTTATGGCTCACGTCAGTTGAAAATTCACGAGAAGAATTACCCTACGCATGATCTAGAGTTAGCAGCTGTGATCTTTGCCTTGAAAATCTGGAGGCACTACCTTTATGGTGAGAGATTCGAGGTGTTCTCGGATCATAAGAGTCTGAAATATCTGTTTTCACAGAAAGACTTGAACTTGAGGCAGAGGAGGTGGATGGAGTTTATTGAGGATTATGACTTCGAGTTGCATTATCACCCGGGGAAGGCCAATGTTGTGGCCGATGCCCTTAGCAGAAAATCCGTTAGTGATGTAGCTTGTGTGGCCATCCGAGAGTGGGAGATGTTGGGGGCAATTGGCGAGTTTGATTTGCTTCTGGGCGAATCCGTGGAGGCTGCGGCCTTGTTTTCTGTTGTTGCGCAGCCTACACTTATGACTCGAGTGTTAGAGGCACAGAGAGGTGACCTTGAAGTAGAATCCCTCCGAGAGAAGATCTCCAGTGGGAAGGTTGAGAAGGGTCTGACGGTGTATCCCGACCTGAGTGTGAGATACCGAGACCGTTTGTTTGTGCCGGAGTCTTGCCGAGAGGAAGTGCTCTGAGAGTTTCATCATTCGCGCCTTGCGGTGCATCCGGGAGGTACTAAGATATACCAGGATTTAGGTCGCCAGTTTTGGTGGCGGGGTATGAAGAGAGATGTGGCTGTCTTCGTGTCTAAGTGCCTTACTTGTCAGCAAGTGAAGGCCAAACATCAGAGGCCAGCGGGTTTGTTGCAACCCTTGCCTATTGCCGAGTGGAAGTGGGAGCATGTCACTATGGACTTCGTTGTAGGTCTTCCGAGGACTCAGCGGGGTAGTGATGCCATTTGGGTGGTTGTAGACCGGTTAACTAAGTCCGCGCACTTCATTCCCATGCGCGTGAGAGATTTGGTAGATCATCTTGCCGACTTGTATATTCGGGACATAGTGAGGTTGCACGGGGTCCCAGTGACGATCGTCTCAGATAGAGACCCTCGTTTTACTGCCAGGTTGTGGCAGAGTTTGCAGAGTGCATTGGGCACTAAGTTGACCTTTAGTACAGCTTATCATCCTCAGACTGACGGACAGTCCGAGCGTACTATTCAGATCCTTGAGGATATGCTTCGGGGTTGTGCCCTTGACTTCAGTGGGACGTGGGAGAGGCACTTACCATTGATGGAGTTTGCCTACAACAACACTTTTCAATCTAGCATCGGTATGGCACCGTTTGAGGCCTTGTATGGCCGACCGTGTAGGTCTCCAGTTTGTTGGGCCGAGGTGGGTGATGCACCCTTGTTGGGTCCGGAATTGGTGAGGGAAACGACGGAGAAGGTTGAGCTTATCCGTAGGAGGCTTGTTACAGCCCAGAGTCGTCAGAAATCTTATGCTGACCGTAGGAGGAGACCTTTGGTGTTTGAGGTAGGTGATCATGTCTTTCTAAAGATATCACCTAGGCGGGGATTGATGAGGTTTGGAAAGAGTGGGAAGTTATCCCCTCGGTTTATTGGTCCTTTTGAGATCCTTGAGAGGATTGACGAGGTTGCCTATCGTTTGGCTTTGCCGCCACAGTTGTCCGGAGTTCATGACGTGTTTCATGTGAGTATGCTTAGGAAGTATGAGCCGGATCCATCACATGTACTGGATTGGACCGACTTAGAGGTAGATGAGGATGCCTCGTATGAGGAGAGACCGGTTCAGGTCTTGGATAGGCGGGATCAAGTCCTGCGTGGCAAGACCATTCCTTCGGTAAAGGTTTTGTGGAAACATCACGGAGTGGAGGAGGCCACTTAGGAACGTGAGTTGGAAGTCTGCGAGAAATATCCGGACCTATTTGTGGATGTTTGAACATATATTATATATATTGTTGTATTGTTGAACTTTAAGACCATTAAATATGTCTTAGGTTGTAAAACATGGTGCATGTTTTGGTTAATGACAGTAGTTGGAAACTTGCCTCAAATGGAAGTTTGTGTAACATTGCATGTGTTGAATATATAGTAGAAATGAAAATGTCTCATGATTATTGCTTATGATATGAATTGTGAACTATGTATGTTGGAAATGGAAGAGGAATGCATGTTAAAGATGCACTTGTATTATATTTTGTGAAATGCCTCTTGATAAGAGATGGAATGACCGGTAATGGGTCGAGTTGTTAAATGTTGTAGTGTAACATTGTTTAAGATGGAGAAAAACCTGCTTTCGAAAACTTGTTCTTAATTTCGGGGACGAAATTCTTTAAGGGGGGAAGGTTATAGCGATCCCGGGTTTACCCTTGTTGTACAGTGATCCGGACTTGTGTCCGTGGATGTTGGTAGTTGATTATTATCTTGTCTACATCCTTTCCTACTTTGTATTTGAGTTATAGGATGTGTTGGGCAGGTTTGTTACAGGTTGGTTGTGTTTGGGAGCCAAGTGTTGCTGCCCAGAATTTTGGACCTTCGCTCGAGTGAGGAGTTTGTCGCTCGAGCGAGATCTCTGTTTTGGTCCTTCGCTCGAGCCAGGGTTTGGTAGCTCGAGCGAGAGTGTGTTTTTGTGTCTGGTGGGTCGAGCCAGAGTGACTTCGCTCGAGCGAGCGATTGCATCTGGTTCAGATACTGAGAGTTGCATTTTTTGGCTCGAGCGAGCTTTCTTCGCTCGAGCGATCTGGTTTGTCTTCGCTCGAGCGAGCATTCCTTCGCTCGAGCGTGCGTCTGGTTGCAGACCTGATGGTTTGAGTTCTTGCCTCGAGCGAGCTTTTCTTCGCTCGAGCGAGCTTCTAAGTTTTTGGCTCGAGCGAGACCTTCTTGGCTTGAGCGAGAGTTTCTGTGTCTTGTCGCTCGAGCGACCAAGTCTTCGCTCGAGCGAGCCTGTTTATATCAGTTAGCAGCAGCCGAGATGAACTTCACTTTTTTCAAAACTTTTTCATCTTCAAACCCTAAATTCGGGACCCTCTCTCTCTAGACTTGCCTTCTCTCTAAGAAATCATCTCCTTCTAGTGTGAATCTACCCTAGGTGCTTTGTTAAAAAGGTAGAGGGTGACTTGGGCTTTGATTTAATCTGAAAATCTTTGGATTTGGAGCACATTGGCCGTTGGGTCTTCATCTCCTTTTGAGCTCAAACTTTGAGGTAGGGATAACCTACTCCTCTTTATGGACTTTGTCTTTAAATTTTAGCGTTTTGATATGTTGGGAGTTGTTGTGTAATTTTGAGAAAACTTTGGGCCTTTGTGAAATTTTACAAGAGTTGGGGGTTTATTTGTAATGAACCTAGAGGCATGTTTGGTCTAGAGAATTGGAATCTATGTTAATACCTTGATGAAAATGGAACCTTAAGGGTTGTAATGTTAATTATGGAAAGTGCCCTAATTACATTGATTAATTAATTGGTATAATTAATTATGAGAAATGAGGAATTAAAGTGGAAATGTTGAGATTGGAAGTGCATGGGGTTAAAGGGTGTAGTTGAATTACTTATCACTCACCAAATTGAAATGTTGATTATATATCCATTTGTTGCATTTATATTCTGTATAGAAATAACTGCTTTGGGTTATCGGTGGAGGATAGTCTTGATTGTTGTAGACAATGTATGATGATTAGGCAAACTAAAACTGATCATTGAAATGTGTCATTAAGTGTGACAGTTGAAGGAATACATTAAATTTATGTATTGATTGATGTGTATAATAATTGTTTATATACATTGTGTGTTGTGTTGGAGAAGATAGGGGATGTACTCCACGGTTTAGGGGATGATAGGGGATGGACCTCTAAACCGGACGTTGTTTGGGAGGAGATAGGAGATGGACTCCATAGATACGGCTCATATGCTTATCTAGTGATGTATTGACACAGCTCATATGCTTGTCTTTGGAAGTGTGATATTGCTCTTATGCATGTCTACGGAAGTATTGATATAGCTAGTATGCTTATCTTTTATTGAAATGAGAAAATGTTTAATATGAGTTATTGTCTCATATAAGTAGTTTGGCCAGGTTCTGAGCTATGGTTATGAATTGCGAATTTATAAGGAAGTGGAAAATGAAAGTGTAAAGTGTAGGCCACCTATCAACTGCTAATCTTTTAGTCATTATTCATAACTGGTTTAGTGTATTTCTACTGGGCTGTGGCTCACCCTATATGGGAACATCATTTTCAGGTACAAGTAGCATGCCACCTCCAAGGACATAGCTTGGGAGGCTAGCGGCTGTCAGACTTTTGGGTCTTGCTTTCTTTTGATGTATTACGTGTAGATTCAAGCCAAGGGCTTAATGTGTAAATGAGTTAGCACTCTCTTTTTGTAACCAAGTGTTAACTTGGAAAGCTGTAAGCCCATAGGGCATTTGCTTTTGTTGTTAACATGTAATACTTTTGTATTGAACTGTTCTGTTAAATGAAAGAATGATGAGCCTTTACATATGTCATATTGTGGGTTTAATGTTATTATTTTGAGGGCGTCACATTGGTCCTCAAATGCAACACACGACAATGATTCCAAATAGTCTATTCCTTCAACGATGCTGCAATTGTGGCTTCCCGCCTACCTTTTGGCACTACAGGTAAAATTTGTCTGAAGTCACCACCAAGTATGAATAGTTTTCCACCAAATACACAATCAGTTGAACAAAATTCTGTACCCTTTAGTATATCTCTGAAAGTACGATCAACTGCCTCAAATCCATAACGATGGTGCATTGGAGCTTCATCCCATATGATCAATGATGCCTCTTGAATTAATTTTGCCAGTTCAGTCTATTGATTAATACTACAACTTGAGAATTCATCCAAATTAATTGGAATTTTAAAGCGTGAATGCGCAGTTCTACCTCCTGGTAACAGTAAAGCCGCAATTGCAGATGATGCAACTGAAAGGACAATTTTTTTTTCTGACCTAAACTTTGCTATCAATGTTTTCCACAGATATGTTTTTCCTGTTCCCCCACTTCCATAAAGGAAAAACAAACCCCCTTTTTTACAATTGTATGCATTCATTATGGTGTCATAAACTTCCAATTGCTCACTATTTAAACCAGAATGTAATTCATTGAACAATTGTTTTTCCGAAACACTATCGTACTCCATCTCTTCTCTGATGAGCCTATTTGTCACAAATTGAGCACCTTGAGAAGATGGCAATGGCATGGGAGGGAAATCTTTGAGAGATCTTCCATTTCTATTTAATATATGCTCAATTTCGAGAAGTCCTAAATTTTTTAAGTCTTCATCGTCAAGATGTAGATCACTATCTCTCATATCTCTTCTGATTCTATATTGTATATCATCGGTGAAACTTTTCCAATGACATTCCCATAATTCGACTGGATTGGTTATATCAGAAAACATGAGCATTGTGCAATACATATGTCGAAGTTTTGTTGCTGATGCCCAATTTGATGCTTTTGCCAATGCCTCGTGCCATTCATTATCATCATCGAGTAGACCAAGGGCAATACATGCAGATTTAAATGTTGTATGCACGACCCCATTTACAGTTCTGATATGCTCAAAACTTTCTGCACCATGAACCTTATTCAATAACATTCTCAAATAATATCTCTCACCCGATGTTGGATGTGCATATGGCAATCTACCAATACATTTATGTGATTTTTGGACATCCCATTCTTTTTTATCTCTTTTCCATACCCATTTTGTTGGAAATTCAACATAAGTCAACTCCTTTGCAGATTGGTGGGTTCTATTTGCTTCAAACCATTTGGTCAACATTGTGTCATGAACACGTTGTTGGTCAATAACTTCGTGTAGATGATCATTGTCATTAAATATAACAAATTGTTGACCTGGAAGATGATATTGTAAGCGCTCAACAGAAGGAGTTTGTTTCTGAATTTCAAACTCAAATATCCTCCAACACGCTTCAATCGCAGACACGTATCGAGCATCCAAATACTGTTTGATCTCATCAACTTGTTTGTAATGTTGTTGCCCATTATTGTTTGGATGAATAACATTATCCTCAATCACAGTTGTCGCACGATCAGGCCCTTTGTTGACATATTTGTACAAATATTTCATCAACTTCGGGTGCGCACATCGTTCAATATTAATGTGGCAATCATATCGCACCAAAAGATCACGATTATATGGAATGACCCATCTGTTATTAACTATAAATCCATTTATGTTTATTGTGTTGCCCTCATTACATCTACGCCTGTAGGATACAAATCCATTATCATCAATTGTTGTTTCATTACAAAATTTCTTCGGATAATGTTTTGTACACTTTCCATCTACCATGCATGGAGCATTGGGATTAGCAGCACCACAAGGTCTATGTATCATGCATCTGATGACAGTCTCATATGCCAATGGGTCTGCATTTTTGTCAGGCAATTCAGCACATATAAACTCATCAATTTGTTCAGGTGTGATTGGCTTATTCTCCGATGCCAGTGTGATTGTAATGTGAGAATGCGGCAATCCCTGTTTTTGAAACTCGATGACGTAAATAACTGTTCATAAAAATAATTATTGATACATTAGACATTTAAGAGTATTTGTTATATCATAAATGCACAGGTGTTAGAATAATAATACCTGAAAGTACTTCTCCAAATATTTTATTTTCCTTCAGGTCGGTTAGTAATTGTTTAAACTTAATCCGAAAAACTCTAGCAACGATATCAGGTCTATCTTCTGCACGTTGATTCGGTAGTCTTGGAAGATCAACTTTTATTTCTGGCCATATAGGATTGCATGTGAACGTGATAAACAAATCAGGAGCTCCAATAGTTCTGCAAATTGCCATAGCATCTTGATAACGTTGGATCATACTACGTGGCCCCCCAGAGAATGACGAAGGCAACACAAATCTTCTCCCTACTGCTGACGCATCTACATCTCCAGCAACTATAGCGTCTTCTATTCCTTGATATAGGTCTGCGCGCAACTCAGCTTGATGGGTCTTGATGTAATTCAATCTAGTTTGCTCAATAGCAGCATAACAGTCAACGACAAATTGTTGAAACAAACACCCTCCTCTTAAAAGTGTTTTACCTTCAAATTCTCTATGTTGGAGTCTAAATGCATAAAATCCTCTAATTGACACATTGTTTCGAGATCTGCTTGAGAATGTATTCGAAGAGATGCCGCACCTCCATCCATCTGTACCATATGGAAACAATAATGGGTACTGTAATGGTACATATGATGGATGTATTTCACTGATTCTTTTTAATATACCATCATTTTTCTGAACAATGATATCACGATGTGTTTCAGTTCCAACATCATCACCAATGATTATCGCCGCAACTTCATTTGCAGTTGGCCTGATATATTGTCGTTCACCTTTGGAGTTTAAAATACGCACATGTAGATTCAATACATTACGATCCCGCAACAAATCTCCAGTACTTCGAAATATTTTCACATAAGGATTAACTGCATTTAACATTTCTTGTAAACCTTCCAATATTGACAAATTAATGCCCAAAATATTTGTACTAGTTTGGCCTATCACATCAAGACGATTTTGCAATTCATGCTCTGTATCATATATATACAGTTGGGCAAACTTAGGTTTCTGACCAGGAGTTGGTAACAGTGACCCTATTCTATGATAATTTTCCCCGCTAATCCGAAATGCATATGGACCTCTTCCATCTAAAACTGAATGATCTACTTTTCCACCCATTGATGTGAAAAACAACATTGAATTATACATTCTAATTTTTTCCATAAAACTTGCATTCCTCAATTGTGCATCTAAGAAGTCAGGAGCGTGTGGCAATAAAGGTAAAAGGACCTCCCCAGCTTGACAACATAATCTGAATTTGGGATTGGTTTTAGAACTATCCTTTGTTCTCTTATCTAACCACATGACGGCGTCACATTGCGGACATGTGAATGTTCTGTCACTAAATTTCCATCTACTCAGTACGTGTCGTTTTTTGTGACGTGCAACGATTGCAACATCTGTATGATGCACATCGTAAATAATTAGTATTATATGTAGGAAAAATTTACAATGTGCACCCTTTTAAATGATGCACATTGTAAAAAAGTTATGATTTTTTACTAATGAACGTTATGATTGTTTGTAATATGTGTTATGACATTTTGTAATAAAGTTATAAATAGCAAATTTATGATGTGCACCCTAAAATTAGGAATAACATGACATTTTGTGATTTTTGTTATGACACTTCGAGATTTTGTTACGACATTTTTGAGATTTTGTTATGACATTTTTTAGTGCAATAAAGTTATGATTTTTGTAGTGAAAAAGTTATGACATTTTGGGTTTAAGTTATGAAATTTTATGATAAGGTATGAAAGGCATATCTAACATAAATATATATACATACTTTTGAGACAATGTATATTTAAATTGTAGGAGTTGTCATTAATTTTTTAAACAAAATTATTACAAAATAATTCTTACCTTGTCGTGGAACAATGTTATTATTTGTATGCAATTTAATGCTCTCGGTTATGGGATTTATGACTATTTCATCGTAAAAAATCATTGAAAAATAATTAAATATCCCAAAATAAATTTATGTGAAATAATACAATGAGAATAGTAATGAGATAAGTATAAATTATGAGTCATGAATAACATAATAGTTTATTCTTACCTTGTTGTGGAAGAATATTAACATTTGTTGTCAAAGTGACTTCTGAGACATCTCCATGCAACTGAATGTCCTCAGCTATGAGGGGCATGACTATTTCATCATCTAAAATTTAATTGAGAAATGATTGACTTAAAAATTAATATTTAATTTAAAGGTTCGTGAATATCAATTATTGGCAATTATAATTTTAAAAATTATAATTAAAAATATTAATATCTATAAACATATATATATATATTAGGGTTTACCTTCTGGTAGGACAATATTATTATTCACCACCCTTGTAACTTCTGAAACATCTTCATGTATGCAAACTTCCTCAGATATCGGGAACACAACAATTCCTTTATTTGAATTTGCATGAATAAAATATTTAGTATCAAATCTTTTATTATTTGAAGTTATGATAATATTGTCAAATAAATCATAATTATAAAATTAATACAAATAATAATTATTACCTTCTTCTTCTGTGACAATATTGTTGTTCGCTATTATAGTTTCCTGTAATAAATCTCTATGCAACTGAATGCCCTCTAAATTTTGAGACATGACTATCCCGTCATCTAATTGGATGAAAAAATAAACAATATAAGTATCATGAATTATAATTTTAAAAATAGTAATTACAAAATCTATATATATGTTAGTGTTTACCTTGTTGTAGGACAATATTATTATTCAGCACCCTTGTGACTTCTGAAACATCCTCATGTATCTGAACACCCTCAGATATTGGGAACATAACAATTCCTTTATTTGGATTTACATGAATAAAACGATTAGTATAAAATCATTACTTTTTTGAAGTTATAAGAATATTGTAAAATAAATCATAATTGTAAAATTAATATAAATAATATTTCATACCTTCTTCCTCAGATATGGGAGGCATGACTATTGCATCATATAATTTTCATGAAAAATATAAACAATATAACTATTAGCATTCATTATGAAAATAGCAAATATTAGTATTTGCAAGTTATAATATAAACGAATCATAATTAGAAAATATTATTACTCGAGGTTCTTACCATTTAGAACATTAGTATTGTTTGTCAATGTGGTGACTCTTGAAACATTTTGGTGGAAGTGAACACCCTCTGATGTGGAAGGCATAAGAACTCCTGTATTTTAAATTGCAGCAAAAAATATATATATATATATATATTGAGTATAAAAACTAATGTTTCAATTAATATATATATATATGATAATACTTTAGAGATTACTTGTGGCATTTCGAACATTCGTTCTATAATGCAATTGTTTGTCACGTAGAACACATACTCTTAATCGACGTGCTTCTTTTTGAAGTTCTTTCAATTTATCCTTGAATATGGGATCATCATGATCAGTCTGGCATGAAATGAGTAATTTTCTTTTTCGACATAGTCGATTGATTTTAGCAGTAACTGAATCACGTTCCATCCTGTAAAAACACAGAGATTGTCACAACGCAAACAAATTTCTTTCCTCATCATGTGATCGAAATATAGTGTAAAAAAACACAATCAGTTAAAATAAATTCACCGTGTGATCCAAACGGATTGTAAAAAGTACAATCACATCACATTTTTCTCATAATAAAAAACTAAATGAAAAAAAAAGAACCATTAAACTAACTACAATACAATCACATTAAAAAAAGAACCATTGAATCACAATCAAATTAAAAAATTAAATTATCTAACCATTGAACCAAAGAACCATTATTTAACTTCAATCATATTAAAAAATCAAATTATAAACAAAAGGAGATAACTTCAATCATACAAATCACAATTTTTTTAATGCTATTAAACTAACTACAATCACATTAAAAAAAAACCATTGAACTAATTTTTGATTAACTACAATATTAAAACAGTAAACAAAAGAAAAAGTTAAGAAGGAGAAATTATAATCACATTTTTCTTTTTGTGAGGGTTTAACTTTAATCATATTAAAGATTTATAAAAATAAAATTAAAATAGCAAACAAAAAGATTAAATAACATTAAAAATTAGTTAATCACATTTTTTTTAACTATTAAACTAACTACAATCACATTAAAAAAAAGAATCATTCAACTAATTATAATCACATTTTCCTTTTTCTGAGGGTCTATATTTATCTAACTTTAATCATATTAAAAAATTAAAAATAAAATTAAAATAGTAAATAAAAAGATTAAATAACATTAAAAAATAGTTAATCACATTTTTTTAACTATTAAACTAACTACAATCACATTAAAAAATAGAATCATTCAACTAATTATAGTCACATTTTTTCTTTTTGTGAGGGTTTATATTTATCTAACTTTAATCATATTAAAAAATCAAAAACAAAATTAAAATAGTAAATAAAAAGATTTTATATTAAAAAAAGACCATTGAACTAATTTTTGATTAACTACCATATTAAAACAGTAAACAAAAGAAAAAGTTAAGGAGAAATTATAATCACATTTTTCTTTTTGTGAGGGTTTATATTTATCTAACTTTAATCATATTAAAAAATTAAAATAATAAATAAAAAGATTAAATAACATTAAAAATTAGTTAATCACATTTTTTTTAACTATTAAACTAACTACAATCACATTAAAAAAAAGAACCATTCAACTAATTATAATCACATTTTTCTTTTTGTGAGAGTTTATATTTATCTAACTTTAATCATATTAAAAAATTGAAAATAAAATTAAAATAGTAAATAAAAAGATTAAATAACATTAAAAATTAGTTAATCACATTTTTTTAACTATTAAACTAACTACAATCACATTAAAAAAAAGAATCATTCAACTAATTATAATCACATTTTTTCTTTTTGTGAGGGTTTATATTTATCTAACTTTAATCATATTAAAAAATCAAATATTAAATTAAAATAGTAAATAAAAAGATTTTACATTAAAAAAAAATCATTGAACTAATTTTTGATTAATTACAATATTAAAACAGTAAACAAAAGAAAAAGTTAAAAAGGAGAAATTATAATCACATTTTTCTTTTTGTGAGGGTTTATATTTATCTAACTTTAATCATATTAAAAAATTAAAAAATAAAATTAAAATAGTAAACAAAAAGATTAAACAACATTAAAAATTAGTTAATCACATTTTTTTTAACTATTAAACTAACTACAATCACATTAAAAAAAGAATCATTCAACTAATTACAATCACATTTTTATTTCTGTGAGAGTTTATATTTATCTAACTTTAATCATATTAAAAAATTAAAAAATTAAAAATAAAATTAAAATAGTAAATAAAAAGATTAAATAACATTAAAAATTAGTTAATCACATTTTTTTAACTATTAAACTAACTACAATCACATTAAATAAAAGAATCATTCAACTAATTATAATCACATTTTTCTTTTTATGAGAGTTTATATTTATCTAACTTTAATCATATTAAAAAATTATTTATCTAACTTTAATCGTATTAAAAAATTAAATAAAAAGATTAAAT
Organism: Camellia granthamiana; assembly: GCA_036172215.1. Taxonomy (NCBI): domain Eukaryota; kingdom Viridiplantae; phylum Streptophyta; class Magnoliopsida; order Ericales; family Theaceae; genus Camellia; species Camellia granthamiana. Next base: position 76,461,002 of record CM069909.1, read on the forward strand.
AACATTAAAAATTAGTTAATCACATTTTTTTAACTATTAAACTAACTACAATCACATTAAAAAAAAGAATCATTCAGCTAATTATAGTCACAATTTTCTTTTTGTGAGAGTTTATATTTATCCAACTTGAATCATATTAAAAAATTAAAAATAAAATTAAAATAGTAAATAAAAAGATTAAATAACATTAAAAATTAGTTAATAACATTTTTTTAACTATTAAACTAACTACAATCACATTAAAAAAAAGAATCATTTAACTAATTATAATCACAGTTTTTCTTTTTCTGAGGGTTTATATTAAAAAAATCAAAAATAAAATCAAAAAAACCATTGAACAATATTAAAACAGTAAACAAAAGAAAAAGTTAAGAAGGAGAAATTATAATCACATTTTTCTTTTTGTGAGGGTTTATAAAAAGATTAAATAACATTAAAAGTTAAGGAGAAAACAAAAATAACACTTACTGTTTCCATACGTAGTCACTGAAGTTGAAAGTGTAGAAGTGAGAACTAAAGAAGGAGAAAGCAAAAAGGAAAATCACTGTTAATATTAAAACAGTAAACAAAAGAAAAAGTTAAGAAGGAAAAAACAAAAATAACACTTACTGTTTGCATACGTAGTCACTGAAGTTGAAAGTATGGAAGTGAGAACTCAAGAAGGAGAAAGCAAAAAGGAAAATCACTGTTTACAATAGGTATGTGAAAAGTTAAGAAAAATATGTATATTGGAGAAGTTATAAAGATTTGAAAGAATTTAATAAGTGTTTTTTTTTTTTTTTCAAAAAACAAAACAAAAAAATTAAGAGGGAAAAAAATTAAGAGCTATTTATACAATAATTACATGGGTCTCTTGGGGATGCAAAAAGTAATGGCGTGTAAATACATGGGGTTTGACCGAGGAGTTTGAAAGAATTTAATAAGTGTTTTTTTTTTTTTTTTCAAAAAACAAAACAAAAAAATTAAGAGGGAAAAAAATTAAGAGCTATTTACACATAATTACATGGGTCTCTTGGGGATGCAAAAAGTAATGGCGTGTAAATACCTGGGGTTTGACCGAGGAGGTAGCCCCAAAGGCAAATGCCTTTTTTATTATCACACATATACACACCACATAGCCATATAGCCTCTCTCCCTCAGTTATTGCTTTATTCTAGTCAGTCGTGCTTCCCCAATAGTGTAATTGTAATCTTTGAACCAATCACCAAGTCAATTTAATTATTATAATCTTTGAACCAATCACCAAGTCAATTTTTTTTAAAAAAATAAAAAATAAAAAATCAGGAAATTAGGATTGGCATATTGGAGTTTCCACAGGCCTTGGGGGTTAAAACCCCCTTTTGCTTAATATATAGTATAGATAATAGATAATAATAATAATAATAATAATATAATATATATATATATATAGATTACAAGATGAGAGAAATAAAGTGCTATCTTATTATAATGGAGGAGATCTTATAAAAAAAAACATGTAGACATGAATGCCCTCCTATTTTATTGTATTTACAATTATCTATATATGTGAATTGTGATTTTTAAATGTTTTTTTTTAAATGTCTTCTTTTTTTCATTTTTTATATTATATTAAAGCTTAATATTTTGATAATAATCATATGTGTTGGACTTTTCAAGGAATTAAATGTCCTTTTTTTATTATACTATATTAAAGTTTAATATTTTGATAACAATCCTATGTGTTGGACTTTTCAATAAATTTTTTTTATGTTTGTTCTTAATGCATTAAAGTGTTATTATGAGGGATAATAATCATATCTATTGGGATTTTTCAAGGAATTCATATGTGTTGGATTTCAAAGAAATTTTTTTTTTTTTTTTTGCTTTTTCTTAATGCATTAAAGTGTTATTATAAAGGTAAGACTTGGGAGTTAGGAGATGTTAATAAATGCTAAGATTTTTTTTTTAAGTCAAAAAATCAGGAAATTTAGATTGGGAGATTGGAGCTCCCACACGGCTTGGGGTTAAAAACCCCAGACTTGGGAGTTAGGAGATGTTAATAAATGCTAAGATTTTTTTTTAAAAAAAAATCAAAAAATCAGGAAATTTAGATTGGGAGATTGGAGCTCCCACAAGACTTGGGGTTAAAAACCCCATTTTGCTTAATATATAGTACTAGCCTATCACCCGTGCTATGCACGGGATAATTATAGATATTTGTATTTGTTTTAGATTTTTTTTAATATATAAATTATGTTTTTTAAGATTTTTTTCTTATCACTAATCATAGTGTATAGGGAGAAGTTGAAAAGGGTACTGCAGTAACTATACACGAATTGTATCTATAATTATTTGTATAAAGGAATTTTAAATGCTGATTAGGGAATTTTGACTAAATCAAATGTGGAAAGATATGTGGATTGAAAAAAGTTAATAAATGTTAATCAGGGGATTTTGACCAAATCAATAAATGCTGAGTTTTTTTTTTTTAAATAAAAAATTTTAAAAATTCAGATTGGGATATTGAAGCTTCCATAGGCCTTGGGGGTTAAAAACCCCCTTTTGCTTAATATATAGTATAGATATAGATAGACAGATAGATATATCTTTTTATTTTTATTTTTGTGTGGTTTCTATTCGGGTATTTTTTCTTTTTCAATTTATTTAAGATGGAGTTGTGGGTATCTTTTTTTAAAAAAAAATTTAATTTATCTGTGGTTTCCATTTATTTTTAATTATTATTATTTAGGTAAGTTATGATGTGAGTTAAATATGTGATAGACATGTGAGTTTTATTGATTTAAAGTTTATTTAGATAAACTTTAAAGATTTTTTTTTTTATGTTATAATATAATATATATAATATAGGTAGATATCTACAACTTTAATAGAAAATATTATCTGATTTTTTGGAGAAGAGAGAATGAATGCAAGTTTTAATATTTTTTTTTGAAAATTTGTGAGAGAGATTAGGAGGGAGAAATTATGAAATATTTTTGTTATTAAATAAATTAATCAGTCAATAGTTTTTTTAATCTATTTTGTAAATTAAAAATCAATAATTTTGGAAAATTGATTAATTTGTCCCATTAAGTAATTTAAAATCTTGATAGATATACATAAAAAAAATACATAATTATATTATTAAATCACAATTCAAATTTAGATGTTATATCTTTTTGAGATCTATAGCTAAATTCTTATCTTTTTTTTTTTTTTTTAATTTTTGTGTGTAACCATAGTATATGGGAGTGTAACAACCCACATTTCATGCCTTAGTCATGCTTGCATGCAGTATGTGATTTGCCATGTTAAGATTTGCTATCATGAATTGTGCCTTGTTTTGCATGTATTTGATTTGCCTAAGTGTATATGTATGCTTTGTTCCTCCCTTGTTATGATAAGCCTAAGTTATGTTAAGCCTAAGTCCTGCTGAGCCTAAGTTATGTTAAGCCTAAGTTATGTGAAGCCTAGGTTGATCCAAGCCGAGGTCATCTTAAACCTTTAACTGTTTTGGAATCCCTTTGTTTGATCTCTACCCTTGTTCTGGCATACTGGCCGAGATGATTATCATCTGGGCCGAGGTGTGTATCGCCGAGGCCGAGATGTGTATTATCTGGGCCGAGATGTTATCTTGAACCCAAGTGATCTTGCCCTGGAAGTGGTATGACCTAGACCGAGGTGTGGCACATCTAGGCCGAGGTGTGGCACAGTTCAGTCAAGTGTTGTCCTTCCTAGCCGGGATCATTGTCATCTTAGTTGCCGAGGCTCTGTCCTTCCAAGCCGATGTCAATGTCATCTTACTGCCGAAGTGTTGTTCTTAGCTGAGGTCATTGCCCTTTGTTTTGCCGATGTCATCACTTGCCGGAGTGTTTGCTGTGAAGCTTGTTAGATACGTTTTGTCAGGGACTTGTCTTGTCAATCAGTCACCTTTTGAGGAGGACCAACCCGGTAGTGCCACGTGGCCAAGCTGAGTGTTAAGTCAGCCGTTAGAGAGAGAAACCCATCATTTGTTACATTCTTGTCTTGGAGAAGAGAGAGAAGCTCTAAGGAAGAGGGAGAGGAGTCCTAGAGAGAGAGTAGAGATCCAAGCTTGATCCCGAGAGATCAAACCGTTAGATTCATGTTCTAAGGTTAGATTCTTGATCAATGTATGATGTTCTTGATGTTTATGTTATCGCATTGCATGATTGAATATGATTTGTAAGCCATGCATTGTTTTGAAGTTCGGTTTTAGAAAGAGAAAATGATATTCAAGTGTTCTTCAAGAAAAGTCATGTTTTGATCCGAAAGCTCATGCCAAGATTTATGTTTTCATGTTTGTTTTCATATGATCTTCAAGTATGGGTACCCAGGTCCATGTTTTCGAACTCATGGCATGAAACCCCAGATTTTGTATAAGCAAGTTATGATTTTGGCATTCATCTCGTACTCATGTTCTTCATGTTCATGTTCTTCATGTTCTTCACGGGTGGAAACCCAGATTTCCAGACTTCACTTCCCAAGTGTAGTCGCCGAGATCATTCTTACCTAGACCTTACACTTAGGCCAAGCATCGTATCTCACCTTGGCCTACCTTGCATGATCACTTGCACCTTTGGTTTGTCTTGTATGAACCTCGGCATGCAGTTGCACGCCGAAGCCGTGGCAACCACACCTCGGCTAGGAGGTGTAGGACCTCGGCAAAGGCCTGGTTGGTACCCAGCATGTCTCCTTGACATGTAAAACAGTGTTTTGACTCCCAGCATGTTTTCCGAGATCATTTGCATGCATGTAAGACTTGTTCTGAGAAGTATGTTCAGTAGACTTGTTATGTGTTTGTAGGACTTGGACCTTTGCTGTGAATCCGACGTCCCAAGAACTAAGTGAGTGGTATTCTTAATAAAGTTATGTTATAAGGTTTTGATAAGCTTTGTTTTGCCTTGTTTGAAAAGTATTTGTTAAGCATGAATGATTACTCGTATTTTTATGTATTAAGAATAAGTTTTGATTGCTAAGTATGAGTTTTGTTTTGGAGTCCGTACGTGCCAGGGGACTTTAAGCATAAGTGGCACAAGTCCGTACGTGCTAGGGAACTTAAAGCATTGGTAGCACAACCTTTTGGAGTCCGTACGTGCTAGTGGACTTAAAGCCTAAGTAGCATAGTCCTTCCGTGCTAGGGGACTTAAAGCATAAGTAGCATAGTCCTTCCGTGCTAGGGGACTTAAAGCATAAGTAGCATAGTCCTTCCGTGCTAGGGGACTTTAAGCCTAAGTAGCACCTTTGTTTTGCCACCGACGGTCTATGAACGGGTGGGTATGTTTTGTTATAAGTTAAGCCAAGCACACGTTTTGATGCAAGTTATGCTAAGAATACGTTTCGGTTCAAGTTATGCTAAGTATGTTTTGATGCAAGCTATGCTAAGTACATGTTCTGATACAAGTTATGTTAAGTGCATGTTTTGCAAGTTACGTTAAGTACATGTTTTGACACAAGTATGCTAAGTATATGTTTTGACGCAAGCTAAGTTATACGAAAGGTTTTGAACAAGCTATGCTATAGGTATGTTTTGAAACAACTATGATATGTATGTACTGTTTTAACACGAACCTCGGGATCATTCATTAAACCCTTTATTTCTTGTACCATTCACTGAGTTTCAATACTCACCCTCTCTATATATATGTAGGTCCCAAGCAAGAAGTCGGCTACGCCGAGATGTGTGTTTATGCCCGATGTTTGTATGCATGTTTACGTCGGCAATGCTTATGTCGGCATTTTGTATTTCTAGGTCGGCAACCTTGTGTTTACATCGGCAGTCCTGCAGACGATGAACTCTTGACTTGTATTTGTTATATTTGTTTATGTCGGCTTGTGAAGCTCTTTTGTAAAGACGTATTATGTATTTTGTTTAAGTTGTAAAGTTATGTAAGGATGCATGCCATTCCATTTGACCTATGCACAGCTCTTGTGGACCACTTGTATTTTGCTATTGCTTCCGCTCTTGTTAGCCCCATAGATTATACTCTGATTGTGTGTGATTTTTGAAAGATGGCCTTCGGTAACCACGGGTTACTGGCCATCACGGCACCATCCTACTAGGGGCGGGTTGGGGTCGTGACAGGGAGAAATTGAAAATGGTGTTGCAATAATTATGAGAGAAGTCAAAAGGGATTGTGGATTGGGAAAAAGTCAATAAATGCTGCGGTTGGGTTGGGAGAAGTCAATAAATGCTGAGTTTTTTTTTTTAATCAAAAAATTAGAAAATTAGGATTAGGAGATTGGAGCTCCTATCTTATTTTTTGGGAAAGAGAAAATGAATGCAAGTTTTAATATTTTTTTAAAAAAATTTGTGAGAGAGATTAGGAGAGAGAGATTATGAAATATTTTTGTTATTAAATAAATAAATCAGTCAATATTTTTTTTAATCTATTTCGTAAATTAAAAATCAATAATTTTTTATTTTTATTTTTATTTTCATTTTTGTGTGATTTCTATTCGGGTATTTTTTTTTCAATTTATTTAAGATGGAGTTGTAGGTATCTTTTTTTTTTTTTTTAAATTTAATTTATCTGTGGTTTCCATTTGTTTTTAATTATTATTATTTAGGTAAGTTATGATGTGAGTTAGATATGTGATAGACATGTGAGTTTTATTGATTTAAAATTTATTTAGATAAACTTTAAAGATTTTTTTTTTTAGTTTTTTAATTTTTTTTGTTATGTTATAATATAATATATATAATATAGGTAGATATCTACAACTTTAATAGAAAATATTATCTGATTTTTTTGGGAAGAGAAAATGAATGCAAGTTTTAATATTTTTTTTGAAAATTTGTGAGAGAGATTAGGAGGGAGAGATTATGAAATATTTTTGTTATTAAATAAATAAATCAGTTAATATTTTTTTAATCTATTTTGTAAATTAAAAATCAATAATTTTGAAAAATTGATTAACTTGTCCCATTAAGTAATTTAAAATTTTGATAGATATACATAAAAGAAAATACATAATTATATTATTAAATCACAATTCAAATTTAGATGTTATATCTTTTTGAGATCTATAACTAAATTCTTATCCTTTTTTTTTTTTTAAATTTTTGTGTGTAACCATAGTGTATGGTTGAAATTGAAAAGGGTGTTGCAATAATTATGAGATAAGTCAAAAGGGATTGTAAGTTGGAAAAAGTCAATAAATGCTGATGTTTTTTTTTTTTTAAAATCAAAAAATTAGAAAATTAAGATTAGGAGATTGGAGCTCCTATCAGATTTTTGGGAAAGAGAAAATGAATGCAAGTTTTATTTTTTATTTTTTTTTGAAAATTTGTGAGAGAGATGAGGAGAGAGAGATTATGAAATATTTTTGTTATTAAATAAATAAATCAGTCAATAGTTTTTTTTAATCTATTTTGTAAATTAAAAATCAATAATTTTGGAAAATTGATTAATTTGTCCCATTAAGTGATTTAAAATTTTGATAGATATACATAAAAAAAAATACATAATTATATTATTAAATCATAATTCAAATTTAGATGTTATATCTTTTTGAGATCTATAGCTAAATTCTTATCTTTTTATTTTTTATTTTTGTGTGTAACCATAGTTTATGGGGAGCGGGGTCACTGCTGTGCCCCCTCCCTGCTGTGTTGCTGCTGTGCCGTAAAACGGCACAGTTTCATCTTTCTTTTTTTTTCATTAAAATTTATGTTTTTTATTTTAGGATTTAGGGTTTAGAATTTAATTTTAAAATTTAATTTTTTTATTTTAAAGTTTAGGAACAAAATTTATTTATTTTTATTTTAGGGTTTAGGGTTTAATTCTTAATTTTTTTATTTTTTTTTTATTTTAGGTTTTAAGATTTAGGATTTAATTCTTAAAATTTATTTTTTTTCTTATTTTAGGGTTTAGGATTTAGGATTTAATTCTTAAAAAATATTTATTTATTATTTTAGGGCTTAGGGTTTGGAGTTTAGGTTTAATTTTTAATTTATTTTTTATTTTAGGGTTTAGGTTTAATTTTTAAATTTTTTTTATTTTTATTTTAGGGTTTAGGGTTCAATTCTTAAAATTTATTTATTTTTTTATTTTAAGGTTTAGGATTTAAGATTTAGGGTTTAATTTTTAAAATTTATTTATTTTATTTTAGGGTTTACAGTTTAGAGTTTAGATTTAATTCTTAATTTTTTTTTAATTTTAGAGTTTAAAAAAACATAGTGACCAAAAAAGAAAAAAAAAAAGTGGAGAAACTGTGCCATTTTACGGCACAGCAGGAACAGCAAGAAGGGGGGGCATAACAGGGACCCCTTGTCCTAGTTTATGAGAGAAATTGAAAAGGATGTTGTAATAATTATGAGAGAAGTCAAAAGGGATTGTGGGTTGGGAAAAGTCAATAAATGCTGAGGTTGGGTTGGGAGAAGTCAATAAATGCTGAGTTTTTTTTTTTTAAATCAAAAAATTAGAAAATTAGGATTAGGAGATTGGAGCTCGCACAGGCCTTGGGGTTAAAACCCCCTTTTGCTTAATATATAGTATAGATAGATAGATAGATAGATAGATGGTATAGATATTTATATTTGCTTTAGATTCTTTTTTAATATACAAATTATTTTGTTAAGATTTTTTATAAAAATAATTTAATAATCCCATCACTAACCATAGTGTATGAGAGAAGTTGAAAATGGTGCTGCAGTAATTATGAGAGAAGTCAAAAATGTTAGTAGGTTGGGAGAAGTCAATAAATGCTGAGGTTATTTAGTTTTTTAAATCAAAAAATTAGAAAATTAGGATTGGGATATTGGAGCTCCCACAAAACTTGTGGATTAAAAACCCTATTTTCCTTATATAATACTAATATAGTGTATCACCCGTGCTATGCACGGGTTATGTTTACAATTATCTATACATGTGAATTGTGATTTTTAAATGTCTTTTTTTTTTTAAATGTCTTCTTTTTTTATATATTATATTAAAATTTAATATTTTGATAATAATCATATGTGTTATACTTTTCAAGGAATTCATATGTGTTGGACTTTTGAAAGAATTTTTTTTATACTTGTTCTTAATGCATTAAAGTGTTATTATGAGGGATAATAATTATATGTGTTGGGACTTTTCAATGAATTCATGTGTTGAACTTTTCAAGGAATTTTTTTTTATGTTTATTCTGAATGTATTAAAGTGTTATTATAAGGGTAAGGCTTGGGGGTTGGGAGAAGTTAATGAATGTTGAGTTTTAACCCCCTTTTGCTTAATATATAGTATAGATAGATAGATAGATAGATAGATGGATATAGATATTTATATTTGCTTTAGATTCTTTTTTAATATACAAATTATTTTGTTAAGATTTTTTATAAAAATAATTTAATAATCCCATCACTAACCATAGTGTATGAGAGAAGTTGAAAATGGTGCTGCAGTAATTATGAGAGAAGTCAAAAATGTTAGTAGGTTGGGAGAAGTCAATAAATGCTGAGGTTATTTAGTTTTTTAAATCAAAAAATTAGAAAATTAGGATTGGGATATTGGAGCTCCCACAAAACTTGTGGATTAAAAACCCTATTTTCCTTATATAATACTAATATAGTGTATCACCCGTGCTATGCACGGGTTATGTTTACAATTATCTATACATGTGAATTGTGATTTTTAAATGTCTTTTTTTTTTAAATGTCTTCTTTTTTTTATATATTATATTAAAATTTAATATTTTGATAATAATCATATGTGTTATACTTTTCAAGGAATTCATATGTGTTGGACTTTTGAAAGAATTTTTTTTATACTTGTTCTTAATGCATTAAAGTGTTATTATGAGGGATAATAATTATATGTGTTGGGACTTTTCATTGAATTCATGTTTTGAACTTTTCAAGGAATTTTTTTTTATGTTTGTTCTGAATGTATTAAAGTGTTATTATAAGGGTAAGGCTTGGGGGTTGGGAGAAGTCAATGAATGTTGAGTTTTTTTTTTTTTTTTTTAAATCAAAAAATTAGAAAATTAGGATTAAGATATTGGAGCTCCCACAAAGCTTGTAGATTAGAAACTCCCTTTTTTCCTTATATAATACTAGCCTATCACCCGTGCTATACACGGGATAATTATAGATATTTATATTTGTTTCAATTTTTTTAATATATAAATTATGTTTTTAAAGATTTTTTATAAAAATAATTTAACAATCTTATCACTAACCATAGTGTACGGGAGAAATTAAAAAAGCTACTACAGTAACTATGCACGGGCTGTATCTATAATTATTTGTATGAGGAGATTTTAAATGCTAATCAAGGGTTTGACCAAATCAATAAATGCAGGTATGTGGATTGGAAAAAGTTAATAAATGCTAATCAGGGAATTTTGACCAAATCAATAAATGCTGAGGTTTTTTTTTTTTAAAAAAAATTAAAAATTAGAAAATTAAGATTGAGAGATTGGAGCTCCCACAAGGCTTGGGGTTTAGAAACCCTTTTTCCTTAATATATTTACAATTATCTAATATGTGAATTGCGATTTTTAAATGTCTTTTTTTTTTTTTTTTTTTAAATGTCTTCTTTTTTTCCTAGTTTATATTATATTAAAGTTTAATATTTTGATAATAATCATATGTGTTGGACTTTTTCAAGTAATTAAATGTCTTCTTTTTTTATTATATTATATTAAAGTTTAATATTTTGATAATAATCATATGTGTTGGACTTTTTCAAGTAATTAAATGTCTTCTTTTTTTATTATATTATATTAAAGTTTAATATTTTGATAATAATCATATGTGTTGGACTTTTCAAGATTTCAAAGAAATTTTTTTTATGCTTGTTCTTAATACATTAAAGTGTTATTATGAGAGTAAGACTTGGGGGTTGGGAAATGCTAAAGTTTTTTTTTTTTTAAATCAAAAAATCAGGAAATTTAGATTGGGAGATTGGAGCTCCCACAAGGCTCGGGGTTAAAAACCCCCTTTTGCTTAATATATAGTATAGAGTATAGATATAGATATAGATAATATAATATAATATAGATAGATAGATGTGTTGAAATTTTCAAGGAATTTTGTTTATGCTGGTCTTTAATGCATTTGTCACACCCTCAAAATATTATACAAATCAACCATTCATAAGGTCTAGAGACATAATAGAAATGTTATATTTTCATTCATCAGAGTTAATATTACAAAAGATATCACATGCATTACACTTTCATAAATATCCATCTTGAAACCATAGTATATAACTCTAGTTTAGAACTACAAAATAAATGCCCTAAGGGCTTACATCTTTCCAAGTAATCACTTGGTTACAACAAAAGAGAGAGTCAGAAGCTCTTTACAATTAAAGCCCTCGGCTTAAAAGAAGACATATAAACACAAAAATGAAATCACAAAAGTAGAGCCTTTAGCCTCTAAGCCTCCCAAGCTATGTCCTTGGAGGTGGCATGTCACTTGTACCTGAAAATGGTTTCCCAAGTAGGGTGAGCCAAAGCCCAGTAGAGATATGCTAAACCATACATGAGAATTAACTAAAATATGAGCATCAGATAAATGTGCAATATTCTTAACCAACACATATTCTTTTCAAGGTCATTCAATATAGATAACCAATATCTCAATTCATTTCCACTCTACCATTTTGGGTAAATCAATTAGCCAAATTCATTATTATCAAGCAACCAAAATGAGACTACAACTCAATGGTTCACAATTCAATACATTCATCAAATCCAACACTTCTATTTCTTGCCATTTTACGGAACCACATCCGAGGGAACCGACACCCATAAATATATAAGATTTCAAGACTTTCACCCTGGACACTCCGGCGAACTTAATTATCAATGGAGTCCATCCCCTATCTCCTTCCAAACAATGATACATATACAATGTATTTAAACACATTGTTATATACAATGACTAATCAAATCACATGTTCAATGGTTTAATCAAACCGTCATATTCAATGACATAATTCAATTGATTAGTTTCAATTCACCTAATCCACATGCAATTTCTACAACAATCATAGCTATCCTCCACCGATAACCCAAAACAGATATTTCTAAATAGATATACAATCTATCAAACAGATAATTTATCAAATTTCCATAGATAAGTGATTTAACAAATTCAACTACACCATTCAATCATACACCGTTCCAATTTCATATTTCCCATGTCAATTCCATTATTTATTCAAAATAGTCATTTAACACAAATTAGGGCAAAACCTTCCCCTTTTCCCAACATCATCCTCAAGACCTAATCTCACCATTTATCTTCTTATAATACCATAGTCAAGCCCTCATCTACATATATGGAGCCAAATATTGGAAACCCCTCTTTCAAAATTTAAACCCAAACCCTAAATTCACCCAAATATTTCCAAATCTCACCATCTATGCAAAATGACAAATATCTAGGTTAAAACCCAAATTAAAGAGTAGAACATCCCTACCTCAAGCTTAGATGAGAGAGAGCTCAAAAGTCGGTGGTGACGAAACCACGTTTTGCTCCAATCAAAACGAAGCCTTGACAAACTTTACACTTCATCTCAAAGGAGCAAGGTGAAAAGATCACTCTAGGTGAGTAGATCTAGAGATTTAAGTGAAAAAGTTGAGTTTTAGAGAGAGAATAGAGGAATCACGGTTTAAGAGGAAAAAGGAAAGGAAAATCATGAGAGAAAAAATGGTTTGGGCCTATTTATAGTAGTGAGGAAAAGCCCTAAGGTCAAATAAAATAACAGGCCTAAAACCCCCCTTAGATAAGGCCCATTTGGACCTCAAAAATCTGAAAAAAAAAACACTCAAGGGTCGACCCTATCTTCCAGCAACCAACACACAGGCATAAGAGGGTCGACCCTCTCCCAGTCTGGTATCTACCCTATCATCCAGCAACTAACACATAGACATAAGAGGGTCGACCCTCTCCCAGTCTAGTGTCTACCCTATCTTCCAGCAACTAACACATAGACATAAGAGGGTCGACCCTCCCCAGTCTGTGTCTACCCTATTTTCCAACAACACTCTCAAAAACTTCACCAACAGGTAAGGGTCGACCCTTAGGAAGGCTGGTGTCGACCCTAGAATAGAATTTTTAAGTCTCCAAGGAACTTTTGACAAGAATAAGTGTGAACAACCAAACCTAACAAGTTTAAATCGGATTGTACTCCTCCAAAACCAACCCATAACAACACCAAAGATTTCCAAAATAAAAAATAAAGGACTTGAATACACTTTCCCATAAGCTTTGAAGGATACAGGTGCTACAGCATTAAAGTTTAATTATGAGGGGGTTTTAACCAAAAAATTAATTTTTTTTTTTCAATTATGAGGGGTTTCCAAAATGAGTTTTTTTTTTAAATCAAAAAATTAGAAAATTAGGATGGGGATATTGGAGCTCCCACAAGGCTTGTGGGTTAAAAATCCCATATATACTAGCCTATCATCCGTGCTATGCACGGGGTAATTATAAATATTTATATTTGTTTTAGATTTTTTTTAATATATAAATTATGTTTTTTAAGATTTTTTATAAAAATGATTTAACAATCTTATCACTAACCATAGTGTATGGAAGAAGTTGAAAAGGTAGTGCAGTAACTATACACGGGTTGTATCTATAATTATTTGTATGAGGGGATTTTAAATGTTGATCAGTGAATTTTGACCAAATCAATAAATGCAGGCATGTGGATAGACATGTGGATTGAAAAAAGTTAATAAATGCTGACCAAATCAATAAATGCTGAGTTTTTTTTTTAAAATAAAAAATTTAGAAAATTAAGATTGGATATTGAAGCTCCCATAGGGCTTGGGGGTTAGAAACCCCTATTAAGTGATTTAAAATTTTTATAGATATACATCAAAAAAATAGATAATTACATTATTAAATCAAAATTCAAATTTAGATATTGTTATATCTTTTTGAGATCCATATCTAAATTCTTATCTTCTTTATTTTTGTGTGGTTTTTTATTTATTTATTTATTTTCAATTTATTTTAGATAGAGTTGTGGGTATTTATTTTTTTTTAAATTTAATTTATCTATGGTTTCTATTTGTTTTTAATTATTATTATTTAGGTAAGTTATGATGCGAGTTAAATATGTAATAGATATGTGAGTTTTATTGATTTAAAGTATGATAGTGAAAGATATTTTCAAATCAGATTTGTTTAGATAGACTTTATAGATTTTTTAAATTTAAAATTGGATATTGAGAGAGGCAAAACAAATATTTTAACTGAATAAATAAAAATTTACTTTATTAATTTTATTTGTTTGTATATCTAATTTTTAATTTTTTTTTTGTTATGTTATAATATAATATATAAGATATAGACAGATACCCACAACTTTCATGAAAAATATTATTTGATTTTTTGGATAAGAGAAAATGAATACAAGTTTTAATTTTTTTTTAGATATGTGATAGATATGTGAGTTTTATTGATTTAAAATGTGATGGTGTGAGATAGACGTTAAAGATTTTTAAAATTTAAAATTGGATATTGAGAGACAAAAGAAAGATTTTAACTAAATAAATAAAAATCATATTTATTAATTTTATCTGTTTGTATATTTGATTTTTAATTTTTTTTTTGGTTATGTTATAATATAATATATAAGATATAGATAGATAACCACAATTCTCATGAAAAATATTATCTGATTTTTTAAGAGAGAGAAAAGGAAAGAAAATTTTAATTTTCTTTTGGAAATCGATGAGAGAAATTACAATTGAGAGATGTCACGACCCCAACCCGCCCCTAGTAGGATGGTGCCGTGATGGCTAGTAATTCCGTAAATTACCGAAGGCCAACTAAGTCAAAACCAAACACAATCAGAGTATAATGTATGGGGCTCACAAATGCGGAAGCAATAAATCAAATGCGAGTGGTCCATAAGAGCTGTGCTTAGATCCAATGAAATAACATGTACAATATGGTTCACATCCAAAGTCCATAAATAACAAGATACAATTTACATCTTGATCAAAAGGCTTCTCAGCCGACATATACAAAAAAAATACAGGCAATACAAGCCAAGAAGCATGATTTTCAAGAGTTGCCGACGTAAACACAAAAGCCGACATGAATACAAAACAACCGACGTGAGTACAAATTTGCCGACGTAAAACAAGTCAGGCCAACATGTCAAGAATCCAAAACAAGCTTTGCAAAATGCATCTAGGCGTCACTGTCGTCCTGCTCATCACCTACATATATATAGAGAGGGTGAGTTTGGAACTCAGTGAATGGTACTAGCAATAACGGTTTTAGCATGAATAAGCCGAAGTCTTTCAAAGCAAAACAAACCTTCCAAACCATACGAATATTAACCGAGATCTTTCCAAACCAAACACATCAAAACTTTACCGAAGCAAGGGATGAACCATATTCATCTAACAGGTCTTACAAATCTCAAGGGATGCTTACCAACATCGGCAAAACACGAATCAAGATTTATCAAGTCAAGGGATGAACCGTATTCATCAATCAAGTCTTACAATATCAAGGGATGCTTACTAACATCGGCAAAACACAAAGGACTGTACGATCCGTAATCGTTTAGACAAAGTGGTGCTGCGAAAGTTTAGAGTCCTCCAGCACAAGGGACTTTTACAAGTAGTGCTGCGAAAGTTTAGAGTCCTCCAGCACAAGGGACTTGTGTTACTTAGGCCCGTAGCCCTTTTTAACACGATAACTTTTCAAGAGAGGACCGTATCCTTTTTAACATAAGAAACCGGTGTCACTTAGGCCCGTAGCCCTTTTTGACAAGTGGTGCTGCGAAAGTTTATAGTCCTCCAGCCAAGGGACTTTCATACTTGGTACTGCAAAAGTTTATAGTCCTCCAGTACAAGGGACTTGTGTTCCAAGAAAGGACCGTATCCTTTTATACCTAGTGCTGCGAAAGTTTATAGTCCTCCAGCCAAGGGACTTTTACTGATAACATCAAAACAAGGCTTATACTTGATACATCGAAACAGGCTAATCATTCATGCTTATCAAATACTTTTATCAAAACAAGGCAAGACAAAGTTTATCCAAAACAGTATAACATAGCTTTATTAAAAGCACCACTCACCTGGCTTCTCAGGTGTAGGCTCAAAGCAAAGATCAAAGTCCTGACAAATCACATAGCAAATCACATTTTCAAAACAAGCTGTACATGCGCACAATGATCTCGGCACTCTCACCGAATCCAAGTCAATAACAAAGCAAAACATGCTGGGAGTCAAAACGTTATTTCCCATCTCGGGAAAACACACTGGGTATCGTCCAGGTCTAGCCAAGGTCCCACACCTCCTCGCCGAGGTGTGGACCCGATGGCCACAATCAAAACAAAGCCAGGAAACCTGGGTTTCCCTTCAAAGAACAGGAAGAACAAGATCATCAAAAACATCAAGATCATGCATGTTGAAATCTTAACTTATTTATACGAAATCTGGGGTTTTTCATGCTAAAAGTTCAAAAACGTGGACCTGGGTACCCAACCAAGAAGAACATGCAAGAACAACACAATAACATGGCTCTTGCCATAAACTTTTAGATCAAAGTACAACTTTCATCAAGAACACATGAATACTAACTTTCTCTTTCAAAAACCAACTCCAAATCCATGCATGGCGTGCAAAACAAACCCAATCATGCAATGCAGCTTGATAATCAATAAGAACAACCGAAGTAGATCAAGATTCTAACCTCAGATCACAAATCTAACGGTTCGATCAACCAAGACCAAGCTCGAAAGTCACCACTCTCCCTCTAAAACTCTTCCTTCTCCCTTGAGTGCTTCTCTCTCTAAAAACAAAGATTTGAGACAAAAATGATTTGGTTCAAAGTCTGCCGGCTGTCTTAACACACACCTCGGACACGTGGCACTACCGGGTTGGTTCAGCTCAAAAGTGACTGATTGATAAGACAAGTCTCTGACAAAGCGTACTCAACAAGCTAGATGGCAAGACACATCGGCAATCAAGGACATCGGCTAGAGTCAAAACTTCGGCAACGGGGTAACAAAGACATCGGCTAGGGAGGACAACACTTGACTAAGCTGTGCCACACCTTGGCCTGGGTATGCCACACCTCGGTCTAAGTCATACCTGCCCAAGGACAAGGATCACTAGTACAAGACATCTCGGCCTTGGCTCTAAACACTTCGGCCCAAAGAGTGATATCTCGGCAAACATGCCGGGGTGAAGATGAAGGTCAACCAAGTGGTTCCAACACGGTTCTAAGTGCAAAGGTTCAAAGGCGAACTAGACTAAACCAACCTCGGCTACACACCAAGCAAGGTACAAGATCAGGCAAGTAACACATAACAAGCACGACTAAACAAGATAACAAGATTTACAACATGACGAGACAAAATCATACAAAGATGTATGCAAGCATGGCTAAGTTAAATGAGGGTTGTTACATCCTACCCCCCTTAAAGAAGTTTGGTCCCCAAACTTAAGTTACCTTGTTCCAAGAACAATTCTGGATGTCGGATTCTCATTTCCTCTTCCATTTCCCATGTGGCATCCTTGCCGTAATGCTCCTTCCATTCAACCTTCACCATTGGTATCGACTTGTTTCTCAACTGCCTAACTTGTCTGTCGACAATACACATCGGCTTCTCTTCATAGCCTAGGTTCTCATTAACTTCAATCCCAGAATGGTCAATCACATGCAGTGGATCCCGAATATACTTTCTTAACATTGAAACATAGAACACATTATGCACTTGGCTCAATCCTAGTGGCAAGGCAAGTCTGTAGGCGACGGAGTTAACCTTGTCGAGAATTTCAAATGGCCCAATATAACGAGGTGCTAGCTTTCCTTTCTTCCCAAATCTGGAAACTCCTTTCATCGGCGAGACCTTCAGGAATACATGATCCCCAACTTCAAATTCTAGCCCATTTCTTCTCTGGTCGGCGTAACTCTTTTGTCGGCTCTGGGCAGTCTTGATCCTCTGTTGGATAAGTTTAATCTTTTCTGTTGTCACTTGAATCAATTCGGGACCAAGCAGAGCTCTGTCTCCAACTTCGGTCCAACATATCAGCGATCTACACTTTCTTCCATACAAAGCTTCATATGGCGCCATGCCAATGCTTGCTTGATAACTGTTGTTATAAGCGAATTCCACTAAGGGCAAATGCATTCCCCAACTTCCCTGGAAGTCCAATACACAAAGTCTAAGCATATCTTCAAGCGTCTGAATTGTTCTCTCTGTTTGCCCATCCGTTTGGGGATGAAAAGCTGTACTAAATCTCAACTCGGCTCCGAAAGCTCTCTGTAGACTTCGCCAGAATCTGGAAACAAACTTCGGATCTCGGTCCGATACAATTGACATCGGCACTCCATGAAGCCTAACAATCTCGTTCACATATAGCGAGGCAAGTTGATCGGCGCTGAAGGTAGTCTTAACTGGCAAAAAGTGTGCTGACTTAGTTAATCTATCCACAACAACCCAAATCGAGTCCATACTTTTCTGTGTCTTCGGTAAACCAATCACAAAATCCATGGAGATGTGTTCCCATTTCCACTCGGGAATCGGCAAGGGTTGAAGAAGTCCTGCCGGTCTTTGGTGTTCTGCTTTCACTTGTTGACAATGCAAACATTGGGACACGAATTCGGCTATTTCTCTTTTCATATTTGGCCACCAAAATGTCTGTTTCACGTCTTGGTACATCTTAGTGTTCCCTGGATGAACAACAAACTTGGAATTATGAGCTTCCAGCAAAATTTTCCTTTTCAACTCTAGAACATCGGCCACACACAATCTTCCTTCGAACTTGAGTACTTGGTTCTCAAAAGTGTACCCTGATCTCGGCTTTGTATCAATCTCCTCGGCTATCTTTTTGAAGAATTCATCCTCCATTTGTCTTGCTTTGACTTCTTCAACAATAGTTGATTCTACTGAAATCATGGTTAGACATGCCAAACTTCCAACTGACTTTCTGCTCAAAGCGTCGGCTACGCTGTTAGCTTTTCCTGGGTGATATTGAATTTGCATATCATAGTCTTTCAGCAGTTCAAGCCATCTTCTCTGTCTCAAATTCAATTCCTTCTGAGTGAACAGGTATTTTAAACTCTTATGATCTGTAAAAACCTGACAAGAAGCTCCATACAAGTAATGACGCCAAATTTTTAAAGCAAATACAACGGCTGCTAACTCCAAATCATGGGTAGGGTAGTTCTTCTCATGAGGCTTCAACTGACGAGACGCATATGCTATGACTCTACCCTTCTGCATTAATACACAACCCAAACCCTTATGCGATGCATCACTATAGATATGAAACTCTTCATTACCTGATGGAAGTACAAGTACTGGTGCTGTAACCAACCTCGTCTTCAGTTCTTGGAAAGCTGATTCTCGATCTTTAGTCCATTCATACGGTGCTCCCTTCTTAGTCAATTGCGTCAATGGAACTGCGATCCTTGAGAAATCTTTCACAAACTTCCTGTAATAACCTGCCAAACCCAGAAAACTTCGAACCTCGGACACATTAGTCGGCCTCGGCCAATTTACCACGGCTTCCACTTTGCTAGGATCAACCGAGATACCCTCTTCATTAATCACATGACCCAGAAATGAGATAGTAGAAAGCCAAAACTCACACTTGTTAAATTTAGCATACAATTTCCGGTCTCTCAAAATCTGCAAAGCAAGTCTCAAATGATTCTCATGTTCAGCTTTACTCTTGGAATAGATTAATATATCATCAATGAAGACGACTACAAACTCATCTAAGTATGGCTTGAAAACTCTGTTCATTAAATCCATAAATGCAGCAGGGGCATTGGTCACTCCAAAAGGCATCACTAAAAACTCGTAGTGGCCATATCTCGTCCGAAAAGCAGTCTTCTCAACATCCTCGGCCTTAACTTTAAGCTGGTGGTAGCCCGACCTAAGGTCTATCTTAGAAAAGACTCGTGCTCCTTGTAACTGGTCAAGTAAATCATCAATCCTAGGTAATGGGTACTTGTTCTTAATGGTGACCTTATTAAGCTCTCTGTAATCAACACAAAGACGAAGTGTACCATCCTTCTTCTTAACAAATAAAACGGGTGCTCCCCATGGTGAAGTGCTCGGCCTAATAAACCCCTTATCCAACAATTCCTGCAATTGCAATTTCAATTCTCTAAGTTCAGCTGGGGCCATTCTATATGGTGTTTTGGAGATCGGCTGTGTTCCCGAGATGATATCAACAGTAAACTCTATTCCTCTATCAACCAGCTGGCCAGGTAGTTCGTTTGGAAAGACGTCGGGGAACTCATTAACAACTGGAATGTCGGCTAAATTAACACTCCCATCCTGATTACTCAATATACTACACAGATAACCCTTACACCCTTTTTGGATCAACTTATAGGCCTTCATGGATGATATCAAGTATGGTGGGGGTACTACTCCTTTACCTTGGAAAATAACCTCGGCTAGGTTTGGGGGTTTCAGTGTGACACTTTTCGAAACACAATTAATAGATGCGTAATTCGCTACTAACCAATCCATTCCGAGTATAACATCAAAATAAGCTATGTCCAATGGCATTAAGTCAACTAACAATTCAACATTTTCAATAATAATAACACATGCTCTATAGACGGATGCAACAATCATAGGTTTCCCAGATGGAGTAGACACAGATAATACATAATCAAGGGGGTTCTAGTTTCCTAGGAATCTTCTCAGCAAACTTAGCAGATACAAACGAATGCGTAGAACCCGAATCAATCAACACATAAGCATCTTGAGAGCAAACAGAGAGCATACCTGACACCACTGCTTCAGCATTCTGAGTGTCTCCGGGTACTAGTGCAAACACTCTGCCCCTACCTCATCTGTCCTTTCCCTACATTACCTTTTTGAACGATGCCTGAGGTGCTCTCACCTTTCTTGCTGTTTTCAGCCTTTGTCTTAGGGCAGTCTTTCACATAATGACCCATCTCTCTACATTCATAGCAGGCTCCAGACGTCCGACGACAGACCCCGAAATGTTGCTTCCCACAATCAGAACACGTCGGCCTAGTATTACCTTCCTGCTTTGGATAACCAGTACTGCCCTTGTTCGTCTTCTTCTTGGTGTCCAACTGTGCTCGGCGACTATCATAGTTCTGTCTCTTTCGCTGGTTCTCTCCCGTGCCCTGGTATCTGTTCAAGTTAGCTTCGGCCAGAATGGCTTTGTCCAACACTTGGGCGTAAGTTGGCATATCGTGTAAGTTAACTCGATCTTGGATCGGTCCGCGAAGCCCACTCTCGAACTTCCGAGCCTTCATGTATTCATCGTTGGCCATGTGAGGTACAAACCTTGCAATTCAGTAAAAGCGCGGTCATATTCTGCCACTGTCCGGTTACCCTGTGTCAAGGTCTGGAATTCGGTAGCCTTGCGGTTTCGAACGCTGAGGGGAAAAATGTTTGTTGTAGAACAACTCCAAAAATCTGGTCTAGGTTAAGTCTGGGTGCTTCCTCGAATCATCATCCACCATCTGCGAGCATCATCGTCTAACGTGAATGCTGCCAAAGTTACCTTCTGAGTGTCAGTGCTGGGGAAGATCTCAAACAACTTCTCCATTTCCAAGACCCATGCTTCAGCCTTCATCGGCTCTATGCCCCCAGAGAATCTCGGTGGTTTCATTTTCTTGAACTCCCTAATCAAAGCTATTGTTGCCATCCCCATATAGGGCTGGCTGGGGAGAAATTTGCGGCACTGGAGGAGGTGGAGGCGGAAGTACATTTCGGCCGTTTGTCTGTTAGGCCTGGGTCGAAGTAGCACTAGCGTACTGTTGTCTTGTTTGCCTCAATTCACGGGCCAAACCTTCAACTAACCTTTCCAGCCTGTCCAATCTGTCTTCGGGCTGATCTCGGCCAACTGGAGGTCTACCTCTCCTCATGCTGCTATGAGTATGCAAAGTGTGACTTCCAAACAAAATAAGCAAATAATCCGTAGGCAAGTAACAAATAGACAAGTCAAACAATGCACACCTTGTTCAAATAACAAGCACTACGATGCAATTCTAACATCTTTCTAAGGGAATCCTATGCTCTGTAGGACTCAAAGTGTGTGAATAACGTATACTAAGGAAACTTGTGCTCTGATACCATTCTGTCACGACCCCAACCCGCCCCTAGTAGGATGGTGCCGTGATGGCCAGTAATTCCGTAAATTACCGAAGGCCAACTAAGTCAAACCAAACACAATCAGAGTATAATGTATGGGGCTCACAAATGCGGAAGCAATAAATCAAATGCGAGTGGTCCATAAGAGCTGTGCTTAGATCCAAGGAAATAACATGTACAATATGGTTCACATCCAAAGTCCATAAATAACAAGATACAATTTACATCTTGATCAAAAGGCTTCTCAGCCGACATATACAAAAAGAATACAGGCAATACAAGCCAAGAAGCATGATTTTCAAGAGTTGCCGACGTAAACACAAAAGCCGACATGAATACAAAACAGCCGACGTGAGTACAAATTTGCCGACGTAAAACAAGTCAGGCCAACATGTCAAGAATCCAAAACAAGCTTTGCAAAATGCATCTAGGCGTCACCGCCGTCCTGCTCATCACCTACATATATATAGAGAGGGTGAGTTTGGAACTCAGTGAATGGTACTAGCAATAAAGGTTTTAGCATGAATAAGCCGAAGTCTTTCAAAGCAAAACAAACCTTCCAAACCATACGAATATTAACCAAGATCTTTCCAAACCAAACACATCAAAACTTTACTGAAGCAAGGGATGAACCGTATTCATCTAACACGTCTTACAAATCTCAAGGGATGCTTACCAACATCGGCAAAACACGAATCAAGATTTATCAAGTCAAGGGATGAACCGTATTCATCAATCAAGTCTTACAATATCAAGGGATGCTTACTAACATCGGCAAAACACAAAGGACTGTACGATCCGTAATCGTTTAGACAAAGTGGTGCTGCGAAAGTTTAGAGTCCTCCAGCACAAGGGACTTTTACAAGTAGTGCTGCGAAAGTTTAGAGTCCTCCAGCACAAGGGACTTGTGTTACTTAGGCCCGTAGCCCTTTTTAACACGATAACTTTTCAAGAGAGGACCGTATCCTTTTTAACATAAGAAACCGGTGTCACTTAGGCCCGTAGCCCTTTTTGACAAGTGGTGCTGCGAAAGTTTATAGTCCTCCAGCCAAGGGACTTTCATACTTGGTACTGCAAAAGTTTATAGTCCTCCAGTACAAGGGACTTGTGTTCCAAGAAAGGACCGTATCCTTTTATACCTAGTGCTGCGAAAGTTTATAGTCCTCCAGCCAAGGGACTTTTACTGATAACATCAAAACAAGGCTTATACTTGATACATCGAAACAGGCTAATCATTCATGCTTATCAAATACTTTTATCAAAACAAGGCAAGACAAAGTTTATCCAAAACAGTATAACATAGCTTTATTAAAAGCACCACTCACCTGGCTTCTCAGGTGTAGGCTCAAAGCAAAGATCAAAGTCCTGACAAATCACATAGCAAATCACATTTTCAAACAAGCTGTACATGCGCACAATGATCTCGGCACTCTCACCGAATCCAAGTCAATAACAAAGCAAAACATGCTGGGAGTCAAAACGTTATTTCCCATCTCGGGAAAACACACTGGGTATCGTCCAGGTCTAGCCGAGGTCCCACACCTCCTCGCCGAGGTGTGGACCCGATGGCCACAATCAAAACAAAGCCAGGAAACCTGGGTTTCCCTTCAAAGAACAGGAAGAACAAGATCATCAAAAACATCAAGATCATGCATGTTGAAATCTTAACTTATTTATACGAAATCTGGGGTTTTTCATGCTAAAAGTTCAAAAACGTGGACCTGGGTACCCAACCAAGAAGAACATGCAAGAACAACACAATAACATGGCTCTTGCCATAAACTTTTAGATCAAAGTACAACTTTCATCAAGAACACATGAATACTAACTTTCTCTTTCAAAAACCAACTCCAAATCCATGCATGGCGTGCAAAACAAACCCAATCATGCAATGCAGCTTGATAATCAATAAGAACAACCGAAGTAGATCAAGATTCTAACCTCAGATCACAAATCTAACGGTTCGATCAACCAAGACCAAGCTCGAAAGTCACCACTCTCCCTCTAAAACTCTTCCTTCTCCCTTGAGTGCTTCTCTCTCTAAAAACAAAGATTTGAGACAAAAATGATTTGGTTCAAAGTCTGCCGGCTGTCTTAACACACACCTCGGACACGTGGCACTACCGGGTTGGTTCAGCTCAAAAGTGACTGATTGATAAGACAAGTCTCTGACAAAGCGTACTCAACAAGTTAGACGGCAAGACACATCGGCAATCAAGGACATCGGCTAGAGTCAAAACTTCGGCAACGGGGTAACAAAGACATCGGCTAGGGAGGACGACACTTGACTAAGCTGTGCCACACCTTGGCCTGGGTATGCCACACCTCGGTCTAAGTCATACCTGCCCAAGGACAAGGGTCACCAGTACAAGACATCTCGGCCTTGGCTCTAAACACTTCGGCCCAAAGAGTGATATCTCGGCAAACATGCCGGGGTGAAGATGAAGGTCAACCAAGTGGTTCCAACACGGTTCTAAGTGCAAAGGTTCAAAGGCGAACTAGACTAAACCAACCTCGGCTACACACCAAGCAAGGTACAAGATCAGGCAAGTAACACATAACAAGCACGACTAAACAAGATAACAAGATTTACAACATGACGAGACAAAATCATACAAAGATGTATGCAAGCATGGCTAAGTTAAATGAGGGTTGTTACAAGAGATTATGAAATATTTTTGTTATCTTTCCATTTGAAATCCATAAATTAAGGGATAATTATTATTTCCAGAATAATTAAATAGGTATGGGAGAAGTTGAAAATGAGGGATAATTATTATTTTCAAAATAATTAAATAGGTATGAGAGAAGTTAAAAATGGTATCTATGGAAGAAATCAAAAAGACTTGGAAGAAGTTAATAAGTGTTGAGTTTTTTTATTTTTTTAAATCAAAAAATTAAGAAATTAAGATTGAGGTATTGGAGCTGTAACGCCCTCAAAATAATAACAACAAACTCTACAATATTGACATGCATTGATATATAAAAGATCAACATCCTTCTATTCATCAGAGTATTTCCTTACAAAAAGTATTACATGTTGACAACAAAAGTAAACGCCCCATGGGCTTACAACTTTCCAAGCCAACACTTGGTTACAAGAAATGAGTACTAACTCATATACACATTAAGCCCTAGGCTTGAATTTACATGTAATACATCAAAAGGAAAATAACATCCAAAAAGTCTGACTGCCTCTAGCCTCCCAAGCTATGTCCTTGGAGGTGGCATGCTACCTGTACCTGAAAATGATGTTCCCATATAGGGTGAGCCACAGCCCAGTAGAAATATACTAAACCAACTATGAACAATGACTAAAAGATTAGCAGTTGATAGATGGCCAACACAGATACATCTACTTATATCACCTTACAATTACATGACATACAAGTCCATGTTACTTTTTATTTTCTCATTTTCGGTAGATAAGCATATTAGCTATATCAACATCTCAACAGATAAGTATAAGAACTATATCATGCAACCAAAGATAAGCATATGAGCTATATCTACTCTTCTCTAGACAAGCATATGAGCTGTGCCTATACTTCTCAAAGATAAGCATATGAGCTATATCTACGGAACCACTGTACACAAGGGGGTAAAACCCGGGATTGCTATAGGAGCTCCTACAAAGCTTGTGAGTTAAAAACCCCCTTTTCCTTATATAATACTAGCCTATCACCCGTGCTATGCACGGGATAATTATTGATATTTATATTTGTTTTAGATTTTTTTTTAATATATAAATTATGTTTTTTAAGATTTTTTATAAAAATAATTTAACAATCTTATCACTAATCATAATATATGGGAGAAGTTGAAAAGGGTACTGCAGTAACTATACACAGATTGTATATATAATTATTTGTTTGAGAGGATTTTAAATGCTGATCAGGGAATTTTGACCAAATCAATAAATGCCAGCATGTGGAAAGACATGTGGATTGAAAAAAGTTAATAAATGCTGATTAGAGAATTTTGACCAAATCAATAAATGCTGTGCTTTTTTTTTAAATAAAAAATTTAAAAAATTCAGATTGGAATATTAAAGCTCCCACAAGCCTGGGGGGTTAAAAACCCCCTTTTTAAATGTTTTCTTGTTTTCCTTTTTTATATTATATTAAAGTTTAATATTTTCATAATAATCATATGTATTGGACTTTTCAAGAAATTAAATGTCTTTTTTTTTATTATATTATATTAAAGTTTAATATTTTGATAATAATCATATGTGTTAGATTTTTCAAGAAATTTTTTTTATGCTTGTTCTTAATGCATTCAAGTATTATTATGAGGGATAATAATCATATGTGTTGAGACTTTTCAAGGAATTCATATGTGTTGGATTTCAAAGAATTTTTTTTATGCTTGTTCTTAATGCATTAAAGTGTTATTATGATGGTAAGACTTGGGAGTTGGGAGAAGTTAATAAATGCTAAGATTTTTTTTTTTAAATCAAAAAATCAGGAAATTTAGATTGGGAGATTGGAGCTCCCACAAGGCTTGGGGTTAAAAACCCCTTTTGCTTAATATATAGTATAGATACTAGCATATCACCCGTGCTATGCATGGATTGTGTTTTCAATTATCTATATATGTGAATTGCGATTTTTAAATATATATATATATATTTTTTTGAAATGTCTTCTTTTTTTCCTTTTTTATATTATATTAAAGTTTAATATTTTGATAATAATCATATGTGTTAGACTTTTCAAGGAATTAAATGTCTTTTTTTTTTATTATATTAAAGTTTAATATTTTGATAATAATCATATGCATTGGACTTTTCAAGATTTTTTTTTTATGCCTGTTCTTAATACATTAAAGTGTTATTATGAGGGATAATAATCATATGTGTTGGGACTTTTCAAGGAATTCATGCGTTGGATTTCAAAGAATTTTTTTTATACTTGTTCTTAATGCATTAAAGTGTTATTATGAGGGTAAGAGTTGGGGGTTGAGAGAAGTTAATAAATGTTAAGGTTTTTTTTTTATTTTTTTTTAAATCAAAAATCAGGAAATTTATATCTAAATTCTTATCTTATTTATTTTCGTGTGGTTTCTGTAACGCCCTCAAAATAATAACATTAATCCCAACAATACAAACATGCTATAATATATAAGAAATTCACATCTTTCCATTCACCAGAGTCTTATTACAAGAGTATCACATGTTAACAACAAAAGTAAATGCCCTAAGGGCTTACAGCTTTCCAAGTTAACACTTGGTTACACAAAAGTAGAGTGCTAACTCATTTACACATAAAGCCCTTGGCTTGAGTTTACATGTAATACAACAAAAGGAAAAACAACCAAAAAGCCTGTCCGCCACTAGCCTCCCAACTAAGTCCTTGGAGGTGGCATACTTCCTGTACCTGAAAATGATGTTCCCATATAGGGTAAGCCACAGCCCAGTAGAAATATACTAAACCAATTATGAACAATGACTAAAAGATTAACAGTTGATAGATGGTCAACACTTTTACATTCATTCACAACATAACACAATTCCAAGACACTTAAGTCTATATTTCCTTTCATTTCCATTTCATTCCTTTTACTTGCCATTTCATAACCTTGGCTCAGAACCTGGCCAAACTTCACACATGAGACAAACACTCATGCCAACACTTTTCACTTCATCAAAGATAAACATAACAGTTATATCAATACTTCCAACGACAAGCATATACGCTCTGTCAATACACTTCTAGATAGGCATACCCGCTCTATCTACGGAGTTCATCCCCTATCTCCTCCCAACAACATCCGGTTTAGAGGTCCATCCCCTATCTTCCCCTAAACCGTGGAGTACATCCCATATCTCCTCCAACACAACACAATGCATATAAACAACAATTATATACATCACAAATCAATACAATTAATTATCCAAATTAATTAATCAATGTAATTAGAGCATTCTCCATAATTAACATCACAACCCTTAGGTTTCAATTTCCTTAATGTTTCAACATTAATTCCATGTTTCTATACCAAACATGCTTCTAGGTTTATCATAGATGAAAACCCCCAACTTTTGTAAAATTACACAATGGCCCAAAGTTTCCCAAAATCACACAACAACTTCCAACATATCAAAATGCTAAAATTTAAAGACAAAACTCATAAAGAGGAGTAGGATATCCCTACCTCAAAAGATGAGTTCCAAAGGAGAAGGACTCAAAACCAAAATGCTCCAAACACCAAACTATTCGGATCAAAAGGACGCCCTCGACGATCTACACCCTTTTTGTGAAGACCAAAGGTGAGCAAAACACCCTAGCTAGATCAATACTTAGAGAGAAGTTAAGGTTTTTGAGTGAGAAGCTCTGAAAATGGCGTTTTTGGTAAAGTAAGAAAGAGAAGATAAGTCAAAAAGTGATTTAAAATGCCCAGTCCCACTCAGTTATACGACAGGTCCGCTCGAGCGTAAAGACACAAAAACACGGTCCGCTCGAGCGCAACTTTGTCCGCTCGAGCGCCAAGACACAAACACAAAGTTCGTCCGCTCGAGCGTAGATACCAGCCCGCTCGAGCGCAGGTCTCCCCCTCCCAGAACTCTCACCAAAAACACACTGTCCGCTCGAGCGCAACATCACCGCTCGAGCGCAACCAGCTCGAGCGCACCAAACCCGCTCGAGCGTAGGAACCACACTTGCAGAAGTTTTGCAGGTGCACGAAATACTGGATGGGTGCATTCTCCGCTCGAGCGCCAAAATCACCGCTCGAGCGTACAAGCAACAACAACCTCTCCGCTCGAGCGTAAACATCTCCGCTCGAGCGGACCAGCCAAAACCTGGGCAACTAGACTTGGTTCCTAAACTCAACCAACCTGTAACAAACCTGCCCAACACATCCTATAACTCAATTACAAAGCAAGAAAGGATGTAAACAAGACAATACTCAACTATCAACATCCACGGATACATGTCCGGATCGCTAAACAACAAGGGGTAAACCCGGGACCGCTATAGTTTCTATTAATTTTTTTTTCCAATTTATTTAAGATGGAGTTGTGAATTTCTATTTTTTTTTAATTTAATTTATCTATGGTTTCTATTTGTTTTTAATTATTATTATTTAGGTAAGTTATGATGTGAGTTAGATATATGATAGACATGTGAGTTTTGTTTATTTAAAGTATGATAGTGTGAGATCTTTTCAAATTAGATTTGTTTAAATAGACTTTAAAGATTTTTAAAATTTAAAATTGGATATTGAGAGGCAAAAGAAAGATTTTTACTGAATAAATAAAAATCATATTTATTAATTTTTTCTATTTGTGTATTTGATTTTTAATTTTTTTTTTGGTTATATTATAATATATTATATAAGATATAGATAGATACTCACAATTTTCATGAAAAATATTATCTGATTTTTTGAGGAAGAGAAAAGGAAGGCAAGTTTTAATATTTTCTTTTGAAAATCGATGAGAGAAATTGCAATGGAGAGATTATGAAATATTTTTGTTATCTTTCCATTTGAAATCCATAAATTAAGGGATAATTATTATTTCCAAAATAATTAAATAGGTATGGGAGAAGTTGAAAAGAGTGTGTATAGGAGAAGTCAAAAAGGCTTGTGAGAAGTCAATAAGTGCTAAGTTTTTTTTTTTTAAAAAAAAAAATCAAAAAATTGGGAATTAAGATTGAAGTATTGGAGCTCCCACAAGACTTGTGAGTTAGAATTAGAATTCCCATTTTCCTTATATAATACTAGCCTATCACCTGTGCTATGCACGGGATAATTATAAATATTTATATTTATTTTAGATTTTTTTTTAATATATAAATTATGTTTTTTAAGATTTTTTTCTTATCACTAACCATAGTGTATGGGGGAAGTTGAAAAGGGTACCACAGTAACTATACACGAATTGTATCTATAATTACTAGCATATCACCCGTGCTATGCACAGAATAATTATAGGTATTTACATTTATTTTATTATATAAATTATGTTTTTTAAGATTTTTTATAAAAATAATTTAACAATTTTATCACTAACCATAGCGTATTGGAGAAGTTGAAAAGGATATTGCAGTAACTATGCATGGGTTGTATATATAATTATTTGTATGAGGGGATTTTGACCAAATCAATAAATGCAGGCATGTGGAAAGACATGTGGATTGGAAAAAGTTAATAAATGTTGATTAGGAAATTTTGACCAAATCAATAAATGCTGAAGTTTTTTTTTTTTTTTAAATAAAAAAATCAAGAAATTTAAATTGGGATACTGGAGCTTCCACAAGGCTTGGGGTTAGAAACCCCTTTTCCTTAATATATAGATATAGATAGTGGGAGTTTTTTTTTAAATGTCTTCTTTTTTTCCTTTTTTATATTATATTAAAGTTTAATATTTTGATAATAATCATATGTGTTAGACTTTTCAAGGATTTAAATGTCTTTTTTTTTTTTAATTATATTATATCAAAGTTTAGTATTTTGATAATAAGCATATGTGTTGGACTTTTCAAGAATTTTTTTTTTATACTTGTTCTTAATGCATTAAAGCGTTATTATGAGGGATAATAATCACATGTGTTGGGACTTTTCAAGGAATTTATATGTGTTGGATTTCAAAGATTTTTTTTTTTATGTTTGTTCTTAATGCATTAAAGTGTTATTATTAGGGTAAGACTTGGGGGTTGGGAGAAGTTAATAAATGCTCAGGTTTTTTTTTTTAAATCAAAAAATCAGGAAATTTAGATTGGGAGATTGGAGCTCACACAAGGTTTGGGATTAAAAACCCCCTTTTACTTAATATATAGTATAGATTTGTATAAGGGGATTTTAAATGCTGATCAGGGGATTTTGACCAAATCAATAATTGCAGACATGTGGAAAGATATATGGATTGAAAAAAGTTAATAAATGCTAATCAGGGGATTTTGACAAAATAAATAAATGCTAAGTTTTTTTTTTAAATAAAAAATTTAAAAAATTCAGATTGGGATATTAAAACTTCCACAGGCCTTAAGGGTTAAAAACCCCATTTTGCTTAATATATAGTATATATATAGATAGATAGATATATATCTTTTTATTTTTATTTTTATTTTTGTGTGGTTTCTATTCGGGTATTTTTTTTTTCAATTTATTTAAGATGGAGTTGTGGGTGTCTTTTTTTTTTAAATTTAATTTATCTGTAGTTTCCATTTGTTTTTAATTATTATTATTTAGGTAAGTTATGATGTGAGTTAGATATATGATAGACATGTGAGTTGTCACGACCCCAACCCGCCCCTAGTAGGATGGTGCCGTGATGGCCGGTAATCCATAATTACCGAAGGCCAACTTACTAAAAAAACAAGAACAACCAGAGTATAATGTACGGGGCTTACAAATGCGGAAGCAATAAATCAAATACAAGTGGTCCATAAGAGCTTGTGCGTAGATCAAATGAGACAACATATACCATACGGTTTACATCCAGTCCAAAAATAACAAAATACAAATTTACAACTTGATCAAAAGGCTTCTCGGCCGACAAGGACAAAATACAGCAATTACAAGCCAAGAAGCATGATTTTCAAGAGTTGCCGACGTAAATACAAAAATGCCGACATAAAGACAAAACAGCCGATGTAAGCACAAAACTGCCGACGTAAAACAAGTCAGGCCGAGATGTCAAGAGTCCAAAACAAGCTTTGCAAAATAGAACTAGGCGTCGCCGCCGTCCTGCTCATCACCTACATATATATAGAGAGGGTGAGTTTGACAACTCAGTGAATGGTGCAAGTAATAAAGGTTTTGCATGAATATAGCCGAAATCCTTCAAAGCAAAACAAACATTCCAAACCATACGAATATTAGCCGAGGTCCTTCCAAACCAGACACATCAAAACTTTACCGAAACAAGGGATGAACCGTATTCATCTAACAGGTCTTACAAAACTCAAGGGATGCTTACCAACATCGGCGAAACACAAACCAAGATTTACCAAGTCAAGGGATGAACCGTATTCATCAATCAAGTCTTACAATATCGAGGGATGCTTATGAACATCGGCAACAAGGGACTGTACGATCCGTAATCGATTTGTCAAGGATACTGCGAAAGTTTAAAGTCCTCCAGCATAAGGGACTTGTGTTACTTAGGCCCGTAGCCCTTTTTAACACGATAGCTTTTCAAGTAAGGACCATATCCTTTTTAACATGCGAAACTTGTGTCACTTAGGCCCGTAGCCCTTTTTGACAAGGTGGTGCTGCGAAAGTTTAGAGTCCTCCAGCCAAGGGACTTTCATACTTGGTACTGCAAAGTTTATAGTCCTCCAGTACAAGGGACTTTCATACTTGGTACTGCAAAAGTTTATAGTCCTCCAGTACAAGGGACTTTTACACTTAGTGCTGCGAAAGTTTATAGTCCTCCAGCCAAGGGACTTTCATTCTTGGTACTGCAAAAGTTTATAGTCCTCCAGTACAAGGGACTTTTACTGATAACATCAAAACAAGGCTTATACTTGATACATCGGAACGGGCTAATCATTCATGCTCATCAAACACTTTTATCAAAACAAGGCAAGACAAAGTTTATCCAAAACAATATAACATAGCTTTATTGAAAGCACCACTCACCTAGATCTTCTCGGTGAGGCTCACAGCAAGGATCAAGGTCCTGACAAATCACATGACAAATCACATTTTCAAAACGAGTTTCACATATATGCAATAATCTCGGCACTCCCACCGGATCCAAATCAATAACTAAGCAAAACATGCTGAATGTCAAGACACTACTTTCCATCTCTTGGAACACACTGGGTATCATCCAGGTCTAGCCGAGGTCCCACACCTCCTCGCCGAGGTGCGGTCCTGAGGCCACATACAAAACAAAGTCGGGAAAAATCTGGGTTTCCCCCTTGAAGAATGCAAGGAACGAAATCATCAAGAACATCAAGAACATGCATGCTAAAATCATAACTCGGTTATTCAAAACTGAGATTTCAGGCTAAGAGTTCAAAAACATGGACTTGGGTATCCATACAAGAAGACCATGCAAGAACAAACACAAAAACATGGTTCTTGCCTCAAGCTTTCAGATCAAAACAAGGTTTTTCTCTCAAGAACACATGAACATCATTTCACTCATTCAAGAACCAACTTCAACACAATGCATGGCGTGCAAAACAAACCCAATCATGCAATGCAGCTCGGTAAACAATAAGAACAAACAGAGGAGAGCAAGAATCAAACCTCAAAACTCGAATCCAACGGTTCGATCCTTGAAGATCAAGCTCGGAACTCTACTCTCTCTCTAAAACTCTTCCTTCTCCCTTGAGAGCTTCTCTCTCTAAAGACAAAGATTTGAGACAAAATGATTTGTCTCTAAGTCTGTCTGCTGCCTTAAGCTTCAGCTCGGACACGTGGCGTCACCGGGTTGGCTTAACTCAAAAGGTGACTGATTGATAAGACAAGTCACTGACAAAGCGTTCTCGACAAGCTAAGGCAAGGCGCGTTGGCAATCAAAGACATCGGCTAACGACAAGGCCTCGGCAACAGGGTAACAAAGACATCGGCTAGGGAGGACAGCGCTCGACTAAGCTGCGCCACACTTCGGCCTGGGTCATACCTGCCCAAGGGCAAAGACCACAAGTACAAAACATCTCGACCTTGGTTCCAAACACCTCGGCCCAAAGAGTAACATCTCGGCAAACATGCCGAGGTGGAGATGGAGGTCAACAGATGGCTCCAAAATAGTTCTAAGTACAAAGGTTCAAAGGTGGACTAGACTGAGCTGAACTCGGCCACACCAAGCAAGGAACAAGATCAAGCAAGCAATCAAAGCAAGGCAATCTTAACAAATCAAGACAAGGCAAAACTATCGAAACAGTATAACAAGACAAGATCATAAAAAATGTATGTCAAGAATGGCTAAGTCAAATGAGCGTTGTTACATGAGTTTTATTGATTTAAAGTTTATTTAGATAAACTTTAAAGATTTTTTTTTTAGTTTTTTAGTTTTTTTTGTTATGTTATAATATAATATATAAAATATAGGTAGATAACTACAACTTTAATAGAAAATATTATCTGATTTTTTGGAGAAGAGAAAATGAATGCAAGTTTTAATATTTTTTTTTGAAAATTTGTGAGAGAGATTAGGAGGGAGAGATTATGAAATATTTTTGTTATTAAATAAATAAATCAGTCAATAGTTTTTTTAATCTATTTTGTAAATTAAAAATCAATAATTTTGGAAAATTGATTAATTTGTCCCATTAAGTAATTTAAAATTTTGATAGATATACATAAAAAAAATACATAACTATATTATTAAATCACAATTCAAATTTAGATGTTATATCTTTTTGAGATCTATAGCTGAATTCTTATCTTTTTTTTTTTTTTTAATTTTTGTGTGTAACCATAGTGTATGTGAGAAATTGAAAAGAGTGTTGCAATAATTATGAGAGAAATCAAAAGGGATTGTGGGTTGGGAAAAGTCAATAAATGCTGAGGTTGGGTTGGGAGAAGTCAATAAATGCTGAGATTTTGTTTTTTTAAATCAAAAAATTAGAAAATTAGAATTAGGAGATTGGAGCTCCTATTTGATTTTTTGGGGAAGAGAAAATGAATGCAAGTTTTAATATTTTTTTTTGAAAATTTGTGAGAGAGATTAGGAGAGAGAGATTATGAAATATTTTTGTTATTAAATAAATAAATCAGTCAATAGTTTTTTTTAATCTATTTTGTAAATTAAAAATCAATAATTTTGGAAAATTGATTAATTTGTCCCATTAAGTGATTTAAAATTTTGATAGATATACATAAAAAAAAAATACATAATTATATTATTAAATCATAATTCAAATTTAGATGTTATATCTTTTTGAGATCTATAGCTAAATTCTTATCTTTTTTATTTTTTATTTTTGTGTGTAACCATAGTTTATGGGAGAAATTGAAAAGGATGTTGCAATAATTATGAGAGAAGTCAAAAGGGATTGTGGGTTGGGAAAAATCAATAAATCCTGAGGTTGGGTTGGGAGAAGTCAATAAATGCTGAGGTTTTTTTTTTTTTAAATCAAAAAATTAGAAAATTTAGATTGGGAGATTGGAGCTCCCACAGGCCTTGGGGTTAAAATCCCCCTTTTGCTTAATATATAGTATATATACTAGCATATCACCCGTGCTATGCACGGATTGTGTTTACAATTATCTATATATGTGAATTGTGATTTTTAAATGTCTTTTTTTTTCCCTTTTTTATATTATATTAAAGTTCAACATTTTGATAATAATCATATGTGTTAGACTTTTCAAGGAATTAAATGCCTTTTTTTTTTATTATATTATATTAAAGTTTAATATTTTGATAATAATCATATGTGTTGGACTTTTCAAGAAATTTTTTTTATGCTTGTTCTTAATGCATTAAAGTGTTATTATGAGGGATAATAATCATATGTGTTGGGACTTTTAAAGGAATGTGTTGGATTTCAAAGAATTTTTTTTATGTTTGTTCTTAATGCATTAAAGTGTTATTATGAGGGTAAGACTTGGGGGTTGGGAGAAGTTAATAAATGCTAAGGTTTTTTTTTTGAATTGTGATTTTTAAATGTCTTTATTTTTTTTTAAATGTCTTATTTTTTTCCTTTTTTATATTATATTAAAGTTTAATATTTTGATAATAATCATATGTGTTAGACTTTTCAAGGAATTAAATGTCTTTTTTTTTTATTATATTATATTAAAGTTTAATATTTTGACAATAATCATATGTGTTGGACTTTTTAAGAATTTTTTTTATGCTTGTTCTTAATGTATTAAAATGTTATTATGAGGGATAATAATCATATGTGTTGAGACTTTTCAAGGAATTCATATGTGTTGGATTTCAAAGAATTTTTTTTATGCTTGTTCTTAATGCATTATAGTGTTATTATGAGGGTAAGACTTGGGGGTTGGGAGAAGTTAATAAATGCTAAGGTTTTTTTTTTTTAATAAAAAAATCAAGAAATTTAGATTGGGAGATTGGAGCTCCCACAAAACTTGGGGTTAAAAATCCCCTTTTGCTTAATATTTAGTATAGCAATCCCGGTTTCCCTTTCTTTATTTGTTGTATCTGGACTTAGGCTCCGTGAAGTTGGTTGTTGTATATGTCACATTTACATCCTTTACTCTTTGTATTTGAGCCTTGGGTTGTGTTGGGCAGGTTTGAAACAGGTTGGTTGAGCTTAGAAACCAAAGGTAGTTGCCCAGAATCTAGCCTTCACGCTCGAGCGGAGATTTTGACGCTCGAGCGGGGCCTTCTTTGTTGCTTCTTCACTCAAGCGGGGGTTTTGGCGCTCAAGCGGTAATATCCATCTCCCAGTACTTTCCTCTGCAGTGTTTGGCGCTCGAGCGGGCGTTTCGACGCTCGAGCGTGAGTTTGTGTGTGACGCTCGAGCGAGGAGTTTTACGCTCGAGCGGGGACCTGGTTCTGCAAAAGTTCTGGAAGCATGTATTCGGTGCTCGAGCGGGGGTTTGGACGCTCGAGCGTGAGTCTGTGTCTGACGCTCGAGCGGGGAGACGCGTATATCACTCCGAGATTTAGCTTTTTGGATCACTTTTTCAACTCCATTTCTCTCTCTTACTTTTCAAAATAGCCATTGGAGAGCTTCTCTCACTAAAACCTCCACTTCTCTCTAGGGTTTGATCTAGTTAGAGTAATCTCTCACCCTTCGGCCTTTGTAAAAAGTGTGTTGATCGTCGATGGCTACATTTTGATTCGAGAATTTTGGGATTTGGAACATCTTCGTTTTTTTCATTTCCTTCGTTGGGTTTCACCTTTTGAGGCAGGGATATCCTACTCCATCTTATGAGCTTTGTCTTTGAATTTTGGTATTTCGATATGTTGGGGGTTGTTGGGTAATTTCG
This sequence comes from Camellia granthamiana, assembly GCA_036172215.1. Taxonomy (NCBI): domain Eukaryota; kingdom Viridiplantae; phylum Streptophyta; class Magnoliopsida; order Ericales; family Theaceae; genus Camellia; species Camellia granthamiana. The sequence continues at coordinate 76,497,931 of CM069909.1, forward strand.
AGAAAGTTTGGGGCCATTGTGTAATTTTCAAAAGAGGGGTTTTCAAAGTTTAAAGCCTTTATGTATGTAATCCATAGGAAAAATGGAACCTTGGGGTTGGTGTTGTGAATTATGGGAAAAAACCCTAATTTGTTGATAAATTGATTTGTATAATTAATTTTGGGAAATGAGAAATTGAATAGGAAATATTCAAATTGGAAAGGTATGGAATTTAAGGATGTAGTTAGGTTAATTTATCGCTCACCTAGACGTTATGATGATATTTTATCCATTTGGTGCATTTATTTCCTATTTAGAAATAATTGCTTTGGGCTATCGGTGGAGGATAGTTTTGATTGTTGTAGACAATGCATGATGATTAGGCAAATTAAAACTAATCAATGGAATGTGTCATCGAATATGACAGTTGAGAAATACATTAACTTTATGTATTGATTGACTATGTATATGATCTATGTTTATATACATTGTGTTGTGTGGGAGGAGATAGGGGATGTACTCCACGGTTTAGGGGAAGATAGGGGATGGACCTCTAAACCAGAAATTGTGTGATATTGATACAACACTACAATGTGTATCTTGGTGAAGTATGGAAGTGTTTGTTTGATTTGATATAGCACTAAAATGTATATCATTATCAATTGTGAAGTATAGAAGTGTTTCTATGTTATATTGATACAGCACCAAAATGTGTATCATTTGTGAAGTAAGGAAGTGGTTTATGTGTTATCGATGCAACACCAAAATGTGTATCCATCCTGAATTTCGAAAGTGTTTTAGTAATGAGTTATAATCTCATTAAATTATTTGGCCAGGTTCTGAGCCTTGTTTTCAAATTCAAAGTTGAATAAGAAATGGAAACTGAAATGTAATATGGGCATGATTGTCGTGAAATTGAAATACGACATAAGTTGGAATATAAGTGTGGACCACCAATTGAATGCCATTATTTTAGTCATTGTTTATAGTTGGTTTAGTATATTTCTACTGGGCTGTGGCTCACCCTATATGGGACATCATTTTCAGGTATAGGTAGCATGCCACCTCCAAGGACGTAGCTTGGGAGGCTTAATGGCTGGGACCTCTTTTGTTGTTTTGTTGTATTACATGTATATCAAGCCAAGGGCTTTCTTTGTATAGAGTTAGTACTCTCTTTTGTAACCAAGTGTTGACTTAGAAAGTTGTAAGCCCATAGGGCATTTACTTTTGTTGTCAACATGTAATACATTTTGTAATGATTACTCTGATGGAATATATTTATGCTTCATTCTCTTATGTCTAAGCATGCTATTGTTGGATGATTTATGGGTTCATTTTGAGGGCGTTACATATAGTATAGATAAGATATAGTTCATACTTTGAAAAAAATTGTTTTCATAACTTGAATTTGCATTATTAAGAACTAGCCTATCACCCGTGCTATGCACGAGATAATTATAAATATTTATATTTGTTTTAATTTTTTTTAATATATAAATTATGTTTTTTAAGATTTTTTATAAAAATAATTTAACAATCTTATCACTAACCATAGTGTACAAGAGAAATTAAAAAAGCTACTGCAGTAACTATGCATGGACTGTATCTATAATTATTTGTATGAGTGGATTTTAAATGCTAATCAGGGATTTTGACTAAATCAATAAATGCAGGCATGTGGATTGGAAAAAGTTAATAAATGCCGATCAGGGGATTTTGATTAAATCAATAAATATTGAGGTTTTTTTTTAAATCAAAAATTTCGAAAATTAAGATTGGGAGATTGGGAGATTGGAGCTCCCACAAGGCTTGGGGTTTAGAAACCCCATTTTTCTTAATATATTTACAATTATCTATATATGTAAATTGTGATTTTTAAATGTCTTCTTTTTTTTTTCCTTTTTTATATTATATTCAAGTTTAATATTTTGATAATAATCATATGTGTTGGACTTTTCAGGGAATTAAATGTCTTCTTTTTTTTATTATATTATATTAAAGTTTAATATTTTGATAATAATCATATGTGTTAGACTTTTCAAGAAATATTTTTTATGCTTGTTCTTAATGAATTAAAGTGTTATTATGAGGGATAATAATCATATTTGTTGGGACTTTTCAAGGAATTCATATGTGTTGGATTTCAAAGAATTTTTTTTATGCTTGTTCTTAATGCATTAAAGTGTTATTATGAGGGTAAGACTTGGGGGTTGGGAGAAATTAATAAATGCTAAGTTTTTTTTTTTTTTTTTTTTTTTTTAAAATTAGGAAATTTAGATTGGGAGATTGGAGCTGCCACAAGGCTTGGGGTTAAAAACCCCATTTTGGTTAATATATAGTATAGATTATCTATATATGTGAATTGCGATTTTTAAATGTCTTTTTTTTTTTTTTTTTTTTTTTTTTTTTTTAAATGTCTTCTTTTTTTCATTTTTTATATTATATTAAAATTTAATATTTTGATAATAATCATATGTGTTGAACTTTTCTAGAAATTTTTTTTATGCTTGTTCTTAATGCATTAAAGTGTTATTATTAGGAATAATAATCAAATGTGTTGGGACTTTTTAAGGAATTCATATGTGTTGGATTTCAAAGAATTTTTTTTATACTTGTTCTTAATATATTAAAGTGTTATTATGAGGGTAAGACTTGGGGGTTGGGAGAAGTTAATAAATGCTAAGGTTTTTTTTTTTTTTTTTTTTTTTTTTAAATCAAAAAATCAGGAAATTTAGATTGGGAGATTGGAGGTCCCACAAGACTTGGGGTTAAAAACCCCCCTTTGCTTAATATATAGTATAGATATATATATAGATATAGATAGATAGATTGACAGATAGATAGATATAGATATAGATAGATAGATAGATACATATAGATATGACACATACCATTTATATGACACAAGGACCAAAGTACCGGGACAACAGCTGCAATTTGCCCTCATCTAAATTAAAGGGATTTAAAAAGTAAAAAAAAAAAGAAAAAAAAAATTATAATATTAAAAAATGTTCACTAAAAAAATATAGATTAAAAATTAAAAATTAATTATTGAAAACTCCATACTAAACAAGGTAATGTTTTCTATTAATTTTGAAAATTAAAAAATTATTATTAATTTTTCCTCTGTTTTTTTTTCTCACAAAAAAATAGCTGCATTATTTATTTATTTATTTATTTATTTTTGTGGAGAGGGGTTTTGACCAACGATTTTTCTAAAATTGGTGTTCTAGACGGAAATGGTAGAGTTGGTTCAGACAATAAGAAAAAGTTCTTATGCAAGAGGCGCCTTCACTATATGCAAGAATAGTCGGTTTTGCATAGGGTGTCTTCTTGGATAATAGCTTCAATACTGGCATGCATTATAGCATTTCTGGTTTCATCCCTCCAATTGTTGTATTCCGGACTTGGTTCCGTGGTAATTGTTGTTGTCTATATCTCATTTTTGTCCTTTAATTCTTTGCATTTGAATTTTAGGATGTATTGGGTAGGTTTGAAACAGGTTGGGTGTGATTTAAAACAAATGGTTGCTGCCTAGGTTTTGACCTCTTCGCTCAAGCGAGGGTTCTTACGCTCGAGCGGGATGGTAAGTTCTCAGGTTGCTTTTTCAGACGCAGTTTCTGCTTGAGCGAGCTTTCTTGCGCTCGAGCAAGCAGTCTTGCGCTCGAGCGTGTTTCTGTGTTTCTTTCAGACCTGAGGGTGGGTAATCTTCGCTCGAGCGAGCGAGGCCTATGTTTTGAGTTTCTTCGCTCAAGCAAGAACTCCCACGCTCGAGCATGCTTCTGGGTTACAGACCTGAAGCTGTGCATTGTTCGCTCGAGCGACGCTTCTTGCGCTCAAGCGAGGTTTTGTTATGTCTGGTCGCTCGAGCGACCACTCCTTCGCTCGAGCAAGCCTGGAGTATATTAGTTCGCAGCAGCGTGTCTCTTCTTCACTTTTGCATCACCTTCTTCTCCAAAGCCCTAATTTCGGCAGCCTCTCTCTCTACACACACTCTCTCTCTCTAAGAATCCATCTAGTTCTAGAGTTTTTCTACCTTGGTCCCTTTGTATAAAAGGTAGAGTTTGGCTTGGGCTATCTTTGGATCCGAAAAAGTGTTGATCTGGAGCATCTTCGAGTTTCTTCATCTTTTCCTTTGGGCTTCAAACTTTGAGGTAGGGATAACTACTCATTTTTATGAACTTTGACATAGATGTTGGTCATTTTGGTATAAATGGTTTAATTTGGGGGTTTTGATAAATTAGGGTTTGAGATTGAAATTATGAAAGAGGGGTTTTTCCCATTACTGAAATTAATATGTATGTGGGACTTGAATTGGGATTGATTATGGATGATGAGTGAAACTTGGCCTTAGGGGCAATATTTAAGAAAAGGGGATTAATGCCCTAATTGAATTTAAATAATTAATTTGTATAATTAATTTGGTATACGATAAAAATATGAAATTGAGTTGAGAATAATGAAATTGGGAAATTATGAAGTTGAATGGTGTAGTTGGATTTGTAAATCACTCACCGATGGAAAATGTAATAAATTATCTGGTTGATAGTTTATTATATGTTTAGAAATAATTGCTTTGGGCTATCAGTGGAGGATAGTCTTGATTGTTGTAGACACTGCATGTTGATTAGAGAAAACTGAAACTAATCAAATGTAATATGTCATTGAATATGACGGTGGAATTAACACATTGAATATGTGAATTGTTGAGTCATTGTATATGACTGTTTGTTTAATACATTGTATATGTATGTTGTGTGAGAGGAGATAGGAGATGTACTCTACTTGTATGGGAGGAGATAGGGGATGTACTCTACTTGTATGGGAGGAGAAAGGGGATGGACTCCAATGATAATTAAGTTGGCCGGAGTGTCCTGGGTGAAAGTCCTGAAACCTTATTTACTTATGGGTGCCAGTTCCATCGGACGTAGTTCCATAAAATGGCAAGATTATGGAAGTATTGAATGTTGTGGTTATTGAAGTTTTATTATATGAGTTGTAGTCTCATTAAAACGGTTGGATAATGTGAAATAATGTGAATGGATTGTTGTGGATAAACGAATGGTAATGGTAATGGATGTGAATATTGGTTGTTTATGGAAAGAAAATGAGATGGTAGTAGTTGTTGATCATTTATCGAATGTCAATGTTTTAGTTAATGTTCATATTATGTTTTAGCATATCTCTACTGGACTTTGGCTCACCCTATATGGGACATCATTTTCAAGTACAGGTGATATGTTACCTCCGAGGACTTAGCTTGGGAGGGTTTGGAGTTGAAGACTCCTTGTTTATGTTATTTCTTTTTGTTTCCTGTTTCATGTAAATTCAAGCCTAGGGCTTTCTATGTTAAAAAGTTAGAACTCTTTTTTTGTTGTAACCAAGTGTTGACTTGGAAAGTTGTAAGCCCGTAGGGCATTTACTTTTGTTGTCAACATGTAATGTTTTTTTTTGGTAAGAGAATACTCTAACGCATGGACTACAATGTTTCTCTTTTGATTTATTAATCTTATAATGGATGGATTTATGTAATTATTTTGAGGGCGTTACAACTTGGTATCAGAGTGTACTGGGTTTGAATACTTTGGGTACGTGGGAAGTGGTTAGTACCACAATGGATTTGTCTCGCTTGTATAGAGACTTAAGTATAATGTTATGTGCTAATGTGATAACATGTTTATGTGTTTATGTGGGTATGAAATTTAGTTTCTAGGATGTTGATCCGGTCCATGGGTTTCTGGGAGTCCTGTCGGAAAGGCACTTGATCACTGTCGTTTCTAATAGGAACTTTAGCAACGCCACGGATGGTTATTATCCGGAAATGAAGTTCATAAGTGCTTATGTGATTTTGGGCTTATGTGGAATGAATTACAATTGTCCATTGTATTAGGACGCGAGTGAAATAGCTTCGACACATTTGTGAATGTGCTAATGTTCTTGTTGCCTTTATTAGGATGTTAGGACGAGGTCGTGGTGGTAGGCGTGGTTGGCTTAGGATGCAGGAGGTGCGATTACCGGATGAGATCCCGGCACAGGAGGAGGGTGTTGGTCAGGCCAACGTGGCCTAGCCAGTAGGTTAGCAGGCCATGGGCGCCTTAGCCCACGAGATGGCTGGAGCATTGAGGGAGTCTATGGGCATTCTCAAAGCTGAGAATCAAGCCCAGGCCCAAGTAGCCGAGGCAGGGCCTTCTTTCTTGAAGAGGGAGTTCTTCCGGTCGAATCCGAATGAGTTTTTGGGAGATCCTAAGGAGCCACTGAAGGCTGATGAGTGGCTTGAGCAGATGACCAAGGCATTTGAGATGCTTGGCATCGAATACGGAGGTTTGAAGGTGACCTTGGCGTCCTTCCAGTTGAAGGGAGACGCGGGTCAGTGGTGGAAGTTTATGCAGGGTCGCATTAGAGGGACTTGGGAGGCTTTCGTTGATGCCTTTCAGAAGAAGTTTTTGCCTCCCACTGTTAGGGAGAAGTTGAGAGATCAGTTCTGTTAGCTTAAGCAGCTGAACACACCAGTGGCAGAGTTTGAAGCCGCTTTTACCAGTTTATCGAGATTTGCTCCAGAGTTAGCGGTGTCTAAGGAACGCCGTTGTTTGGAGTTCGAGAAGAAGTTGAGGATTGGACTCAAGTTTCGAGTTGTCGGGTCCATGATTGGAGACTATGGGCGCGTTGTGGAGGCTGCAGCCCATCTTCAGACCATTATGCATGCGGATGAGGGGCTCCAGGAGGAGTCAGGATGGCTAGGGGGACAGTAAGAGGCAGAGGGGTGCTAACCTTCAGCAGTCCCAGGGTGTACATTCTAGATCTACCTTTCCAGTACCGAGTTCAGGGTCTGGGAGAGGTGGTCAGGGAGACATCACTTGTTTCAAATGTGGTCAGTTGGGCCACAAGTCTCCAACTTGCCTGCAGACGGGAGGAGGGCAGCGAGCAGCATCATCTTCGGTTCGTTCTCAGGGCCAGAGTCAGGGCAGAGGCCAGCCGCTCTCTTGTTATCAGTGTGGGTAGGCGGGGCACCTGAAGAGGTTTTGCTTGCAGTTAGGTGGCACACCTGGTGTGTCTAGTTCAAGGCAGACACAAAGTCACCAACCAGCGCAGTCAATTCAGGCCTCGAGGGCAAATCAGGGAGCCTCTTCGACTCAATCTGTGCAGCAGTCTTATGCTCCTCGGGGTGAGCAGGTAGATCAGAGACCTTTGGGGTGCGTGTATGCTGTTACCACGCCGAATCTTGTATTGGCTCCGTCTGTTGTGAGAGGTACCTTTTTGTTTTGCAACTCGGTTGCTAATGTGTTGATTGATATGGGTGCATCCCATTCTTTTATATCTGCTGCATTTGCATCTGTTTTGGGGTTGGAGTTGGCACAGTAAGCATCTCCTATTTGTGTTGTATTGCCTGTTGGGGGTGAGTTGATTTTGAAATAGGGGTGTCGGGGCTGTGATATAGAGGTCGTTGACCGTAGACTTCCATTTTCTTTTGTATTGATAGATATGTCGGGTTTTGATGTGATTTTGGGTATGGACTGGTCATCGTCATACCGAGCTGTTATTGATTGCTACCGCTAGAGGGTTACTGTATGTACTTTGAGCGGGGATTGTTTTCATTTCTTGGGTGATCAGGTTCGTAAAGTTTTGCCACCAGTATATGATCCGCGAGGGCGGAGTGAGCTTAGCTGTCTTCTCGCTAGCTGCATGGGTAGTGAGTGTGATGAGACCCAAACTGAGTTGCCGAGAGTGGTTTGTGAGTACTCGGATGTCTTTCCCGAGGATCTTGTTAGTTTGCCACCTCATGGAGAGATAGAGTTCTCTATTGACTTAGTGCCTAGCATGACACCGATTTCCATGGCACCGTATCGTTTTGCCCCAGCTGAGTTGAGTGAGTTGAAGATTCAACTCCAGGAGTTGTTAGATAAGGGTTTTATTCGCCCTAGTACTTCGCCGTGGGAAGCACCGGCCCTCTTTGCCAAGAAGAAAGATGGGGCCTTGAGACTTTGTATTGACTATTGAAAATTGAACCGGGTTACGGTTAAGAACAAGGATCCTATGCCTCGTATAGATGATCTGTTTAATTAGTTGAAAGGGTCCCATTGTTTCTCTAAGATAGACTTGAGATCGGGTTACCATCAGTTGAGAGTCAGGGAGGAGGATATCCCGAAGACGGCATTCCGTACGCGGTACGGCCATTATGAGTTTCTGGTGATGCCATTTAGGCTTACCAATGCACCAGCTGTGTTTATGGACTTGATGAACCGGATCTTCCAGGAGTTTTTAGATCGTTTTGTGGTCATTTTCGTGGACGACATTTTGGTTTATTCACCTTCTGCGAAGGAGCACAAGGCACACTTGCGAGTGGTGCTAGATTTGCTTAGAGCCCATAAGCTGTATGCTAAGTTTGGGAAGTGTGAGTTCTAGTTAAGAGAGGTTAAGTTCTTAGGCCACGTGGTTTCCGGGGAAAGGGTGACTACAGATTCATCCAAAATAGAGGCAGTGCAGGATTGGGCACAGCCTAAGAGTATTTTTGAGATCCGCAATTTTCTAGAATTAGCCGGGTATTATCGTCGGTTTGTGAAGGATTTCTCTATCCTAGCTTCGCCTTTGACTAGGTTGACGCAGAAAGGGGTCAAGTTTGTGTGGAGTGAGACTTGTGAAAAGTCGTTCCAAGAGTTGAAAGTTAGACTTACCACCGCCCCAATCTTGATTATTCCGGAGAGGGGTTTGGGTTATGCAGTGTATTGTGACGCCTCACGAGAGGGTTTGGGTTGTGTATTGATGCAAGAGGGGAAAGTGGTAGCCTATGGCTCACGTCAGTTGAAAACACACGAGAGTAGCTACCCTACACATGACCTAGAGTTGGCAGCTGTGATTTTAGCCGTGAAGATTTGGAGGCACTACCTGTATGGTGAGAGATTCGAGGTATTCTCGGATCATAAGAGTCTGAAGTATCTGTTTATACAGAGAGACTTGAACTTGAGGCAGAGGAGATGGATGGAATTTATTGAGGATTATGATTTCGAGTTGTACTATCATCCAGGGAAGGCCAACGTTGTGGCCGATGCCCTCAGTAGGAAATCCATTAGTGATGTAGCTTGTATAGCCATCTAAGAATGGGAAATGTTGTTTGCTCTTGGGGAGTTTGACTTGCTGCTGGGTGAGTCTATTGAGTCTGCGGCCTTGTATTCTGTAGTGGCACAACCTACACTTATGAATCGAGTGTTAGAGGCACAGAGGGGTGACTTTGAGGTAGAATCCCTCCGGGAGAAGATACCCAGTGGGAAGGTAGAGAAGGGTTTGACTGTGTGTCCCGACTTGAGTGTGAGGTACTGAGACCGCTTGTTTGTGCTGGAGTCTTGCCGAGAGGAAATACTCTGAGAGTTTCACCATTCGTGCCTTGCGGTGCATCTGGGAGGCACTAAGATGTATCGTGATCTGAGTCGCCAATTTTGGTGGAGGGGTATGAAGAAGGATGTGGCAGTGTTTGTGTCTAAGTGCCTTACTTGTCAGTAAGTGAACACCGAGCATCAGAGGCCAGCGGGTTTGTTACAGCCCTTGCCTATAGCTGAGTGGAAGTAGGAGCACATCGCGATGGATTTTGTCGTGGGTATTCTGAGGACTCAACGGGGTAGTGACGCCATTTGGGTGGTGGTTGACCGGTTGACTAAGTCGGCGCACTTTATTCCTATGCGCGTAAGAGATTCGGTAGATCATCTTGCCGACTTGTATATTTGGGACATAGTGAGGTTGCACGGAGTCCCAGTGTTGATCGTCTCAGATAGAGATCCACGTTTTACTGCTAGGTTGTGGCAGAGTTTTGCAGAGTGCCTTGGGCACTAGATTGACGTTTAGCATGGCTTATTATCCTCTGACTGACGGGCAGTCCGAGCATACTATTCAGATCCTTGAGGATATGCTTCGAGGCTGTGTCCTTGACTTTAGGGGGTCGTGGGAGAGGCACTTGCCCTTAGTGGAGTTTGCCTACAACAACAATTTCCAATCGAGTATTGACATGGCACCGTTTGAGGCCTTATATGGCCGACCGTGTAGGTCCCCTGTATGTTGGGCCGAGGTGGGTGATGCACCTTTGTTGGGCCCGGAGTTGGTACGAGAAATGACGGAGAAAGTTGAGCTTATCCGTAAGAGGCTAGTTACAGCCCAGAGTCGCCAAAAGAGCTATGCCGACCGTCGGAGGAGGCCTTTGGCATTTGAGGTGGGTGATCACGTCTTTTTGAAAATATCACCTAGGCGGGGTTTGATAAGGTTTGGGAAGAATGGGAAGTTGTCCCCTCGGTTTATTGGCCCTTTTGAGATCCTTGAGAGGATTGGTGATGTTGCCTATCGTTTAGCTTTGCCGCCGCAATTATCCGGGGTGCATGACGTGTTTCATGTTAGTATGCTTCGGAAGTATGAGCTGGATCCTTCGCATGTATTGGGTTGGACCGACTTAGAGGTTGATGAGGATGCCTCGTATGAGGAGAGACCGGTGCGGGTCTTGGATAGACGGGACCAAGTCTTGTGAGGCAAGACGATTCCCTTGGTTAAAGTCTTATGGAAACATCACGAGGTTGAGGAAGCCACTTGGGAACAAGAATTGGAAGTCTGAGAGAAATATTCGGACTTGTTCGTTAATGTTTAAGCATATGTTGAGAATTTTGTGTTGTTGATAAACTCTAAGAACATTGTATATGTTTTGGATTATGAAAATATTAAAATTGTTGAATACATTTCAGGACTATGAGGTTAATTTAACAATGTATATGTTGAATGTGTTGTAGAAATGCAAATATATCATTAACATTGAATATGTTATGGAATTGTGGAGTATGTGTATTGGAATTTGTTAAAATTCAAAAGAATGCATGTTGATAATGCATGTTGAAGTATGTAATATTTGGTCCTCTTGAGAAGAGGCGGAATGACCGGTAATGGGTCAAGATGTTGGGTATTAAATTGTAATCATGTTGAGAATTGAAATAACTTTGATTTTGAAACTTATGTAAAATTTCGGGGACAAAATTCTTTAAGGGGGGGAAGGTTATAGCGTTTATGGTTTTATCCCTCCTATTGTTGTATTCCGGACTCGGTTCCGTGGGTAATTGTTGTTGTCTATATCTCATTTTCGTCTTTTAATTCTTTGCATTTGAGTTTTAGGATGTATTGGGTAGGTTTGAAACAGGTTGGGTGTGATTTAAAACAAATGGTTGCTGTCCAGGTTTTGACCTCTTCGCTCGAGCGAGGGTTCTTACACTCGAGCGAGGATGGTGAGTTCTCAGGTTGGTTTTTCATACGCAGCTTCTGCTTGAGCAAGCTTTCTTGCGCTCGAGCGAGCTTGGTCTAGTGTGTCTCTTCGCTCGATCGAACAGTCTTGCGCTCGAGCGTGCTTCTATATTTCTTTCAGACCTGAGGGTGGGTGATCTTCGCTCGAGCAAGATTTCTTTGTGCTTGAGCGAGCGAGGCCTATGTTTTGAGTTTCTTCGCTCAAGCGAGAACTCCCACGCTCGAGCATGCTTCTGGGTTGCAGACTTGAAGCTGTGCATTGTTCGCTCAAGCGACGCTTCTTGCGCTCGAGCGAGGTTTTGTTATATTTGGTCGCTCGAGCGACCACTCCTTCGCTCGAGCGAGCCTGGAGTATATCAGTTCGCAGCAGCATGTCTCTTCTTCACTTTTGCATCACCTTTTTCTCCAAAACCCTAATTTCGGCAGCCTCTCTCTCTACACTCTCTCTCTCTCTCTAAGAATCCATCTAGTTCTAGAGTTTTTCTACCTTGGTGCCTTTGTATAAAAGGTAGAGTTTGGCTTGGGCTATCTTTAGATCCGAAAAAGTGTTGATTTGGAGCATCTTCGAGTTTCTTCATCTTTTCCTTTGGGCTTCAAACTTTGAGGTAGGGATAACTACTCATTTTTATGAACTTTGACATAGATGTTGGTCATTTTGGTATAAATGGTTTAATTTGGGGGTTTTGATAAATTAGGGTTTGAGATTGAAATTATGAAAAAGGGGTTTTTCCCATTATTGAAATTAATATGTATGTGGGACTTGAATTGGGATTGATTATGGATGATGAGTGAAACTTGGCCTTAGGGGCAATATTTGAGAAAGGGGGATTGATGCCCTAATTGAATTTAAATAATTAATTTGTATAATTAATTTGGTATATGATAAAATATGAAATTGAGTTGAGAATAATGAAATTGGGCAATTATGAAGTTGAATGGTGTAGTTGGATTTGTAAATCATTCACTGATGGAAAATGTAATAAATTATCTGTTTGATAGATTTATTATCTGTTTAGAAATAACTGCTTTAGGCTATCGGTGGAGGATAGTCTTGATTGTTGTAGACACTGCATGTTGATTAGGGAAAACTGAAACTAATCAAATGGAATATGTCATTGAATATGACGGTGGAATTAACACATTGAATATGTGAATTGTTGAGTCATTATATATGACTGTTTGTTTAATACATTGTATATGTATGTTGTGTGAGAGGAGATAGGGGATGTACTCCACTTGTATGGGAGGAGAAAGGGGATGGACTCCAGTGATAATTAAGTTGGCCGGAGTGTCCTGGGTGAAAGTCCTGAAACCTTATTTACTTATGGATGCCGGTTCCCTCGGATGTAGTTCCGTAAAATGGCAAGATTATGGAAGTATTGAATGTTGTGGTTATTGAAGTTTTATTATATGAGTTGTAGTCTTATTAAAACGGTTGGATAATGTGAAATAATGTGAATGGATTGTTGTGGATAAACGAATGGTAATGGTAATGGATGTGAATATTGGTTGTTTATGGAAAGAAAATGAGATGGTAGTAGTTGTTGATCATTTATTGAATGTCAATGTTTTAGTTAATGTTCATATTATGTTTTAGCATATCTCTACTGGACTTTGGCTCACCATATATGGGATATCATTTTCAGGTACAAGTGATATGTTACCTTCGAGGACTTAGCTTGGGAGGGTTCGGAGTTGAAGACTCCTTGTTTATGTTATTTCTTTTTGTTTCCTGTTTCATGTAAATTCAAGCCTAGGGCTTTCTATGTAAAAGAGTTAGAACTCTTCTTTTGTTGTAACCAAGTGTTGACTTGGAAGTTGTAAGCCCGTAGGGCATTTACTTTTGTTGTCAACATGTAATGTTTTTTTTTTTTAAGAGAATACTCTGATGTATGGACTACAATGTTTCTCTTTTGATTTATGAATCTTATAATGGATGGATTTATGTAATTATTTTGAGGGCGTTACATGCATGAAGGGCTTGTAAGAAGTGTAAATACTCTGAGGTTGCGAGAGAGAAATGAGGGTTTGTAGGAAGTGTCTTCTTGGGTCACAACTTGAGTGTCCGTGCACATGAAAATGAGTGATAAGGGTCAAAATGTGTCTCTTGGGGTCACGATTTCAGTGCTCCGAAACACAAAACCATAGCATATTAATAAAGAGAAATAATTAGTGATAAAATATTTTTGTCTTCTTAAATACAGCAATAGAGAATTTATTATTGGTGACGAAATATTTTTGTCTTCCACAACATAACCTTAGGAGACGAAAAATATATTCGTCCCGCAATCAATTAGAATTTATTAGTGACGAAATATTTTCGTCTTCCACAACTTATTCTTCCGAGACAAAAATATATTTGTCGCCCATTTAATAGAAAGATGAAACAGCATCATTTACATGATGGAGTGTTTATTGGTGACGAAATATTTTCGTCTTCCATAACTTATCATTCCTAGACAAAAATATATTTGACGCCTAATAAATGGAAATTTGCAACGACATCGTTTAATAGGTAGGGAATTTATTGGTGACAAATTACATTCGTCACAAAAAATATATATATTTTGTGACAAAAAATGTTCGTCTTCAATGAGCTAAAATAATTTGCGCCAATGCAAATGAAATTGGCGCCTGAATTTTGGAGACGAAATTTTTTTTTGTCTCCTATACGTTTGACAAAAATTAAAACAAACGACAAAATTAATATTTTGTCATCTTTAGGTTAAATTTTAAGACAAAAAAAAAAAAATCGTCACCAAATTTTGTCACAATAGCCTAGATTTCTTGTATTTTGTTTCCTTGTTTAATTATTATTATTATTTTTTTCTTTTTGTGGAAAGGGGTTTACTATGAGAAAGAATAGTAGCTTTGCACAAAATGTCTTCTTGGATAATAATGTTTGTATGCACAAACGACTTAAATGTGAGAGAGAATAGAGGAGCTTCAGTGTGAAATAAAAGAGATGGTTTATAGAGATTGTTTTCTTGAGTCACAGCTTCAATACTTGTGAGAGAGGAGACTCAAGTGCGAGAGAGAAATGAGGGTTTGTAGAGGGTGTCTTTTCAGGTCACGACTTTAGTATTTGTGTGTGTGTGAAAGTAAGTGATTAAGGTGAGAGTACCTCTTAGTTTCTGACGACATTTTAATAAAGAGAAATAATTAGTGATAAAATATTTTCGTCTCAAACTCATATGTTCGTTGCCTAATCAACAAAAATACAAAAACAACGTTGTGTGGGGATGGAGAATTTGTTGGTGATGAAATATTTTCGTCTCCTTCAATTTAATCTTATGAGACGAAAATATATTCGTCGCGCAATCAATCAAAATGCAACACGACACATGGAGAATTTATTAGTGACGAAATATTTTCGTCTCCCAAAACATATCCTTCCGAGACAAAAATATATTTGTCGCCTAATTAACAGAAAGATAAAACGAGCATGAAGAGTTTATTGGTGACGAAATATTTTCGTCTCCCATAACTTATCATTCCTAGACAAAAAATATATTTGTCACCAAATAAATAAGAAAATGAAACGACATCGTCTTATAAGTTTGGAATTTATTGGTGACGAATTCCTTTTGTTGCAAAAAACTTTAAATTTTGTGACAAAAATGTTCGTCTCCAATGAGCTAAAATAATTGGCGCCAACAAGAAAAAAAATTGGCGCCTCTTTTTTTTCTAACGAATTTATTTTTTCGTCTCCTATAGTTTTGAGAAGAATTAAAAGAAACGACAAAAGTAATATTTGGTCATGTTTGCGTTACGTTCTAAAACGAAAATAAATTTTATCACCAAATTTTAAAAATTAATTATTGAAAACTCCATACTAAACAAGGTAATGTTTTCTATTAATTTTGAAAATTACAAATTTTTTATTATTTGTTTCTCTACATTTTTTCTCACAAAAAAAATAGATATATTAATTACCTTTTTTTTTTCTTTTTTTTTTTTTTGTGGAGAGAGGTTTTGACCTTCGATTTTTCTGAAATGGGTTTTCTAGACGAAAAGGGTAGTGTTGGTTTAGACAATGAGAAAAAGTTCTTGAATGCAAGAGGGGCCTTCACTGTCAGAAAGAATAGTGGGTTTGCATAGGGTGCCTTTTTGGATAATAGCTTCAATGCTGGCATGCACGAAGGGCTTAAGTGTGAGACAGAAGAGAGGGGCTTTAGCGCGAAATAGAAGAAATGGTTTACAGAGTGTCTTCTTGAGTCATGACTTCAATACTTGTGAGAGAGGAGTAGACTCATGTGTGAGAGAGAAATGAGGGTTTGTAGAAAGTGTCTTCTTAGGTCACGACTTCAAGGTCTGTGTACATGAAAATGAGTGATAAGCGTTAGAGTATATCTCTTGGGGTCACAGTTTCAATGCTTTGAAACACAAAACCATGGCATTTTAATAAAGAAAAATGATTAGTGATAAAATATTTTTGTATCCTTAAATACCAGAACAAAGAATTTGTTATTGGTGATGAAATATTTTTGTCTTCCTCAACTTAACCTTATGAGATGAAAAATATATTCGTCACGCAATCAATTAGAATTTATTACTGACGAAATATTTTCATCTCCCACAACTTATTCTTCCGAGACAAAAATATATTTGTCGCCTATTTAATAGAAAGATGAAATGACATTGTCTGCATGATGGAGTGTTTATAGGTGAAGAAAAATTTTCGTCTTCCATAACTTATCATTCCCAGACAAAAATATATTTGTCGCCTAATAAATGGAAATATGCAACAACATCGTTTAATAGATATGGAATTTATTGGCGATGAATTACGTTCGTCACAAAAAAAAAATATTTTGTGACAAAAATGTTCGTCTCCAATGAGCTAAAATAATTCGCGCCAATGCAAATGAAATTGGTGCCTCATTTTTGCAGACGAAATTTTGTTTTCGTCTCCTATACTTTTGAGAAAAATTAAAACAAACGACAAAATTAATATTTCGTCATCTTTGGGTTAAATTTTAAGACAAAAAAAAATTTCGTCACCAAATTTTGTCACAATAGCCTAGATTTCTTGTAGTGATTCTACTATCCACAAGAAGGAGAGAATAAGCTATCAATCTATGACAGCTCCTGAAGTAACTTAAGCGCGAATTATGCTAAAGAGTCTAATTCAACACAATACTTTCATAAGCGATGTGTCAAATTCTTAGAGTCATAACAACCTTGCTGGCCTTGACCTTTTCATTACTATGCTGCAACGTTTGCGCTTAGCGGTAAACGTTATTCAAAAACGTTAGTCTAGCTAAGGAATCATACAAATAAGCCCCTCCTCATGTCTCACACTCTAGTGTGAAAATAGTAAATGTCCAGACTTAGACAAGTTGGCAATGCTAATAGATTTTGCAGCCACTTGGCACTAATTTTTTCATTTAGTGTTAATAGATTTTTCTGCTACTAAGCGCTAATCTTTTAACTTCAACTGATACTTTAATGCACACTATTATAGTGCATTAAATTTTGCTCCATCCACTCCCAATAGTTGGATAGAGAGCAAAACACTACTCATACTGGCTACTCGTCTTACACTTAATGACTAATTCATTTAAGCTCGCATTTCTTAGATGATGTGACTCTTGAATGTTACTTCATCCAATGATGCAACATTATTACAAGTCAAATTACAAAGTCAATCCACGCAGCTCAATAGTCAAGATCATATATAGATCTATTGAGGGCTTACTAATTTCACAACTCCAAAACTCGCTAATCAAAACTACGTAGCATGCCGCTAACCATAGCGCACACATTAGTAAGTTTTTTTTTTTTGTGCCAAAACAAGGTAACAAAACCACAGCGACTTGTTGGACAATCTTCACTGTATTTAAATAGATTAAATTCTGTTGTGTACTAAACAACAGCCAGAATAAAAAGAAATAAATGAAATGAGAGAATTTTGTTTGATTACAAAAATCAAACTTGAAATAAAAATAAATAAATAAAAACAGATTTTATTTTGTTACAAAAACAAAATTAAAATCTGATTAAATAAACAAACAAAACAGAATAATAAATTAAACAACTTACTTGATTAATTTATTTGAATGATTATTTGATCAAGTCCAGTGTTTGACACTGTGTCCTTAAGACAGATTCGTCCTCTCCACGGTGCTTTCAGAATTTGAACGTCTATCTCCCAAGATGAAATGATCTATCAACGAATAAAAGCAGCACTACAATTTATTCGTTCGTCGAACACACTGAGTGTTTATACTCTCTCTAAGAAGAAAATAATGCAGCAAAATGAAGATTAGAATTTGCAGAGGTGAAATACGAAATTTCTGAATGTAATACATCAAATGAGGGTTGTCCTATTTATAGATGTAAAGGTGGCTGTAAGTTTTGAATTGAACAGGTATGAAACCTGTTGGTTTTGTATTCAAACAGATTTGAATCTGTTTGGTTCATAATTTAAACAGATAAAAAATGAGAAGGGCCCTGTTTGGATGTACAGTAAAGCCAGACTAGTTTATTTCCGGGAAGGGCTCTGTTTGGATGTACAGTAAAACCAGACCAGTTTATTTCCGGTTTAATTTGAATTCTGGATTTTATTTTACCAAAAAATAAAATAAAATAAAATTCAAATGTTTTTGACCCAAAAAGATTAGTGTTGGGCCGAACAAGCCCAACCCAACCACACACCCGCGCCTAAGCTCGGCCTGGACGGACGGCAGCGGCGGCGTGCGCGTGTGGTGATTTTTGGGTCCAATGAGTCTAGCCTATTTTGCCCATAACCTCTCCCTCTAAAACACTTGGGTACCCCTTGGGGCACACCCCAAGTACCAAACCCATGCCTTATAAACTCATTCAAAACTTCCCACCAAATCAATGTGGGACAAGCCTTATTCAATACCTTTAAGGATTTTACACCAAAACTCCATTTCCATGGAGCATACTTTGGCTTCAATTTCCTATTCATTCGGTAATGGTTTTGAGCAACCAAATATACCACGTGAATCACAACGCTGCATAGAACGCGTTACCACTTTGACTCGCGACAAACAACGCTCGGGGCCCACCTAAAAAATAGACCAAACTTAAGAAAAAATTCTGGTTTTCCCAGAATTTTATAACCATTTCCAACAATCCCCCACATGAATGGAATTTGATGACAACGGAAATGCAACAATATGCAGACTTTATCGAAAGAGTATAAGTCGAAAATATCTTGCATCAGGATAGGTAGCTTTCGGCCTTGAACCTTCCCTAGTGAAAACCTATCGGACTTACTGGCTAACCAATGGACGCGATGCCTTGAATTGTTCAGCCGTTTGTGTAAGCCAAGATAATAGATTTCACACAAAATATCTTCTAACACATCGTGGTTCTCACTGTTGTGTTCATTTTGGCCTTGAACGCTCCTGGTTTTCATGAGTGTTTCTAGAGAATGTAGCCTTTTGCATTCTCATAGAACCGGCCCTAGTTCGACACTCATATAGGTAATTCTTATTGTGAGTATCTCTTTATACTCGTCTTGATTTTATGCCTCAATCAAGATATAAGTAATCATTAAAAGCAAAGCTTATCCTTATACCCCTGCATACAACAAATGTTGCAGATATCACTCTCACCATAGGAATGGGTAGGGAATTTTAAGCCCTTGATGATTTCTGGCAAGCCATACATAACTTAGTTGTCCCTTTGAACTTAGTTCTTGGGATCTCCAGTCATATAAGTAGGGTTACCATTATGACGACTCTTATGTAATAGGTTTTAATCCCATCCCCTTCGATGAACTATACACTAGCTCTTTTGTCAAACCTTTTGTTAACGGATCCGCAATATTCTCTTTAGATTTTATATAATCTATTGAGATTATTCCATTTGACAACAACTGTCTAACGGTATTATGTCGACGACGAATATGTCGTGACTTACTGTTATACATATGATTCTGTGCCCTGCCTATTGCAGATTGACTATCACAATGAATGCAAATAGCTGGCACGGGTTTTGGCCACATTGGAATGTCTTCTAAGAAGTGACGAAGCCATTCTGCTTCTTCTCCTGCTTTGTCTAGAGCAATGAACTCGGATTCCATTGTGGATCGCGCGATGCATGTTTGTTTTGTGGATTTCCAAGAAACAGCAGCGCCTCCCAGAGTAAAGACATATCCACTTGTGGATTTTGAATCTTTAATATCCGATATCCAATTTGCATCACAATAACCTTCAAGTAATGCTGGATATCGAGCAAAGTTCAAACCATGATCACGGGTGAATCTTAGATATCTAAGAACCCGAATGATCGCTTTCCAATGGTCTTCTCCGGGGTTACTAGTGTACCTACTCAATTTACTAATAGCCTAAGCTATATCAGGACGAGTACAATTCATTAGGTACATTAGGCTTCCAATGATTTGGGAGTATTTTAACTGAGACACTGCATCATCTTTATTTTTCGATAAATAAAGACTGATGTCTACATGTGTTCTAGCTAAATTCAAATCATCCTTGATAAATTTATCAAGTATTTTCTCAATATAATGAGATTGAGATAATGCATATCCGTCAGATGTTTTAGTAATTTTCATTCCTAATATAACATCTGCGACCCCCATATCTTTCATATCAAATCTTTTGTTAAGCATTTGCTTAGTTGATTTGATCATGGTTTGACTGCTTCCAATAATAAGCATGTCATCCACATAAAGACAAACTATGACATATCCTTGGTCAGTGTTTTTAACATAGACGCATTTGTCACATTCGTTTATCTTAAACCCATTACTAAGCATTGTATGATCAAATTTTTCATGCCATTGCTTAGGTGCTTGTTTTAATCCATAAAGGGATTTTACAAGCCGACAAACTTTCTTTTCTTGTCTCGATACTACAAACCCTTCGGGTTGCTCCATATAGATCTCTTCATTTAGATCACCGTTTAAGAAAGCTGTTTTAACATCCATTTGATGTATTTCTAAATTAAACAACGCTGCTATAGCAATAAACATGCGAATGGATGTTATTCTTGTCACAGGGGAATATGTGTCAAAATAGTCCAGACCTTCCTTTTGTCTGTAACCTTTAACTACAAGCCTTGCTTTATACTTGTCAATTGAACCATCTGCTTTCATTTTTCCCTTGAATATCCATTTATATCCAAGAGGTTTAGAACCTGGTGGAAGATCTACCAATTTCCAAGTATGATTTTGCATAATGGATTCAATTTCATTATTAACAGCCTCTTTCCACAAAGGTGCTTCAGGACCTATCATTGCTGCCTTAAAGCTTTGAGGTTCATTTTCTAACAAGTATGTCAGAAAATCTGGACCAAAGGATTTTGATGTTCTCGCTCTCTTACTTCTTCTTTGTTCATCATCAGTTAAATCCTGTTGGTTGAGACCATTACTAGTCTCTTGTGTTTGATTGTCATTAGTCTCTTGACTTTGTGTACAATCATAAGTTATTTTCTGTGAACTTAATTCCTGTCCTTTCTTGTAAGGAAAGACATGTTCAAAAAACACAGCATTTCTTGACTCTATAATAGTATTCACATTTATATCAGGTATTTCTGATTTATAAGTCAGAAACCGATATGCACTACTATTCTGAGCTTAACCAATAAACACACAATCTACTGTTTTTGGTCCAATCTTAGTCTTTTTAGGAACAGGAACTTCAACTTTTGCCAAACACCCCCACACTTTTAAGTATTTGTAGGAAGGTGGTCGACCTTTCCACAATTCATAAAGAGTGCTGTTGGTTTTCTTGTGGGGTATTTTATTAAGAACATAATTAGCAGACAATATTGCTTCCCCCCACAAGTTCTGTGGTAAACCTGAACTTAGTAACATGGCATTCATCATTTCTTTTAAGGTTCTATTCTTCCTTTCAGCAATTCCATTTTGCTGTGGAGAATAAGGGGCTGTAGTTTGGTGAATAATGCCATGTTGTGCACAAAATTCATTTAATGGTGCATCATATTCACCACCCCTATCACTTCTAACCATTTTAATGGTTTTACCAAGTTGATTTTCAACTTCTGTTTTGTAGAGTTTAAACATTTCTAAGGCTTCATCTTTACTTCTAAGTAAATAAACATAACAATATCTTGTGCAATCATCAATAAATGTTATGAAATACTTTTTGCCTCCTCTAGTTTGAATAAATTTTAGATCACATACATCAGTATGAATTAATTCTAGAGGTTCGGTTTTCCTTTCAACCGATTTAAATGGAGCCTTAGTTAGTTTCGCTTCTACACAAATTTCACATTTATGATTAGGATTAATTTCAAACTTTGGTATATAATCTAAACCAATTAATCTACGCAAAGCATCAAAATTCACATGACCTAATCTACCATGCCATAAATTTGACTCAAGAATATAAGCAAAAGATGTGTTATTCTTATTCATAGCAACTTTCAGTACAACTGTCATTACATTCAATTTAAAGAGACCATCACTCATGTATCCCTTACCAACATACATACCACTCTTTGTTAATACAAATTTATCAGACTCAAAGACAAGCCTAAAACCATTTTTACTTAACAAAGAACCAGAAATTAAATTCTTCCGGATGTCAGGTACATGCAGTACGTTGTTGAGGGTCAGTTCTTTCCCTGATGTCATCTTCAAGATCACTTTCCCTTGTCCAGCCACAGTAGAAGTAGAAGAATTTCCCATAAAAAGTTGTTCACCAATGGCAGCCTCACTGTAGGTAGTGAACATCTTCTTGTCCGCACATATGTGACGAGTTGCTCCAGTGTCAACCCACCACTCTTTGGGATTTCCAACCAAGTTAGCCTCAGACACCACAGCAGAGAGGTTGATGTCATTCACTCCGTCAGAGATGTAATCCAATTCTGTTACATTGGCCTGATTGGTGGTCTTCTTACTTGTACTTCCATGGTCCTTCTTAGGGCGGCGGCAGTCAGAAGCTCGATGTCCAGTCTTGCCACAGTTATAGCATTTTCCTTTGAACTTCTTGTTGCCATGTTTAGGACCATCTCCAGTAAACTTCCTCTTTTTGTTATGTGGTTTTTGAACTTGTTCAACCACATTAGCCTTGGACTCAATGGGATTTTTCCCATTCCTCTTTTCAGCCTTTCGGTTATCTTCCTCAATTCTTAATCTTACAATCAACTCATCCATGGTCATCTATTTGCGTTTATTTTTTAAATAATTTTTGAAATCTTTCCAAGCCGGTAGTAACTTTTCCACCAAAGCAGCGACTTGGAAAGACTCGCTAAGCGACATACCTTCTGAATGAATATCATGCAAAATTATCTGAAAACTTTGAACTTGAGATATTACCGTTTGGGAGTCTACCATAACAAAATCCAGAAATTTACCGACGACAAATTTCTTCGTGCCGGCATCTTCTGTCTTGTATTTCTTCTCCAAAGAATCCCATAATTCTTTTGCTGACTTCAGAGGACTGTAAACATTATACAGCATGTTGTCAAGGCCATTGAGGATGTAGTTTCTGCACAGAAAATCTGAATGTTTCCAAGCATCTACAGGGGCAACAACTTGCCGATCACTTTCACCCTCTTTAAGTGCTGGAGCCTCTTCATGGACAAACCGGGCCAAATTAAGAGTTGTAAGATAGAACAGCATCTTCTGCTGCCATCTCTTAAACTCAGTACCGTTAAATTTTTCCAGTTTTTCTCCATGATTGATTGGTACATGAACATGGTTCTGGATAGGGACCGGTGTTGGTGTAACAATAGGAGTACCACTACCAGATGCAGTTTCAGTTGTAGTAGCCATAATCTTTGATTACAAAAACCAGAAAAAATTAAAACACAAATTAATTTTCTAGTTACTAAAACCAGAAAATAAATTATAACCCAAAATAATTTTATTTTCCTTATTACTAAAACTAGAAAAATAAAATATCACAATAATTTTCTGTAACACAATTAATATTCTGCAATTGTTAATGACACCAGTATATTACTCTTAGTTGTCAAAGAAAAGAGACAATATATTACTACTATCTGTCAAATAGCATAAACACTATTTGTTTTTCCAACCAGAATATGTCTTTATGAAATCAGAAAATTAAATACAATGAAGATACCAAAAAATAGTATGTCTTAAGATTGTTGGACAATCTTCACTGTATTTAAATAGATTAAATTCTGTTGTGTACTAAACAACAACCAGAATAAAAAGAAATAAAGGAAAGGAGAGAATTTTGTTTGATTACAAAAATCAAACTCGAAATAAAAATAAATAAATAAAAACAGATTTTATTTTGTTACAAAAACAAAATTAAAATCTGATTAAATAAACAAACAAAACAGAATAATAAATTAAACAACTTACTTGATTAATTTCTTTGAATAATTATCGGATCAAGTCCAGTGTTTAACACTGTGTCCTTAAGACAGATTCGTCCTCTCCACGGTGCTTTCAGAATTTGGGTGTCTATCTCTCAAGATGAAATGATCTATCAACGAATAAAAGCAGCACTACAATTTATTCGTTCGTCGAACACATTAAGTGTTTATACTCTCTCTAAGAAGAAAATAATGCAGCAAAATGACGATTAGAATTTGCAGAGGTGAAATACGAAATTTCTGAATGTAATACATCAAATGAGGGTTGTCCTATTTATAGATGTAAAGGTGGCTGTAGGTTTTGAATTGAACAGGTATGAAACCTGTTGGTTTTGTATTCAAACAGATTTGAATCTGTTTGGTTCATAATTTAAACAAATAAAAAACGGGAAGGGCCCTGTTTGGATGTACAGTAAAACCAGACTAGTTTATTTCCGGGAAGGACTCTGTTTGGATGTACAGTAAAACCAGACCAGTTTATTTCCGGTTTAATTTGAATTCTGGATTTTATTTTACCAAAAAATAAAATAAAATAAAATTCAAATGTTTTTGACCCAAAAAGATTAGTATTGGGCCGAACAAGCCCAACCCAACCACACACCCGCGCCTGGACGGACGGCGGCGGCGACGCACGCGTGTGGTGATTTTTGGGTCCAATGAGTTTAGCCCATTTTGCCCATAACCTCTCCCTCTAAAACACTTGGGTACCCCTTGGGGCATACCCCAAGTACCAAACCCATGCCTTATAAACCCATTCAAAACTTCCCACCAAATCAATGTGGGACAAGCCTTATTCAATACCTTTAAAGATTTTACACCAAAACTCCATTTCCATGGAGCATACTTTGGCTTCAATTCCCTATTCACTCGATAATGGTTTTGAGCAACCAAATATACCACGTGAATCACAACGCGGCATAGAACGCATTACCACTTTGACCCGCGACAAACGACGCTCGGGGCCCACCTAAAAAATAGACCAAATTTAGGAAAAAATTCTGGTTTTACCCAGAATTTTATAACCATTTCCAACACGACTTTGAGTCATGTTTCCTTACTTTGGCTCAATTAAGGTCTGACCTAAAGTCTCCAAGACTTTTTGCTCATCTAAAGAATAAGATTACATTGTTCACATTTGAACATCTCTCCTAAGTCTAGGTCAACCAAATTAACTTCCATAAGCTAAATCAATTTAGATAGAAATTCACATTGGGATTAATTTGATTAGCATAATATAATTTTGCCGCAAAAATCTAAATTAAATAATGACAATATTACACAAGTCGCAAGATTGAAAATCCGCTATGCTCGTAATCATCTCTTGCGCCACAGGTGACAATTATCCAAAATTTAATTTAATTCATGCGCAAAATATTAGTTTTTGGGAATAAATCTTCAAAGATATCTCTCAACCAAACAACCTTCCATTGACTATGACATGTCTAAAGCATGATAAAATATTCTAATTCCATACAATAGCATCTTAATGTAGATTCACAATCAACTCATGCTATGTTACATTTAATAATGGAATTTAAAAAAAAAAAAAATAATCATGCTATTCTAATCACAACATATTAGAAACTCTAGACAAAAAATAACAATATGCTGTGTTTAATATTCAAATTATGCCATAATAGAAAGTACATCACATCTGAAATTTTCTGATATTTTCTGGAATTTTAAATAATTAATAAATACACATAAAATCATAAATAAATATTCCAGAATCTGGGAAAAAGCAGCTACCATACTAGTAAATAGTAAACCATTATAGTGGTCTACAGTAAAAACTTTAGCTCTAGAAACTTAATCATGCAACACTAGAAGCATTTTAAAGCAGAAATAATGAATTATTATTTCAGGAAAAATATTATTTATTTTCATAAAATTTTGAAATTTTTTTCCAGAAGATAGAAAATTTAATTATGAGTCTAACAATACCAACCATTCTTAAAACAAAGTATAACGAATTATTTACGACCATTTAAAGCACTTTTGGATTTCAAAAAAAAAAAAAAAACAAATAGGGCCATAGAACTAAGCCAGCGCAAAAAAAAAGGCTCGACGCCGCTCAACGCAGCGCGACTCGGCGCGAGGCGGCACAGCGCGGCGCATCTCGACTCGGCGCGCGGCGCGGCGCGGCGCACGGCGTGCGCGTGATAGTGCCAACGGCTCGTGTGTGGAGAGCGTGGACGGCACGTGCGTGCAAAGCGCGTTTGGCGTGTGTGGGCTGTATAGCGATCCTGGTTCTCCTCCTTTGATTGTTGTATTCCGGACTTAGGTTCCGTGGAGTTGGTTGTTGTATATATCTTGTTGTTATCGTTTAATTCCGTGTGTTTGAGTTTTAAGATGTATTGGGCGTGTTTCGAACAGGTTGGTTGAGCTTTAGTCCTATTCCTTGTTGCCCAAATTTTTGGTGGTACGCTCGAGCGGGTCTCTTGGCGCTCGAGCGGAGTTTGATTTTTGGTTATCCGCTCGAGCGGGTCTTATTGCGCTCGAGCGGGATTTACACACTCTCAGTATCTCGTGCCTCTGCAAAACTTCTGCAGGTGGGTTTTTCGAGCGGATTTTCTTACGCTCGAGCGGGTATCTTGGCGCTCGAGCGGGTAGTACATTGTTTGTAAAAGTACTGGGAAGGGGAAATCTACGCTCGAGCAGCTTTCCCTTTGCGCTCGAGCGGGTCTAGTTTTTGTGCTTGACGCTCGAGCGTCCTATTCTCCGCTCGAGCGGATCATGCGTATATCAGTTGACAGCTGGGCATTTTTGAATCACTTTTCAACTTCCATTCTCTCTCTTACTTTTCCGAAAAGCCTTTTTTGAGAGCTCCTCTCTCTAGAATCTCCCTTCTCTCTAGGGTTTGATCTAGCTAGAGTGATTCATTCCCTTGGTGTCTTTGTAAAAAGTGTGTTGATCGTTGAGGGCTACATTTTGATCCGAAAAGTTTGGAGTTTGGAGCACTTTGAGTTTGGTCTTCTTCTCCATTTGAGCTCTAACTTCGAGGTGGGGATATCCTACTCCATCTTATGAGCTTTGTCTTTAAATTTTGGCGATTTGATATGTTGGGAGTTGTTGGGTAATTTTGAAAAAGTTTGGGTCTTTGTGTAATTCACAAAAGAAGGGGTTTTCATATATATAAACCCATATATATGTAATACATTGAGAAAAGGAGCTAATGTTGGAATATTGATGAAAATGGAACCTTAGGATTGTTAAGTAAATTATGGGTTAATGCCCTAATTAGTTTGGTAAAAATTAATTTGTATAATTAATTTTGAGATATGAGAAATTGAATTGAGAATATTGAATTGGGAAATTATGGGATTAAAGGGTGTAGTGGATTAATTTATCGCTCACCTAGACTAAATGTTGATATTTTATCCATTTGGTGCATTTATTTTCTGTTTAGAAATAACTGCTTTGGGCTATCGATGGAGGATAGTCTTGATTGTTGTAGACAATGCATGATGATTAGGCGAATTAAAACTAATCCATTGAGTATGCCATAGAATATGGTGACTGGTAGAATATATTGAATTTGTGTATTGATTGAGTGAACATGTATATGATAATTGCTTATATACATTGTGTTATGTGGGAGGAGATAGGGGATGTACTCCACGGTTTAGGGGAAGATAGGGGATGGACCTCTAAACCGGATTTTGTTTGACATTGATAAAGCACTAAAATGTGTATCATTTGTGAAGTATGGAAGTGTTTTTACATGTTATTGATACAGCACTAAAATGTGTATTACTTGTGAAGTATGGAAGTGATTTTGGTTGAGATTGATACAGCACCAAAATGTGTATCTATTATGATGTAAGAAATGTTTAACATGAGTTGTTATCCCCATCGAATTGGAAATATTGTTAATAAGAGATGTAATTTCTGCCGGATTATCTGGCCAGGTTCTGAGCCACGTTTTTGAAATGAAATATAACATGGACATGATTGTCATGGAATTGTAATGTGATGTAAGTGGATGCATAAGTGTTGACCATCTATCAACTGCTAATATTTTAGTCATTGTTTATGGTTGGTTTACTATATTTCTACTGGGCTGTGGCTCACCCTATATGGGACATCATTTTCAGGTTCAGGTACTATGCCGCCTCCGAGATCTTAGCATTGACTGTTGTGGGAGTTAAAGACTCTTTTTGTTAATTTTTGTTGTATTACATATATATCAAGCCAAGGGCTTCCGTTGTGTAGAGTTAGTACTCTCTTCTTTTGTAACCAAGTGTTGACTTGGAAAGTTGTAAGCCTATAGGGCATTTACTTTTGTTGTCAACATGTAATACATTTTGTAATGAACACTCTGATGATATGTAATTATACTTTATTCTTTTATATCTAAGCATGTCAAGAATGTATGATTTATGGGTTTATTTTGAGGGCGTTACAACTTGGTATCAGAGCGTACCGGGTTTGAATACTTTGGGTACGTGGAAAGTGATTAGTATCACAATGGGTTTGTCTCGCTTGTTAGAGACTTATGTGTAATGTTATGTGCTTATGTGATAACATGTTTATGTGACTATTTGGGTATGGGATTTAGTTTCTAGGATGTTGATTGGATCCTTGGGTTTCTGTGAGTCTTGTTGGAAAAGCACTTGATCAATGCTGTTTCTAACCGGAACTCTAGTAACGCCTCGGGACTATCATTATCCGGAAATGAAATTCGTAGGTGCTTATGTGATTATGTGCTTACGTGGAATGAATTATTGTTGTCCATGTATTAGGACGCGGGTGTTATAGCTTCGGCACATTTGTGAATGTGCTAACGTTTTCGTTACCTTTATTAGGATGTTAGGACGAGGACGTGGTGGTAAGGCGAGGTAGGCCTAGGAGGCAGGAGATGCCCATACCGGATGAAGTTCCGGAACAGCAGGAGGGTGTTGGCCAGGCCAATGTGGCCAAGCCAGCAGGTCAGCAGGCTATGGGGCGCTTTAGCCCGTGGGATAACTGATGCTTTGAGAGAGTCTATGGGCATTCTTAGAGCTGAGAATCCAGTTCAGGCCCAGGTTGTTGATGCGAGGCCTTCCTTCTTGAAGAGGGAGTTTTTCCGGTCTAATCCGGACGAGTTTGTTGGGGATCCGAAGGAGCCACTTAAGGTGGATGAGTGGTTGGAGCAAATGATAAAGACGTTTGAGATGCTAGGCATCGAAGACGGGGCTTTGAAAGTGACCTTGGCATCTTTCCAGCTTAAGGGGGATGCGGGTCAGTGGTGGAAATTCATGAAGGGTCGTATTGGTGGCACTTGGGAGGCTTTTGTGGATGCTTTCCAGGAGAAGTTCTTATCTCCAGCTGTTAGGGAGAAGCTGAGAGACCAGTTCTGCCAGCTTTTGCAGCTGAGTTCTTCAGTGGCCGAGTTTGAGGCTGCATTTACTAGTTTGTCCAGGTTTGCACCTGAACTTGTGGCGTCCGAAGAACGCCGTTGTATCGAGTTCGAGAAGAAATTGAGGCGCGGCCTCAAGATAAGAGTTGGCGGGTCTATGACTCGAGACTATGGGCGTCTGGTTGATGCTGCAGCCCATATAGAGATCATGATACAGGAGGATGAGGGGCAGAAAGGCTCCAAGAGGAGTCAGGATGGTCAGGGTGATGGCAGGAGACAGAGGGGTTCACACCCTTAGCAGTCTCAGGGAGGTTTTGCTAGATCTACCTTTCAAGTGCCGAGTGCAGGCTCTGGGAGAGGCAGTTTGGGAGACGTGACTTGTTTTAAATGTGGCCAGCTGGGTCACAAGTCTCCAGCTTGCCCACAGAAGGGAGGAGGTCAGAGAGCTGCTTCATCTTCAGCTAGACCGCAGAGCCAGAGTCAGGGCAGGGGTCAGCCATTGTCTTGTTATTAGTGTGGCCAGGCGGGGCACCTGAAGAGGTTTTGCCCGCAGTTAAGTGGCACATCTGGTGCATCTGGGAAGAGGCAGAGTTTTCAGCCAGCTCAGTCAGTTCAGGCCTCGAGGGCCAATCAGGGGGCTTCATCGTCCGAGTCTATGCAGCAGTCGTTTGCTCCTAGAGGTGAGCAGGTTGATCAGGGGCCTCCAGGGCCTCGTCTATGCTGTTACTGCGCAGGATCTTATACCGGCTCCATCAGTTGTGAGAGGTACCTTCTTGTTTTGCAATTCGGTTGCCAGTGTGTTGATTGATACGGGTGCATCCCATTCTTTTATATCTGCTGCATTTGCATCTATTTTGGGTTTGGAGTTGGCACAGTTAGCATCTCCTATTTGTGTTGTATCACCTATTGGGGGTGAGTTGATTTTGAAACAAGGGTGCAGAGGCTGTGATATAGAGGTAGCAGATCGTCGGCTTCCGTTTCCTTTTGTAGTTATGCCCATGTCGGGATTTGATGTTATCTTGGGTATGGACTGGCTATCGTCATACTGGGCTGTTATTGATTGTTATCGCCAGAGGGTCACAGTATGTACCTTGAGCGGGGATTGTTTCCATTTCTTGGAGGATCGGGTTGGTAGTGTATTGCCACCGGTGTATGATCCGTGAGGGCGGAGTGAGCTTAGTGGTCTTCTCGCTAGCCTTATGAGTAGTGAGTGTGATGAGAATGGGGTTGAGTTGCCGAGAGTGGTTTGCGAGTATTCGGATGTTTTTCCCGAGGATCTTGTCAGTTTGCCACCTCATCAAGAGATAGAGTTCTCCATTGATTTAGTGCTTGGCACAGCGCCAATTTCTATGGCACCTTATTGTTTTGCCCCAGCCGAGTTGAGTGAGTTGAAGATTCAGCTCCAGGAGTTACTAGATAAGGGCTTTATTCGCCCTAGTGTTTCGCCGTGGGGAGCACCGGCTCTCTTTGCTAAAAAGAAAGATGGTGCCTTGAGACTTTGCATTGATTACCGGAAATTGAATCGGGCTACGATTAAGAATAAGTACCCTATGCTCCGTATAGATGATCTGTTTGACCAGTTGAAGGGTTCCCGTTGTTTCTCTAAGATAGACTTGAGATCGGGTTACCACCAGTTGAGGGTCAGGGAGGAGGATATTTTGAAGACGGCATTCCGTACGTGGTATGGCCACTATGAGTTTCTGGTGATGCCTTTTGGGCTCACCAATGCACCGGCAGTTTTTATGGATTTGATGAACCGGATATTCTGGGAATTCTTAGATCGTTTTGTGGTCATTTTCGTGGATGACATTTTGATTTATTCACCTTCTGAGGAGGAGCACGAGGAACACTTGAGAGTGGTGCTTGAGTTGCTTAGAGCCCATAGGCTGTATGCCAAGTTTGGGAAGTGTGAGTTTTGGCTAGGAGAAGTCAAGTTCTTAGGCCATGTTGTTTCCGGAGAAGGGGTGTTTGTTGATACATCCAAGATTGAGGCAGTGCAAGATTGGGCACAGCCTAAGAGTGTTTTTGAGATCCCCAGTTTTTTGGGATTAGCTGGGTATTACCGCCGGTTTGTGAAGGATTTCTCCAGGCTAGATTCGCCGTTGACTAGATTGACGCGGAAAGGGGTCAAGTTTGTATGGAGTGAGATTTGTGAAAAGTCGTTCCAAGAGTTGAAGGTTAGATTGACCACCGCTCTGGTTTTGATTATTCCGGAGAGAGGGTTGGGTTATGCTGTTTACTGTGATGCCTCACGAGAGGGTTTGGGTTGTGTGTTGATGCAAGAGGGGAAAGTGGTAGCCTATGGCTCACGTCAGTTGAAGATACACGAGAAGAATTACCCTACACATGACCTTGAGTTAGCAGTCGTGATTTTTGCCTTAAAGATTTGAACGCACTACCTTTATGGTAAGAGGTTTGAGGTGTTCTCGGACCATAAAAGTTTGAAGTACCTGTTTACACAGAGGGACTTGAATTTGAGGCAGAGGAGGTGGATGGAGTTCACTGAGGACTACAACTTTGAGTTGCACTATCACCCGAGAAAGGCCAATGTTGTGGCCGATGCCCTTAGCAGGAAAACCATTAGTGATGTAGCTTGTATAGCCATCCGGGAGTGGGAGATGTTGGGGGTACTTGGCGAGTTTGATTTGTTTCTGGGCGAATCTGTTGAGGCTACGACCTTGTTTTCTGTTGTTGCGCAGCCTACACTTGTGACTAGAGTGTTAGAGGCACAGAGAGGTGACCTTGAGGTAGAATCCCTTCGAGAGAAGATCTCCGGTAGGAAGGTTGAGAAGGGTTTAACGGTGTATCCCGACCTGAGTGTGAGATACCGAGACCGTTTGTTTGTGCCGGAGTCTTACCGAGAGGAGGTACTCCAAGAGTTTCACCATTCACGCCTTGCGATGCATCCGGGAGGCACTAAGATGTATCGTGATTTGGGTCGCCAGTTTTGGTGGCGGGGAATGAAGAGAGATGTGGCAGTTTTCGTGTCTACGTACCTTACTTGTCAGCAAGTGAAGGCCGAGCATCAGAGGCCAGCGGGTTTGTTGCAACCCTTGCCTATTGCCGAGTGGAAGTGGGAGCATGTCACTATGGACTTCGTTGTAGGTCTTCCGAGGACTCAGCGGGGTAGTGATGCTATTTGGGTGGTTGTAGACCGGTTGACTAAGTCGGCGCACTTTATCCCTATGCGCATGAGAGATTCGGTAGATCATCTTGCCGATTTGTATATTCGGGACATAGTGAGGTTACACGGGGTCCCAGTGACGATCGTCTCAGATAGAGATCCTCGTTTTACTGCTAGGTTGTGGCAAAGTTTGCAGAGTGCCTTGGGCACTAAGTTGACCTTTAGCACGGCTTATCATCCTCAGACTGACGGGCAGTCCGAGCATACTATTCAGATCCTTGAGGATATGCTTTGGGGTTGTGTCCTTGACTTTAGTGGGACGTGGGAGAGGCACTTGCCCTTGGTGGAGTTTGCCTACAACAACAGTTTTCAGTCTAGTATCGGTATGGCACCGTTTGAGGCCTTGTATGGCCGACTGTGTAGGTCTCTTGTTTGTTGGGCCGAGGTGGGTGATGCACCTTTGTTGGGCCCGGAGTTGGTGAGGGAAATGACGGAGAAAGTTGAGCTTATCCGTAGGAGGCTTGTTACAGCCCGGAGTCGTCAAAAGAGTTATGCCGACCGTAGGAGGAGGCCTTTAGTCTTTGAGATGGGTGATCATGTTTTTCTGAAAATATCACCTAGACGGGGTTTGATGAGGTTTGGGAAGAGCGGGAAGTTATCCCCTCGGTTTATTGGCCCTTTTCAGATCCTTGAGAGGATTGGCGAGGTTGCTTACCGTTTAACTTTACCGCCGCAGTTGTCTGGAGTGCATGACGTGTTTCATGGTAGTATGCTTCGGAAGTATGAGCCGGATCCGTCACATGTATTAGATTGGACCGACTTGGAGGTAGGTGAGGATGCCTCGTATGAGGAGAGACCGGTTCGGGTCTTGGATAGGCGGGAGCAAGTCTTGCGAAGCAAGACCATTCCCTTGGTAAAGGTTTTGTGAAAACATCACGGAGTGGAGGAAGCCACTTGGGAACGTGAGTTGGAGGTCCGTGAGAAATATCCGGACTTATTTGTTCATGTGTAATCATGTTTTGAAAATTTTGTAATATCGATAAACTTTAAGAGCATTGATTATGTCTTAAGTTGTAAAACATTGTAAATGTTTTGGTTTATGAAAATATTGTGGAACTTGCCTTATAATGGAAGTTGATTTTAACATTATATATGTTGTTGATGATTCAGAAATGCAAATGTAATTTTGGCATTGAATATATTTTGAGATACATGTTGATAATGCATGTTGGGGATTACATGGAAGTTTGCCTTTTGAATAGAGATGGAATGACCGGTAATAGGTCAAGTTGTTGAATATTGCATTGTAATAATGTTGTTAATTGAGAGATCTTGTTTTTGAAAAACTTGTACTTAATTTCGGGGACGAAATTCCTTAAGGGGGGGAGGTTATAGCGATCCTGGTTCTCCTCCTTTGATTGTTGTATTCCGGACTTAGGTTCCGTGGAGTTGGTTGTTGTATATATCTTGTTGTTATCCTTTAATTCCGTGTGTTTGAGTTTTAGGATGTATTGGGCGTGTTTCGAACAGGTTGGTTAAGCTTTAGTCCCATTCCTTGTTGCCCAGATTTTTGGTGGTACGCTCGAGCGGGTCTCTTGGCGCTCGAGCGGAGTTTGATTTTTGGTTATCCGCTCGAGCGGGTCTTATTGCGCTCGAGCGGGATTTATACACTCTCAGTATCTCGTGCCTCTGCAAAACTTCTGCAGGTGGGTTTTTTACGCTCGAGCGGATTTTCTTACGCTCTAGCGGGTCGCGCTCGAGCGGGTATCTTGGCGCTCGAGCGGGTAGTACATTGTCTGTAAAAGTACTGGGAGGGGGAAATCTGCGCTCGAGTGGCTTTCTCTTTGCGCTTGAGCGGGTGCGTTTTGCAGTTGTGTCTTGGCGCTCGAGCTGGTACCCTTCACGCTTGAGCGGGTCCAGTTTTTGTGCTTGACACTCAAGCGTCCTATTCTCCGCTCGAGCGGATCATGCGTATATCAATTGGCAACTGGGCATTTTTGAATCACTTTTCAACTTCCATTCTCTCTCTTACTTTTTCGAAAAGCCTTTTTTGAGAGCTCCTCTCTCTGGAATCTCCCTTCTCTCTAGGGTTTGATCTAGCTAGAGTGATTCATTCCCTTGGTGTCTTTGTAAAAAGTGTGTTGATCGTTGAGGGCTACATTTTGATCCGAAAAGTTTGGAGTTTGGAGCACTTTGAGTTTGGTCTTCTTCTCCGTTTGAGCTCTAACTTCGAGGTAGGGATATCCTACTCCATCTTATGAGCTTTGTCTTTAAATTTTGGCGATTTGATATGTTGGGGGTTGTTGGGTAATTTTGAAAAAGTTTGGGTCTTTGTGTAATTCACAAAAGAAGGGGTTTTCATATATATAAACCCATATGTATGTAATACATTGAGAAAAGGAGCTAATGTTGGAATATTGATGAAAATGGAACCTTAGGGTTGTTAAGTGAATTATGGGTTAATGCCCTAATTAGTTTGGTAAAAATTAATTTGTATAATTAATTTTTAGATATGAGAAATTGAATTGAGAATATTGGAATTGGGAAATTATGGGATTAAAGGGTGTAGTGGATTAATTTATCGCTCACCTAGACTAAATGTTGATATTTTATCCATTTGGTGCATTTATTTTCTGTTTAGAAATAACTGCTTTGGGCTATCGGTGGAGGATAATCTTGATTGTTGTAGACAATGCATGATGATCAGGCGAATTAAAACTAATCCATTGAGTATGCCATAGAATATGGTGACTGGTAGAATACATTGAATTTGTGTATTGATTGAGTGAACATGTATATGATAATTGCTTATATACATTGTGTTATGTGGGAGGAGATAGGGGATGTACTCCACGGTTTAAGGGAAGATAGGGGATGAACCTCTAAACCGGATTTTGTTTGACATTGATACAGCACTAAAATGTGTATAATTTGTGAAGTATGGAAGTGTTTTTACATGTTATTGATACAGCACTAAAATGTGTATTACTTGTGAAGTATGGAAGTGATTTTGGTTGAGATTGATACAGCACCAAAATGTGTATCTATTATGATGTAAGAAATGTTTAACATGAGTTGTTATCCCCATCGAATTGGAAATATTGTTAATAAGTGATGTAATTTCTGCCGGATTATCTGGCCAGGTTCTGAGCCACGTTTTTGAAATGAAATATAACATGGATATGATTGTCATGGAATTGTAATGTGATGTAAGTGGATGCATAAGTGTTGACCATCTATCAACTGCTAATATTTTAGTCATTGTTTATGGTTGGTTTAGTATATTTCTACTGGGCTGTGGCTCACCCTATATGGGACATCATTTTCAGGTTCAGGTACTATGCCGCCTCCGAGATCTAAGCATTGACTGTTGTGCGAGTTAAAGACTCTTTTTGTTAATTTTTGTTGTATTACATGTATATCAAGCCAAGCGCTTCCTTTGTGTAGAGTTAGTACTCTCTTCTTTTGTAACTAAGTGTTGACTTGGAAAGTTGTAAGCCTATAGGGCATTTACTTTTGTTGTAAACATGTAATACATTTTGTAATGAACACTCTGATGATATGTAATTATACTTTATTCTTTTATATCTAAGCATGTCAAGCATGTATGATTTATGGGTTTATTTTGAGGGCATTACAGGCTGTGGCTGACGCGTGGCGCGTGCGTGGTGGCGTTGACATCGTCAGATGGCGCGTGCGACTCACACGCCGCCTTCCAGGGTGTTTTCTAGTCTAATTTTGGTATTGCCAGACCCATTTTTCAAAATAAAAACAATGGCGGTATCAAAAATAGCATTTAACAAACCCAAATAATAGAGTGTACCACACTCTCTCTCAAATTAGAGTGGAAGTGTAGAAACTTTGCATTTCATCTTCTTCCTTAAGCCACCAAAAAATACAAAACGAACCCAAATTAGGGTTTGCTTTTTCTCATCAACCGTAAGTCGGAATGAGGCCCATAATATACCATTTCGAAGGTATCGAAACAAGGATTCCAAATATATAATTTTCATAGCATAAAAACAAAGCATGTAAAACCAGCATGCATTCAAAGTTACAAAAAATTAAATATGAATCTCCATTTTTCTCAAAATTCGACCGTTGGATTTTTATGAAACTTGGCTGATATATTCTACATAAAATATACTACAACATATGTAAATTTCAGGTTGATCGGAGAAAATTCAGAAAAATATTATTTTTTTATGCATATATCATGTGTGTATATATATATAATTATATACATATTTTAATGCACAAAAACAAGCACAAAAATACCTATTTAAGGCTTTGATACCAATGTAAGATATATGAAATGCAACGGATAAAAGGATTCATGCCATACCTTAGGTGATGGAATCCGAAACCATGAACCTTGTGGGTAAATCACGTGCTTCTTTAATCACGAACTAAGAACACCCAGCAATGGAGTAATACCACAGTATGAGTATCACCCACTCTAATCACAGTGCAAAGGCTGGATCATTCTCTGATATGGAAGAGAGTTAGAGAGAGAGTATGGGGAAAGTGTTATGGGTAAAAACCACATAACGTATCTGATGTTCTATATCATTCAGATATATAATCAAATATATAACCATATATATCTATCTATCCATATCTCCTAAGGATATGATAGATGTAGATAAATAGAGGGTTATCCTAACAAATAGAATAATCAGGAAATCAAATTCAAATTACATGGGCAATTTGAATGGGTCATGGGCGCCCAAATCCGGGTCCAATACCCGGCCCAATTTCCAACATTAACCAACCAGGAGGTGTTGTGTTCCACCCACAACAACTACAAGCATACCTTGCCAAATCATGCGCTCCACCAGAATGAAAGACCAAAATTTTCTTAAGTCCAATCATATCTTATCTTCTTCGCATATACTTAGAGGTGTGCGTGGTACGATTCAAGTGATTTGAGAGTAAAATTAAAAATTGATTAGCAGATTGACAGATTGACAAATTGAGGTTTGGAATGCACTTCTCCATTTTATATGAAAAACCGAGAGAATCAATGAAATCAGTGTAATTTATTTTTATGTTAATTACATAAAAATCCCATCAACTATTAATAGAAATATTGTCTGTTTTATTTATGAATCTATACACATTAACCCTCTCAATTATAAAAATATTGCAAATACATTACTTTTAAATATCACTTTGATACATTTTTATAGTTGATAGATAAAACGATCAAAGTAATAATTTTTTAATAATTGAAGGGGTCTTGATGTAATTAATTTTTTAATTTTGGAATGAAATCAGTGTAATTTACTCAAAATATAAGTTGAATAAAGAGTCCAAATTTGTTATTTTTTTTTTAAGATTGATATAGAGAGTCCAAATTTAAAACGTGTGTTTCATAACCTGTCATTTGCACGGCCCCAGAATTCAAACATGTCAAAAAATGATATTTAGATATGGGAAATCTATTTATGGTAAACTTACCTTGAATTTAATTATTAAAATATTTTAGTTAATAAAAATAGATTAGTGGTTTAAATTTAAAAGATTAAGATTTAAATTGGTAAAATTTAAAATTCCCCGTTTATTTTATTACAAGGTTGAAATCTTGAGTTTTTATTTTATTTTTATTTTTATTTTTATTATTTTTTTTGTAAATTACATTGATAGTCTCCATATTTTGCCTCTTGTGTCATTGTAGTCCCTACACTTTCAATTGGCTTAATCTTGAGTTAACCTCAACAAATTTAGTGATAATTTGCTATAAAAAGCACAGCGATATTATCAATTGAACTAAATTAACATAAAATTTAAATTAAGGATAAAAATTGAGTCAATTGACACCACAAGAAATTAAGGTTTTAGAGACAAATATTTAGGAACAAAATCACTTTTTAGGGACAAAATATTTTTTATCACCAAAAGTATTATTATTTTATTTTTAACTACAAAATTAGATATTTAGTGATGAATTACAAACCTTTTGGAACCAAAAGTTGTCTTAAAAATTAAATCTTTTTGGGACCAAGTTATTTCGTCCCTAAAAATACATTTATTAGCAACATTTTCAAAATTGTCCCTAAAAGTCTCTTTTTTCACTTTTTGGGACAATTTTTTAGCGACTATACTCGTGACAACTGAAATTAGTTCTTAAATGTCTTTTGCAACAAAATTTATACTTTTAGAGATAAAAAAGTTTGGTCTCTAAAACTCTTATATATTGTAGTGTGAAAGTGTTGTTGGGTATGTGACCCAATTGGTTTATTAAAGGATTTAATTTGGCTTGGTGTTAGTTATAATATATTTTTAATATATTATATCTAACTTTTGGAGGACTAATAGATTTTTTATAATCAGTTTGGTATAACCAGGATTTTGATAAAAAGCCCAAAAATTCCCAATATATATATATATATTTGAGATCGTTTTGTTTTTCTACATCAGTGTACTGTGACTGCTCTTTCGGCTGGTCTTTGGAGTTTTCTTTTGCTGCTAACATTAATGATCTAATTCGGTGGTGTGCTTGGGAAATTAATTCCAAAGATTATTTTCGGCTGTATTTTGTAGTGTTAGTGGAAGCTATTTTGATCCAGATTTGTGGTCTTCTTCAACTTTGTTTCGAAGACTTTGGTTCGTCTATTTGGTGAGGTCTTTCCTCTTGATTATTTGTGATTATTTGGAATTCACCTAAGGATGGTTTTGTGAGACCATTTGTGTCTCGTTTGTAATCGTTTGAAAACTTTTTAGTTGATAGTGGAATCGAATTTCGATCCCGTGGACGTACCTCACATTGAGAAAACCATGTAAAAATTCTTGTGCAGCTGTTGATTTAATTTTTCCGCATTAGTTTTTATTCCCATTGATTGATTTACTTGTGGAAAATCATTTATTTTTCCTAACAACTAGTATCAGAGCTTACGGTTAATTTGGGTTTATTTTTTTTTTTATGTAAATCAATGGACGGGAATGTGGGTCGTATGTCTAGCTTCAATGGAAACAATTGGGTAACTTGGAAAACTAAAATGGAAGACCTATTATTTTGTAAAAATTTGTATGGACCTATTGAGGGTGATAGCGGCAAACCCGAGAATATGAAAGATGATGAATGGAATAGGCTTAATTGAAAAGCTGTTGGTGTTATCCGTCAATGGATTGATGATAGTATGTTTCATCATGTTGCTACTAAAACTGTAGCATATGATTTATGGAAAAAATTAGAAGGCCTTTACGACAAAAAATCAACCACAAATATAGCTTTTATGTTTTGTAAGTTGGTTAATTTAAAATATAAAGATGGTAACCCTATTCCGAAACATTTGAATGAAATAAAGAGTATTGTTAGACAACTTGCTTCTATGAAAATTGTTTTTGATGATGAGTTGCAAGCTTTGATGCTATTTAGTTCTTTCCTTGAAAGTTTGGAGACTTTGGTTGTGACGGTTAGTAATTTGGCGCCCGATGGAGTTGTCACAATGTGCCAAGTCACTAGTAGCTTGTCGAATAAAGAAACTAGAAGAAAATCAGCGGGTTCTTCTCATTCAGAGGCATTTGTTGTGAGAGGCCGAAGCAAAACAAGGGGGATGAGTAAGGCTCCTCATGGTCGTGATCAAAGCCGTGACAAATCAAGAGATGGTTCTTTTTCAAAGAAAGGCATTGAGTGCCATTATTGCCATGAGAAATGGCACATGAAGCAGGAATGCCAAAAGCTTAAGAACAAGGAGAAAAGGCATGACAAAAGTGTGGATAAGAAGCAAGAAGACACAACGGCGGTTACTAACGATGATCTCGTGGTCGTTTGTGAAGATAATTGTATCAATTTTGTGGGCCAAGAGAGTAATTGGGTGATTGATTCCGATGCTTCTTTTCATGTGATTTCTCGAGTTGATTTCTTCACTACCTACACCAAAGGAGATTATGGTTGCGTTCGAATAGGTAATGAAGGTTTGTCCAAATTATTGGCATGGGTGATGTTTGCTTGGAAACAAATTTGGGTTGCAAGTTGTTGCTTAAAGATGTGAGGCATGTTCCTGACATTTGCCTTAATTTGATCTTTATCGGGAAGCTAGATGATGAAGGCTACAACAACAAATTTGGTGATGGAATATGGAAGCTCACAAAGGATTCTTTGGTGGTGGCTAAGTGCAAGAAGACTCATACACTTTATTCGATGCAAGGAAAAATTTGTAAAGGTGTTGTCAATGCATTTGAAGATGATACTTCTACTGAATTGTGGCACAAGCGGCTTGGGCACATGAGTGAAAAAGGGCTACAAGTTTTGTTTAAGAAAGAGCTTTTACCCAGTTTGAATGGTACACATCTTAAAACTTGTGTTCACTGTTTGGCAGGTAAACAACATAGAGTTTCTTTTCATAAAAATGTTGCTTCTAGAAAAGAAAATGTTTTGTAGTTGATTCATTCGGATGTTTGTGATCCTTTAAAAATTAGAACACATAGTGGTGCACTTTATTTTGTTACTTTTATTAATGATTATTCAAGGAAAGTTTGTGTTTTTACACTAAAAACTAAAGATCAAGTTCTAGTGTATTTAAGCATTTCAGGCCATGGTTGAAGCGAAACAGGGCAGAAATTAAAGTGTATTTGATCAAACAATGGTGGTGAATACATTGGGCCATTTGATGAGTATTGTCGCAGCCAAGGTATTCGGCACCAAAAGATAGTTAAGAAGACTCCTCAACAAAATGGCGTTGCCGAGAGGATGAACCGCACCATTGTGGAAAGAATAAGGTGTCTGCTTTCACATGCTAAATTGCCAAGATCCTTTTGGGGTGAGGCAATGAGGACAATGGTTGACGTGATCAATTTGTCTCATTCCTATCCTTTGAATGGTGATGTTCTTAAAAAAGTTTGGACTGACAAATATGTGTCTTATGAGCACTTGAGAGTGTTTGGTTGTCGAGCCTTTGTTCACATTCCAAAGGATGAAAGGTCCAAGCTTGATAGCAAGTCAAGACAATGTATTTTTCTTGGCTATAGGCGTGATGAATTTGGTTACAGATTGTGGGATCCAGACGATAAGAAAGTCATTCAAAGCCGTAATATTATGTTTCTTGAAGACCAAACAATTGAATACTTTGGCAAAGGTGATCAACCGGAGCCAAAAACTAGTGATCTCATTGACATTGATCCATCTCCTTCGTCTTCGGTAGATAATGAAAATGGGGGAGGTGTGCAGCCACCTCTTGAAGATGTAGATGATGATGCTACTCCAAATGAAGTTGAGCTCGAAATTGAAGAAGAGTATCCAACTCAAGAACCGCCACCACAACTTGAGTTGAGAAAATCTACAAGGGACCAGTAACCTTCAAGAAAGTATCCTCCCAATGGATTTGTGTTGATTTCCGATCAAGGGAAGCCTGAGAGCTACCAAGAAGCAATCGAGCATGCAAAGAAAAATAATTAGAAAAAAGTCATGGAAGAGGAGATAAATTCCTTACTTGAAAATAACACGTATGATTTAATGAAGTTTCTTAAGGAGAGGAAAATTATGAAAAATAAGTGAGTCTTCAAATTGAAGAATGATGGCAAGAATTTGAGGTACAAAGCACATTTTGTTGTGAAAGGTTTTTCGGATGGTAAATTTATTATTCTTTTGCTTTATGTTGATGAGATGTTAATTGTGGGTCAAGATTACACTATGATTAACATGTTGAAATTGGAGTTGAGCAAGTCATTTGCTATGAAAGATTTGGGGTCGGCAAAGCAAATACTTAGTATGAAAATTGTTCGTGATCGCAAAAAGGGACTTGTTTGATTGTCTGAAGAAAGCTACATTGAAAAGGTTCTTGAGAGATTCAACATGGATAAAGCAAAGTTGGTTGGTTGTCTACTTGCGGGTTACTTCAAGCTTAGTCTGAATCAATGTCCTACAAGTGAGAGACAAGGAAGAGATGTAGAAAATTTCTTATGCTTCAGCTATTGGTTCTTTGATATATGCCATGGTTTGTACAAGACCGGATATTGCTCACACCATTGATGTGGTAAGTCGGTTTCTCTCTAATCCGGGTAAAGAACATTGGACAGCGGTGAAGTGGATTCTAAGATATCTTCAAGGGACTTCGAAGGTGTGTTTGTGTTTTGAGGATGGTAAGCC
Source organism: Camellia granthamiana (assembly GCA_036172215.1). Taxonomy (NCBI): domain Eukaryota; kingdom Viridiplantae; phylum Streptophyta; class Magnoliopsida; order Ericales; family Theaceae; genus Camellia; species Camellia granthamiana. Next base: position 76,540,039 of record CM069909.1, read on the forward strand.
GATGCTTGATGGGTTCACGGATTCTGACATGGCCAGTGATGTTGATTCTAGAAAATCTACTTCAGAGTATTTGATGACATTTGCAAAGAGAGCAGTGACATGACAATCTAAATTACAAAAATGTGTTGCTCTCTCAACTACTGAAGCTGAATTTATTGCCATTGTGGAAGCTTGCAAAGAAGAGTTATGGTTGAAATTTTTTTTTGCAAGAGTTAGGTTTGAAGCAAGAAAGATATGTGCTTTATTGTGATAGTCAAAGTGCTATTCATTTGAATAAAAATTTCATTTTTCATTCGAGATCGAAACACATTGACGTGAGATACCATTGGATTCGTGATGTGTTAGATTCGAAGTTATTACAACTCGAAAAGGTTCACACATATCATAATATTTAGAATATGTTGATTAAGACTTTGTTGAGGGATAAACATTTGAAGTGTCGAACTTTGGTGGGTATGGTTGATGGCTCCACCTAAGTCGGTAAGGGGAGAATTGTTGGTTATACATCCTTAGTGGAATACAGGACCTAATTGGTTTATTAAAGGATTTAATTTGGCTTGATGTTAGTTATAATATATTTTTAATATATTATATCTAACTTTTGGAGGCCTAATGGATTTTTTATAATCAGTTTGGTACAACTAGGGTTTTGATATAAAGCTCAAGAATTCCCAATATATATATATTTGGGATTGTTTTGTTTTTTCACATCAGTGTACGGCGACTGCTCTTTCGGCTGGTCTTTGGAGTTTTCTTTTGCTGCTAACATTGATGATCTAATTCGGTGGTGTGCTTGGGAAATTAATTCCAAAGATTATTTTCGACTGTATTTTGTAGTGTTAGTGGAAACTATTTTGATCCAGACTTGTGGCCTTCTTCAACTCTGTTTCAAAGACTTTGATTCGTCTATTTGGTGAGGTATTTCTTCTTGATTATTTGTGATTATTTGAAATTCACCTAAGGGTGGTTTTGTGAGACCATTCGTGTCTCGTTTGTAATTGTTTGGAAACTTTTTGGTTAATAGTTTCGATGCCATGGACGTACCTCACATTGAGGGAACTACGTAAAAATTCTTGTGCCGCTGTTGATTTAATTTTTCTGCATTAGTTTTTATTCTCATTGATTGATTTACTTGTGGGAAATCATTTATTTTCCTAACAAGTGTAAGGACCAAAATAACATAAATAATAAAATATAAGGATCACTGGTATAATTTATCCTATATATATACAACTCCCATAATTCATGCCTAACTCCGTCAGGACTTGACAATTTTGGATTGTAAGTCAAGCTTGACAACTCTCAACATAATTCAAACCACGCTTAGAGATAAACATTTAACCGGTCTAAGTCCACTCGAGTTTATAGGAATCACTGGTATAATTTATCCTATATATATATGTGTGTGTGTGTGTGTGTGAATTTTGGACAACTCATGTAATTATGCCTCACTCCGTCAGGACTTGGCAATTTTGGATTGTAAGTCAAGCTTGCCAACTCTCAACATAATTCAAACCACGCTTAAAGATAAACATTTAACTGGTCTGTGTCCACTCGAGTTTCACTCCTATCGAAAGTGAAATTCTTTCCGCAAGACAATCGCTTTCTTGATGATGGCCCTTGTTGGAGCACCAAGTTTCTAAAAAAAAACAAAAGAAAATAAGTCACTTGTCTCTTTTACTGCATTATATTTATAATAAAAATAAAAATAAAACTACATTAAAATATGGGAGACTTATTTATAAGTCCTTTTTCAGACACTTATGCTAGGCTAAGTCCTGTGTAATTTCTTATAGAGTCTCAAATCTTATTTTGATAAGTATGTATTCCATAAGATCCTACATAAACGCAACGTGACGTGACACTTATATAAACGTAACGTAACGTGACACCTATATATACGTAACGTAACGTGACACCTATATAAACGTAACGTAACGTGACACCTATATGAACGTAACGTAACGTGACACCTACATAAACGTAACGTAACATGACACCTATATAAACGTAACGTGACACTTACATAAACGTAACATAACGTGTCACGTTACGTTTCGCAAACTTAATGAGTTTTATTTTTTTAAATTAAATATGAAAATGTTGATGGTAAATGTTGATGGTTTATGTTGATGGTTTATGATGGTTTCAGTTACACAACAACTATATCACGTGCTATTAACCAGTAATGTATTTGTTTCAGGTATAACCTATTGCGTAGGAAATTTCCAGCTACATCTTTCACTGGATCTCCGGTTCTCTCTGATGATGGATTTGACTTATTGAACCAACTTTTAACTTATGACCCTGAGAAGGTAGTACATGCCTATAGCTATGTTATCATGCTCTCTCTATATTTTTTTCTGGTACTGTTTTCTCCATTTCCCTCGGTAAAGCTAATTGTGAAGGCCGTCATAAATGTGCAGCGAATGACAGCTAAAGATGCTCTTAAGCATGAGTGGTTTCGTGAAGTTCCTCTTCCCAAGTCTAAAGAGTTCATGCCTACTTTTCCAGCTCAACATGCACAAGACAGGTACAGTAATCCTCGAAAAATTTGGTGACCAGAAGTTCACATCTGTTTCCAGTTTATTTGCAAAAAAAAAAAAAAAAAAAAAAAAAAAAAAAAAAAAAAAAAAAAAAAATCACTATAAATTGACGTGGCAGAAAAAATCTCTGAAAAAAAATAATAAAATAACCCAAAAAATAAATAAAATCAATTTTCAATATAAGAAATTGAATGTTACCATCATAGGTGTCACGTTACGTTTATGTAGATGTCACGTTATGTTACGTTTATGTAGATATGTCACATTACGTTTATGTAGGTGTCACGTTACGTTATGTTTATGTAGATATGTCACGTTACGTTTATGTAGATGTCACGTTACGTATAAGTGTCACGTTACGTTTATGTAGGTGTCACGTTACGTTACGTTTATATCAATTTCCTATATATGATTTTACTATTATTTATGATATTAACAACTAATATTGGGGGTAAATGTGTCAACAAACTTCCAACAGGACTTATGGGAACATAAGTTTTTTAATAGGACCATATGTAGCATAAGTTTCCCTAATAGGACTTATAAATAATTTTCCCTTAAAATATAGTGTTTCTGTTTTTTAAATAAAAAGATAAAACCCATAAGATGTGATTAGTGCAGTCATGGAAATTTCATTTTCTCCTCCATTAAGATTTTTCTAGGAAGGAAAGAATTAGTGAAATGCAATAGTGTGCGGTCATGTGATATAACGGATTGGAGTGGCTGTTGTTCGGGACACAACATCCGCAGCGAATTAGGTGCATTTGGAGTTTAATTCGATAATTTGAATCGTTTATATTTTAAGGTATATTGAGTAAAATATGTTTGTAAAAAAATCAAATTAATCGGACATCAATAATCCTTGCATCTAAATGCATTTGTATCTTAAAAAAATGAAAGTTAAATGTGCTTTAAAGTATAAAACTAAATACAAATGCAATTAGATGAAAGGATTATTGATGTTAGATCAACTTAATTTCTGTACGTATGTTCTATTCAATATATTTTAAAATATAAACTATTCAAATTATCAAAAAAAACCCAATTCACTACGCAACCGTTGTTGTTGTGCTCCCACAGCAATCACTCCAATCCCATGAGGGTAACATGGCAGATGGTGATTACAAAGTGGAAGGCTTAATTAATTTTTTTATTAATTAATAACACTACGTAAATAATGTCATCTCATTGTTAGATCATATATATTTTCTAAATATAATAATTATAGTATTTACTCAAATGAAAATAATTTGTAAACATAATTTTAGGTAAATTAGATTTTTAGTTCTCCAAGTATGAGATTTGTATTATTGGTCCTTAATGTTTAAATTTGTATCAATTTGATTCTCAATATATAAAATTATTTCAATTTGGTTCTTAATATTTAAATTAGATCAATTTGATCTCTAATATACAAAAGATATTTCAATTCTTAATATTTTTAAAAATTATATTATAATTATGAGTCAAATTTTAATTTGTAAAAAGCGGACGAGAAACAACATTATTTTGCATGATATCTATATAAATTTATATTCGTTTGCTGTTTCTCTTACACAAACCGTTAACTCACTATCACTCTTGCTTCCATATCTAAGCTATTTTCATGGAGAAAACTTGGTTCCTCTATTTAACTGCAGTGTCCTTGGCACACTGTTTCTCAGCCTGCTTGGCTATGAATGGTCCCAATTCCACCACTGATCAATCTGCTCTTTTAGCCTTCAAATCCCATATCACTTTTGACCATCCTTACCACATGTTGGTAAATAACTGGTCCTCAGCCACCTCAGTCTGTGACTGGATTGGTGTCTCTTGCAGCAAGCGCCACCGCAGAGTGACAGCCTTGAATCTCCCTGACATGGGTATTGGAGGCACCATTCCACCCCACATAGGAAACCTCTCATTTCTATCCTACTTCAACATTACCAACAACACTTTCCATGTTCATCTTCCCAGTGAGATGGCTAGATTGCATCGCCTAAAATTTGTTGACTTTCGAATTAACAATTTCGGCGGGGGTGTTCCGGCATGGTTTGGAAACTTACCCAAACTTCAGTACTTGCATCTCAGAAACAACAGTTTCACGGGTTTGGTTCCAGCTTCCGTTGGCAACATATCAACATTAGAGTCTCTCGATTTAAGGTACAATTTTATGGAGGGAAGAGTTCCTGAAGAGATCGGTTATCTTCCTAAACTAAAGAAATTATTCATGGGATTTAATCATTTTTCGGGATCTATACCCCCAACCATCTTCAACATCTCATCACTTGAATTGATCGATTTCTCATCTAATATGCTGTCTGGAATTCTTCCGAAGGATTTGTGTATTTTTGTTCCGAAATTGAAATTTATCTATCTTTCTTGGAATGAGATTGATGGCCAAATTCCATTAACTCTGGGTGAATGCAGAGAGCTACAAATCATATCATTATCTCTTAATAAATTCAGTGGTTTCATTCCAAAGGCAATTGGGAATTTGACTTTGCTTCAAAGATTATATTTTGGTGGTAACAACTTTAAAGGTATGATTCCCTACTCCTCTTTGTTATTTAGTTTGGTTCGCATTTGATATATATTCAAAGAAGATTTGAGAAATTTCATAATACACACCCTTTTTTGAGGTGAATATTTATGGAGAAATATTAGGGACCATGAAAATTTTTTCATGAAAATGATCATGGAAGATTTGTGACCCTTAAATTACCTTGATTAGTGTGTGGTGATTTATTCTAAGTGTAATCCAAAGATCATAAATCTTTCATGATCATTTTCATGATACCTAGCATTGCTGATATTTATGAGTTATTTAGTTAGTAGCATATCGCCTATGCTATGCATATGATTAAACAATGATTGATAAATTTATTTTTAAATTAATTAAAAATAATTTTAAAAAACAAAAAATAAAACTGTTTTTTTAACAAAAAAAGAGTGTTTCAAATTAGCTTTTCAAGTGGTTTTCAGGATTTTTAAGAGACAAAAAAAAATTTTAATATATTTAGGAATGAATTTTAAATTGTATGGGAAAATGCAAATATTTTTGTTTGTTACTTAAATTTTCCGTTTTACCCTTCCAAATGTGTAAATTCCTATGCACTTACTTACAAGAATTGTTTGGTCTTTTCAAACTGGTACAAAGATTTTCAAACTTTTTTTTGGGTTAATTACAAAAACAAAAAACCCAAGGTTTGACGCATTTTTCACTTCAAACCCCAGTCTTTCAATTTTGACAAATTAAACTCTAGAGTTCTATCTGTGTTTCAATTTGCCCATTCCGTCCATCTCCGTCTTTGTAAGGGAACGGAGGGGGTTTAAAGTGAAAAAACTGAAGTTTAAAGTGAAAAATGAGTGAAACCTTTGGTTTTTGGTGTAATTAACCATTTTTAAAAATTAAAATCACTAAAAATAAAAAAAGAGTTAATTATAAAATAAACTCCAAGATTCACTTTTTTTCACTTTAAACCCCCTCCGTTATCTTACACAGACAGAGATGGACAAAGAGGGCAAATTGATTTATAGATGGAACTTCAGGGTTTAAGTTGTCAAAATTGAAACACTGGGATTTAAAATGAAAAACACATAAAACCTTGGGGTTATTTTTGTAATTAACATTTTTATTTATTATTTTTTTTATACATGCCAAACACATTTTAGCACTCTTTAGTTTTTTGACTTTTTAATAAAAAAGATAACATCCCAAACATTGCATCAATTACACAATTTTTATTTTATTTTATTTTTTGTTACTATTAATGTTTTGTCCTTAGTATTAAATAACAAATAGATATATAATAATTCAATTAGTAAAATTAAAACAAATGAATTTTCTAAAATTACAAAAATTATACCACAGTTTATCAACTGATATAACAATCTTATCTCTCTCTCTCTCTCTCTCTCTCTTCCTCTCTCCCATTCATTGTCTATCTCTTTTTATTTTTAAGGTGATGTTGCAAAAAAATTGCAATGAAATATTTAAATTTTTTTATTTATTCACTAAGTACATTAGAAAAAATATTCTCCTATTAGTAAAATTTGATTTATCGATTGGTAGAATATGATAAATTTAAGTTGATTGTAAAATGTAAGGGTATTTTTAAAATTTTATGAGATGATCAAGGTATCTAAGTCATGTTATATTTATGTCAATCAACACAAATTGAAAAGTCACTTAACTAATTTGTTTGGGTAAATATTTTTTAAATTGGTAAACATACATCATTAGTAATTTTTTTTTTTTTTATAATAAAATGTACATACTTATGCATATTTAATAGCTTTGAAAAAATAGATTAAATATGATATTTTTTTTTATAGTGTTTTAATTATGACCGTAACTTCACTTTAATCTAGACAATTGTAGATATTTTTATAATATTTTTAAACAAAAATAAATAAAAATCAATTCAAACAAAATATCACTTCATTTCAAAAAAAAATTAAACAGATATTTGTTTAAGAAAATATTTTTTGAATTGATATTTTTAAACAAAATCAACTGCAGATGAAAATATTAAAGTGAAGTCATAAAAATATTAAGGAAAAAATTATTAGGTACGTTTGAAGTAATGCTCTACACCAATTGTCAATTAACAGATATTATGATGTCACAAAATATTTAAAAAAAGAAAAAGAAAAAAGAAAAGAGTAGTGATATACAAACATAAAATCAATACAAAAAAATTATAAAAATGATTTGGTTGGATTTTGATCTAACAATTTACAATAAAGAGTCCATTGACATGTTTTTTTATTATACAAATGGCACTACCACATCATTTTAGGATAAAATTTTGCATAAATATTCTAGTAAAAATAATATTTTTCAACAAAAAAATGGTAATAGGTAAAACAATATATAATTGTTAGTAGAGAGTATAGGGACAAATGATACGTAAAATATGAAATGTAAAAATGAAAAATGGTCAGAAGTAAAAATAAAATAAATAATAAATAAATAAAAGATGTATGTAAAGAATGAAAAAGTCTGTTTACAGAATGTAAGTAAATATTAACTAACCTCCAATTGTTTCATAAAAATAGAGAAAAAACTAATGATTGCATGAATGTAATATTTATAGAATGAGAAGGACATGAATGACTTGGAGAATATGTAATGTATAACGGTTAGAGTGTTGGGGTAGGAGAAATAATTAGTTAGAGAAATAGTGCACAGGAAGGATCTTCTTTATTTTTCTTTTTCTAAATCATACATCATGAATTCTTTTTATTTTAAAATTATTTTTTAAACTTAAAAATTCACAAATTTAGTATAAAAATATCCAAATCAATTTATTTAATTTATTTATAGGGAAACAACCAAATCAGTTTTTGTAATGCCCTCAAAATTAAACCCATAATATATATAACAATGACATGCATTTATAAAAGAAAACAAAACATTATTCTATTCATCAGAATATTATTAATAAAAGACATTACATGTAACATTGAAAACAAATGCCCTACTGGCTTACATCTTTCCAAGCCAACACTTGGACACAAAATATGAGTACTAACTCAACTACAAATTAAGCCCTCGGCTTGAGTTTACATGTATCATTCAAAAGAAAACAACTAACTACAAAAAAACAAGTCTTCATATTCAAATCCTTCAAAGCTAAGTCCTTGGAGGTAGCATATCACCTGGACCTGAAAATGATGTTCCCGTATAGGATGAGCCACAGCCCAGTAGAAATATACTAAACCAAATATAAGCATTGAATAAAGTAATAGCATTTAATAGATGGTTAACACAAATACCGATTTCATTATCATACAGTTTCATGACGCTAATGTCCATGACACGTTTTACTTTCCATTTATACCAATATGGCTCAGAACCTGGCCAAACTATAACAGTGAGACTACATCTCACATTAACATTACTTCAAATATCAACAAATTAAATGAGACTAAGGCTCATACCAAAACACTTCCACACTTCCCGATTGATACACATTTTAGTGCTATATCAATAACATGTAAAAACACTTCCATAAATCAATAAGCACACATATTAGTGGTACTAATGGAGTCCATCCCCTTTCTCCTCCTAAACTGGTTTGAGAGTCCATCCCCTATCTTCCCTCAAACCATGGAGTACATCCCCTATCTTCTCCCAAACCCAAATGCATATACAATGTATCAAACACTTGCAATATACAATATCCAATCAATACACGTATGTTCTGTATTAATTCAACTGTCATGTTCAATGACTTAATTCAATGTGATTAGTTTCAGTTTTCCCTAATCTACATGCAATGTCTACAACAATCACGACTATCCTCCACCGATAGCCCAAAACAGATATTTCTAAACAGGAAATAAATGTATCAACAAATGTAAATTTAACATCTTCAAAGGCGATTAATTAAACTAACCAACTACACCATTAAATCACTAAATTCCCCGATTCCATGAATTAAACCCAATTCCACATTTTCCCCTAAATTAATTATACAAATTAATTTATTTAAACCACCAGGGTTTTTCCCAAAATTACCAAATAACCCCCAACATATCAAAATACCAAAACTTAGGACAAAAGCTATAATATGGAGTAGGAAATCCCTACCTCGAAGTGAATAACCCGAATGGAGAAGATGGAGATGACGACCCAAAATCAAAGTGCTCCAAACCACTAAACGTTCAGATTAAAACGAAGCCCTTGACTCACTCTGTCTTTTTAATAAAAGACTAAGGTTAGATACTCACCCTAGGTAGATCAATTCTTGAAGAAAGGACAAGTCTAGAGAGACAAAGAGTCGACTCTAGGGTTTTAAAAGAGAAGAGAATAAAAAAAATAGGTTTAAAACCGCTGCTGCGTATTTATATATAACAGGCTCGCTCGAGCGAAGGATTGGTCGCTCGAGCGACCAGACACAAGAAAGTCTCGCTCGAGCGAAGAAAGTCTCGCTCAAGCCAAAAACTCGAAGCTTCAAGTCTGCAACCCAGAAGCTCGCTCGAGCGACAGAATGCTCGCTCGAGCGAAGAACTCGAAAACATACACCTCGTTCGCTCGAGTGAAGGAAAGTTCGATCGAGCCAAGAAATACTGCTCTCAGGTCTTATGCCCAGACGCAGTCGCTCGCTCGAGCGAAGAAACTCCGGCTCGAGCGAAGGACCAAAAACAAGAGCTCACTCGAGCGACAAACTGCTCGCTCGAGCGAAGGGCCAAAATACTGGGCAGTAACCCTTTGCTCCCAAACACTCCCAACTTGTAACAAACCTGCCCAAAACATCCTATAACTCAAAAATAAGGAATTAAAGGATGACAACAACAAATATATAATGACAGGATCTACGGAACATAAGTCCGGATACAACAACCGAATGGGAAAAGACCGGGGTCGCTATAACCTCCCCCCCTTAAAGAATTTCGTCCTCGAAATTAAGCATAAGTTTTCAAAAAAAAACAAGTTTTTCTCAATTTCCAACAATATTATATTACAATAATAAACAACTTGAGCCAATACCGGTCATTTCATCTCTTATCAAGAGGCATCTCACAATATATATTTCAACCTACATTAACAATATGCAATTTTCCTTTCAATTTCAACAGTTTTCAATATACATGATTCCCATTTCCATATCATATTCAATTTCATGATATAACTCCAATTCCACAATATATTCAACATATTCAATGTTCTACTAAACTTCCATTATGAGGCAAGTTTCAAGACATACTTCCATTAAACCAAAATATTTTCAATGTTTTCCAACTTAAGATATATATAAAGCTCTTAAGTCCAACAATATTACGAAATCTAAATACAAGATTACATATCAACAAACATGTCCGGATATTTTTCGCGGACTTCCAACTCACGTTCCCAAGTGGCTTCCTCCACTCCGTGATGCTTCCATAGAACTTTCACCAAAGGGATGGTTTTGCCTCGCAAAACTTGATCCCGCCTATCCAAGACCCGAACCGGTCTCTCCTCATACGAGACATCCTCGTCAACCTCTAAATCGGTCCAATCCAACACATGCGATGGATCCGGCTCATACTTCCGAAGCATACTCACATGAAACACGTCATGAACTCCGGATAATTGCGATGGCAAAGCTAAACGATAGGCAGCCTCGTCAATCCTCTCAAGGATCTCAAAAGGGCCAATAAACCGAGGGGAAAACTTCCCGCTCTTCCCAAACCTCATTAATCCCCGCCCAGGTGATATCTTCAGGAAGACATGATCACCCACTTTAAATACCAAAGGTCTCCTCCTACGGTCGGCATAAAATTTCTGACAACTCTGGGCTGTAACAAGCCTCTTACGGATAAGCTCAACTTTCTCCGTTGTTTCCCTCACCAACTCCGGACCCAACAAAGGTGCATCACCCACCTTGGCCCAACAAACTGGAGACCTACACGGTCGGCCATACAAGGCCTCAAACGGTGCCATACCGATACTAGACTGGAAACTGTTGTTGTAAGCAAACTCCACTAAGGGCAAGTGCCTCTCCCACGACCCACTAAAGTCAAGAACACAACCCCGAAGCATATCCTCAAGGATCTGAATAGTACACTCGGACTGCCCGTCAGTCTGAGGATGATAAGCCGTGCTAAAGGTCAACTTAGTGCCCAAGGCACTCTGCAAACTCTGCCACAACCTGGCAGTAAAACGAGGATCTCTATCTGAGACGATCGTCACTGGGACCCCGTGCAACCTCACTATGTCCCGAATGTATAAGTCGGCAAGATGATCTACCGAATCTCTAACGCGCATAGGAATGAAGTGCGCCGACTTAGTCAACCGGTCTACAACCACCCAAATAGCATCACTACCCCGCTGAGTCCTCGGAAGACCTACAACGAAGTCCATAGGGACATGCTCCCACTTCCACTCGGCAATAGGCAAAGGTTGCAACAAACCCGTTGGCCTCTGATGCTCGGCCTTCACTTGCTGACAAGTAAGGCACTTAGACACGAAAGCTGCCACATCTCTCTTCATACCCCGCCACCAAAACTGGCGACCCAAACTGTAATAACCCTCCCACTGTCTTAGCCATACTCATCTGCATTTTATATGATTTTTGCTTTGTTAAGTCGTATCTTGAATCTTGACTTGCCTTGCATCTTTGACTTGTCTTGCATAAGTATTACTTGAGTGTTTGTTCCTTACTATTGTGTGTGTGTAGCCGAGGTAACCTTGGGACTAGTTCACCTTTGAACCCTTGTGCTTAGAATCATGTTAGAACCACTTGATTGACCTTCACCTTCACCCCGGCATTCTAGCCGAGATGTTTCTGCTTAGCCGAAGTATGTTACATTAGTGACCTTGTTCCCGGGATGGTATGACATAGGCCGAGGTGTGGCACTCCCTGGCCAAGGTGTGGCACAGCTTAGTCAAGTGTCGTCCTCCCTAGCCGATGTCCTTGCTACCCTGTAGCCGAAGTCCTACCTTTGGCCGATGTTATTTATTGCCGAGGTCTTGTTGTTAGCCGGTGTCTTTACCCGCCGGAGTGTTTCACTGGGAAACTTGTTAGATACGCTTTGTCAGAGTCTTGTCCCTTCAATCAGTCACCTTTTTGAATAGAGCCAACCACCTGCTGCCACGTGTCCGAGCTGTAGGTTAAAGCAGCCGACAGACTTAGAAACACATCATTTGGTCTCAAATCTTTGTCTTAGAGAGAGAAGCTCTAGGAAAGGGAGTTTAGAGAGAGAAGTGGAGTTCGAGCTTGATCCTTGAAGATCAAACCGTTGGATTTGAGTTTTGAGGTTAGATTCTTGCTCTCCTTTGATTACTCTTATTGTTTGTCCAGCTGCATTGCATGATCGAGTTTGTTTTGTGTGCCATGCATAGATTTAAAGTCGGTTTTAGAAAGAAAATAAGACACTTATGTGTTCTTGAGGAAAAGCCTTGATTTGATCCGAAAGCTTGCATTGAAATCCATGCTTTTGTGTTTGTTTTACCAAGGTCTTCTAGCATGGGTACCCAGGTCCATGTTTTCAAACTCATGGCACGAAATCTCAGACTTTATAAATGTAAGTTATGATCTTTGCATTCATCTTGTTCATGTTCTTGAGCAGAGGGAAACCCAGGTTTTCCCCGGCTTCCTTTATCCTTGAATGTGGCCCTCGGGACCACACCTCGGTGAGAGAGTGTGGAACCTCGGCCAAGACCTGGATGGTGCCCAGCATGTTTTCCCAAAGTAAGAAGCAGTGTTTGATATGTTTTGACTTAGCTCGAGCGACTGCCGAGGTCATTTGCATGCATATGAAGCTTGTTTGAAAGTGCATTCAATAGACTTGTTATGTGATTGTAGGACTTGGACTTGCCTTGACCCCGACGTCTGAAGAACTATGTGAGTGGCATTTTAATAAAGCTATGTTTAAGTGTTTTTGATAGAAGTCTTACTTTGCCTTGTTTTGAAAAGTATTTGCAAGCATGAATGACTATCCCTACTTTGTATGCCAAGTATTATACCTTGTTGAAAGTCCGTACGTGCTAGGGGACTATAAGCACTTGTAGCACAACTCTTGAAAGTCCGTACGTGCTAGGGGACTATAAGCACTTGTAGCACAACTCTTGAAAGTCCGTACGTGCTAGGGGACTATAAGCACTTGTAGCACAACTCTTGAAAGTCCGTACGTGCTAGGGGACGATAAGCACTTGTAGCACAACTCTTGAAAGTCCGTACGTGCTAGGGGACTATAAGCATTTGTAGCACAACTCTTGAGGTCATCCTTGGAACTTGAAAGCCTTGAAAGACTTGATTGATGAAGCTTGAAAGATTTGATATAAGAACTTGATTTATGCCTTGTACTGTTTTGTTAAAAGATCTCGGATATCATTCATGTAAAACCTTTATTGTTTATGCCATTCACTGAGTATCCAAGCTCACCCTCTCTATATATATGTAGGTGATGAGCAGGGCGGCGATGACGCCTAAGTATGTTTTGCCGAGGTGTTTAGCCGAAGTGTTTTGCTGAAGTATTTTGCTAATGTGTTTTGGACTCATGTTTGCGACGTCTTGAAGATCATGCTTCTTGGTTATTTTATTTTATTTTGTATTCGATGGCTGAGAAGCCTCTTGGTCAAGATGTATTTTTGTACTTCATTTGTTGTATTAAAGCTATGTAATGGTGTATGACATTTCATTCAAACTTATGCACTGCTCTTATGGATTACTTAGTTTTGATTTATTGCTTCCGCATTCGTAAGCCCCATATGTTTACTCTGATTTGTGTGTGAATTCTTGTAAGAGGCCTTTGGTAACCTCGGGTTACTGGCCATCTCGGCGCCGACCTACTAGGGGCAGGTTGGGGTCGTGACAGATTGGTATCAGAGCACAAGTTCCTCATAGTACGTTATTCACACACCTTGAGTCCTAAAGAGCATAGGATTTCCCTTAGAAAGATGATAGGATTGCATCATGATGCTTGCTACTTGACAATGTGTGCATCATCTTGGCATAACAGCTTGTTGCTTGCATACATGCTTTAGTGCACATTTTGTTTTAAAGTTACATTTTACATACTCATAGCATTATGAGGAGAGGAAGACCACCAGTTGGCCGAGATCAATCAGAAGACAGATTGGGTCGATTGGAAAGACTAGTTGAAGGTTTAACTCGGGAGTTGAGACAAGTGAGACAACAGAATGCTAGTGCTACATCTGCCCAGGCCGAACAGACTAATGGCCGACATGTAGTTCCGCCTCCGCCTCCTCCAGTACCCCAAGCACCCTCACAGCCAGCCTTGTATGGGGATGGAACCATGACTTTGATTAAAGAGTTCAAGAAGATGAACCCGCCGAGATTCCAAGGGGGCGTAGAACCAATGAAAGCCGAAGCGTGGGTCTTAGGAATGGAAAAGTTGTTCGAGATCTTTCCCAGCACAGATGCTCAGAAGGTGGCATTGGCCGCATTTACGTTAGATGACGATGCCCGAAGATGGTGGATGATAACACGGGAAGGGAACCCTGACTTAACTTGGGTTAAATTCTTGGAACTATTTTATGACAAGCATTTTCCCCTTAGTGTCCGAGATCGCAAGATCACGGAGTTTCAGACTTTGACACAAGGAAACAAGACAGTGGCAGAATACGATCGTGCGTTCACAGAATTGGCGAGGTATGCGCCTCATATGGTCAGTGATGAGTACAGGAAGGCTAGGAAGTTTGAAAGTGGGTTGCGTGCACCGATACAGGATAGAGTCAACATGCTCAACATGCCGACTTACGCTGGAGTCTTGGACAAGGCTATTCTTGCAGAAACCAACTTGAACCGATACCAGAATGCAAGAGAGAATCAGAGGAAAAGGCCGAACTATGATAACCGCCGAGTTCCGTTCAACGCCAAGAAGAAGACGAACGTCGGCAGTTCCAGCAATCTGAACCAGGAAGGTACTACGAAGCCGATGTGTGCAAGTTGTGGAAAATCGCATTTCGGAGTTTGCCGCTGGGCGTCAGGTGCCTGTTTTGAGTGTGGAGAAATGGGTCATCGTGTGAAAGATTGTCCGAGGTCCAAGATTGCTGATGGTTTGAAAAGTGGGAGCACCTCGGGCTCTGCACAGGGAAGCAATGTTGGAAGGACACAGATGAGGCAAGGCAGAGTTTTCGCACTAGTGCCAGGAGACACCCAGAATACTGAGGCAGTAGTGTCAGGTATACTTCCAATTTGCTCTCAAGATGCATACATATTGATTGATTCGGGCTCCACGCATTCATTCGTATCTGTTAAGTTTGCCGAGAAGATGAATAGACCACAGGAACCTCTTGATTATGTGTTATATGTATCTGCTCCATCTGGGAGAACTATGATTGTTGCATCTATTTATAGGGAGTGTGTTGTTGCGATTAAGGGTGTGGAACTATTAGTTGACTTAATGCCATTGAACATGACTCACTTTGACGTTATACTAGGGATGGATTGGTTAGTGATGAATCATGCATCTATTGATTGTGTTTCTAAGAGTGTTACTTTGAAACCCCCAAGCCAAGCCGAGGTTATTTTCCAGGGTAGAAGTGTAGTATCCCCGCCTTACTTGATCTCGTCTATTAAAGCTTATAAGCTAATTCAGAAAGGGTGCCATGGCTACTTGTGTAGTATATTGAGTGATCAGAATGGGAAGGTTACTCTAGCCGACATCCCAGTTGTGAACGAATTCCCCGATGTCTTTCCAAATGAATTGCCTGGCCACTTAGTTGATAGAGAAATAGAATTTACTGTGGACATCACGTCAGGAACACAGCCGATCTCCAAAACACCTTATAGAATGGCCCCAGCCGAGCTTAAGGAATTGAAGGTGCAATTACAAGAGTTGTTGGATAAGGGTTTTGTTAGGCCGAGCACTTCACCATGGGGAGCCCCAGTGTTATTTGTTAAGAAAAAGGATGGTACACTCCGTCTTTGCATCGACTATAGAGAACTTAATAAGGTAACCATTAAGAACAAGTACCCGTTGCCTAGGATTGATGATTTGCTAGATCAACTTCAAGGAGCACGAGTCTTTTCCAATATCTAATCAATACACATATGTTCTGTATTAATTCAACCGTCATGTTCAATGACTTAATTCAATGTGATTAGTTTCAGTTTTCCCTAATCCACTTGCAATGTCTACAACAATCACGACTATCCTCCACCGATAGCCCAAAACAGATATTTCTAAACAGGAAATAAATGTATCAACAAATGTAAATTTAACATCTTCAAAGGCGATTAATTAAACTAACCAACTACACCATTAAATCACTAAATTCCCCGATTCCATGAATTAAACCCAATTCCGCATTTTTCCCTAAATTAATTATACAAATTAATTTATTTAAACCACCAGCGTTTTTCCCAAAATTACCAAACAACCCCCAACATATCAAAATACCAAAACTTAGGACAAAACCTATAATATGGAGTAGGAAATCCCTACCTCGAAGTGAATAACCCGAATGGAGAAGATGGAGATGACGACCCAAAATCCAAAGTGCTCCAAACCGCTAAACGTTCAGATTAAAACGAAGCCCTTGACTCACTCTATCGTTTTAATAAAAGACTAAGGTTAGATACTCACCCTAGGTAGATCAATTCTTGAAGAAAGGACAAGTCTAGAGAGAGAAAGAGTCGACTCTAGGGTTTTAAAAGAGAAGAGAATAAAAAAAAATAGGTTTAAAACCGCTGCTGCGTATTTATATATAACAGGCTCGCTCGAGCGAAGGATTGGTCGCTCGAGCGACCAGACACAAGAAAGTCTCGCTCGAGCGAAAAAAGTCTCGCTCGAGCCAAAAACTCGAAGCTTCAGGTCTGCAACCCAGAAGCTCGCTCGAGCGAAGAACTCGAAAACATACACCTCGCTCGCTCGAGCGAAGGAAAGCTCGATCGAGCCAAGAAACACTGCTCTCAGGTCTTATGCCCAGACGCAGTCGCTCGCTCGAGCGAAGAAACTCCGGCTCGAGCGAAGGACCAAAAACAAGAGCTCGCTCGAGCGACAAACTGCTCGCTCGAGCGAAGGGCCAAAATACTGGGCAGCAACCCTTTGCTCCCAAACACTCCCAACTTGTAACAAACCTGCCCAAAACATCCTATAACTCAAAAATAAGGAATTAAAGGATGACAACAACAAATATATAACGACAGGATCTACGGAACATAAGTCCGGATACAACAACCGAATGGGAAAAGACTGGGGTCGCTATAGTTTTTCAAATTAATTATAAGGAAACAAAATCAATCAAACAAAACAATTTAAACAAATTTGAAGTGATTTTTGTTTAATTTATTTTAAGGCATGAAAGATTTTAGGTAGAGATTTTAGAAGATGTACAAATAAATTGGAAGGTCAACAAACCATGTTTCTATATTTAATTTTAGGAAATGATCATCTTTAGGCAATGATCTTAAGAGATGGACTTGAAGATTATTTTTTTATTTTTTTATTTTTTAACTGATAAATTTTGTGAGACATATGAATAGTTTATTGTTTTTTTAAATTAGAAAAATAAGAAATTGAGATTGGGCATGTGGATACCTTAGAAACTTTCTCACTAAAAACCCTCTTTTACTTATATAATATAGATAGATGTCTTATTATGATATTGATTATATCTAAATTAAAGTTTATTGTATTGTTAAGTTATGACCTTTTTATAGTTTTTATTCAGATTAAAGAGTAGTGCTATTTACCTCTACCTTTTTTTTTCTGAAGACCCTCCATAAGAAAATTCTATTTCCACACACCTACTTACCTCAGTGTACACACTTAATGAAATTTTATTTTAATGACAATTATACTCTAAAGTAAAATGACTATAATGAACATCAAAATACACCTTTAATATTATATTTCAATTTTCTCTATACATATCTTAAAAAAAAAAAAGAAAAAAAAAACTCATTTTTTTAGTTTAAAAAAAAAAAACCCTAATTTAAAATTCAAAAGATGACTAGTCTTGTTGTTGTGTCAAGAATCAAAATTTTTACTGCAGCTAAAACCCAGCTTATTGTACATCAAAAATCTCTTTCAAATCTCTTTCTTGTTTTTCTTCACCTACTCTGTTTAGTGGTTACAACTACTTCTATTTTTTTCTTTTCACTTTTTGTTTTGGTAAACCAAGTTATCATACTTAAACACTCTGATCTTTGAATGAAGGTTCATCAAGACATTGCAGTGATGATTGACACCAAAAACATATATAGTATTTATTCTGCTTACAAATACCACGGTCATTCACGTGATCTAGAATTCTTCTAGTATAAGAGTGATTTTAAACTATATAGATTTCATAAGAATTGAGGGATTTCATTGTTTGTTCGTTGTTTCTTCAATGGATCATTTTCATACATTAGGCGTGTGGAAGAGGGCTTTCAACCAAATGGATAAAGGTGCGTATGGAAGGAGGGTTTAGATGGTATGTGTACAAGGATATGAGTTAGGATATAATTGAAGCATAAAATGTGTGGAATGAGAAAAATAATCTTTAACCAAATTAATATGTGTGTGCACTAAGAAATAATGTGTAATGAGGTAAATAGATGTGTAGATATATAATTTCGCCCCCTCTGCCCCCTACATCTTTTATTTTTTTTTAATTTCAATTTTGCCCAAACATAAAATTCTTTTTTTATCCCCATCCCTAACTTTCTAACCCTAATGTTTCAAACCCTAACCCTAATCCCACCAACCATCCCTATTACCCCAACACTGGTCACCACCCCCCATTCCGATCGGTAACCTCCACTGCTCTCACTTAGGGGTGTAAATTTGGCTCGGCTCAGCCCATGTTGGGCCTTGCGGGCTCCTGCCAAAATTAGGTCTGGCTAGCCCACGGGCCAAAAAATTAAGCTCAGGCCCAGCTCTAGGCCAAGGGGTATCCGGGCCTCGAGCGAGCCGGTGGACCGGGGTGGGCTTGGCCTCGGGCATGGGCAGGCTTGACCATTTTTTTTTTGTTTTTTTAATTTTTTCTATCAAAATTTTATTATTTTCCACTAAAAAAGACATTGGGCTCGACCCGACCTTAAGCGAGTATTGGTGGGGCCTACGGGCCGAGCCAAGCTTCAAAATGATGGCCTAGGCTTAGGCCTAGGGGCTCGGGCTGGGCTCAGGCCCGGGCCCAAACGGGTCGGGTCCGTCCCGGGCCACAGGCGGGCTTCGGGCCGCCCACAAACCGCTGGCCATTTTTACACTCCTACCCTCACCAACATCACCTCTAGCCACTAATTAGTACACTTCCACCCTTACTTACAAACCATCAGCAACGCCACCACCCACACCACTAGTAGACTCTCTTTCTCTTTCTCTATGTCTATCAAACTTTTTTTTTATTTTTAGTTACGACTTAAAAATGATTTAGTTATGATAATTGTGATATTAACACCATAAATATCATAGTTTCTATATAAATAGACCAAAAAGAAAGAAAAGAAAAAAGAGTTTGTATTGTAAATGACTCAGAAGATTTCCTTCTATACGATGGTTCTCGAAGTTGTTGCAGTTTTACGGGAAGGGGCCTGCCCTTCAAAATTTTGAAAATTATTTATTACCCTTTACATTTTATGAATATTTATTCGGTGTTTGAAATTTACATTTTTTGTGCCTTTTTTGGTTGGCTTATTTTTGTTCTTGTGAACTTTAAAAGAAAAAAAGATTAAAAAAGTTTAAGCTTCTAGTTCTAGATTCAAAATAAATAAATAAATAAATAAAAATTTTAGAAAAGACAAAAATAAGTAAAAAAAAAATTAGTAAACTTTTTATGGCTTATTTATTTATTTATTTTTGGAATTTGGATATATATATATAAACTTTTTAGATTTGTCTAAATAAGATGAACTAAAAAAATAAATAATAATTGACATAGTTTAAAAAATTTGTCACCAAAGAACAAAAAATTCAGAAAAAACACTTCCCAAACAGCCACTTATAACTCATTCAAAAAAAAAAAAAAAACCACTTATAACATGAACATGAGATGATCCCTAATTTTATAAAAAAAAAAATATTTTGTTAACTTCTATTTCATTATTATTTCACAATGTATAATTAGTTGATTTCCTATTGTATCACATCTTAGTTAATAATATCAATTTTATCAAGTTAATTTTATTAATATAAGTAGTACATGTTACTTCTTTTTTTTTTTTTTTTTTTTTTTTTAAAAAAAACAAAATTTAAATCAAATGATACATTAAGTTTTTGATGAGTAGATGTAGATTTTATCAACTAACAAAATGCTTAAAATTATAGTCTAATCAATTATATGATGAGATCTACTTAATAGTACCAAAAAAATTATAAAAAAAAAGAGACTTGTAGAATTATTTATATTTGAGACAATTACTATTTATGGTATATTTTTAAAAATAATTTTAGATAACTGATAAAGTTTATATATATTAATAATTAAATTCATAAGTTTTATCATAAATTTATAATTATTTGATAAGAGAATCACTGCGCTGTAATTTCCTCTTTATTTTTTATCTTCATGAAATACTTCTCCCAAGACATCTGTAATATATTGTTAGTTAATAAATCAAAATGCTCATGTATTAAACCCTCAACCTGATTGGGATATTTTGTGAAGTATGCTAAAAGTCAAATTTTTACTTTTATTTTTGATTTTTTTAAAAATAAACGTATAAAAATAAGTAGAGAGATAATTTGACTCAAAAAAATCAAAAAGCCAAAATGGCTTTTAAAGTTTTCAATAAATAAAGTTTTCTTTTAGGCTATGTTGGGATGTGGGCCTTGGGCTAAAATAGCTACAAAAAGAAAAAATAGGTTTTTTAGTCTAATAAAACAAAATATCACATCCAAACTATAAGAGTGATTCTATTTGAACCTAAAATATGTCTCAGTACGCCTAATTTAAATTCATGAATTTTAATTCCCATTATATCTTAATATGAATTTACTAATAAAAACAATACATATTAAATTTTAAAATAATTTTTTTTCTCATGGTACATCATTTTGTAGTTATTTCTATTCAAATCTCTGTATCTTCTTCCCCAAGAAATCAAAGTTATTTCTATATCTTCTTCTTCTTCTTCTTCTTCCTCCCTCCAAAACTCTAATCCACCATACCAAAACTTACCATCATCATCAACATTATTGTCTTTTATTATTTTGAAAACTTAAACCTTAGAAGAAAGTTTGAACAAAATCAAATAGTGGATGAGAGTAATAATCAAAATAGTTTTTTGAAGTAACCCATCAAAAAAATGTAAGTATTCATATAAAAGGGTTTCATAGTTTTTGTAGAGTACCACCAATTATTTTCTATATCGCTTTTGTGACAAAAATTAAAGGACCCAGTAGTTAAATTAACGATAACATATTATTGAAGTTGTTCTTATTTTGTCATTTAAATAGTACATTATTTGAGAATCACTCTTTCTTGTTAGTTCCTGATACTTATGTGCTTATAAGTTTGTTTTTACTTTTCCACGAGCATTCTTGTAGATAATTTATAATGTAAAAGTTTTTTTTTTTCTGTATTGAAAAGTTTTATAATGTTTATGTAAAAGTTTGGTTTTTTATGTATGTATAATGCTTATGTACTTATATGTTTGATTTTTTTTTTTTTTCTGTATTGAAAAGTTTATGAAATAATTTAGTTTTTTTATTATTTATTATTTTGGTTTACCTTGAGGGTAATTTGAGAAAAATAATAGGGTGTAATGAGAGTAAAATAAAATTTTAAATAATTAAATAAGGTGTACTTAGAAATTGGGAGTATTTAATAATTTTTGGGGTATAAATAAAATCCCCCAAACCATAATCATTTTATTTTTCTCCCACAAAAGTCAAAAAAACTAAAAATTCTATATCAAACGAGGCTTTTTAGTCTCAGGCTAAAAAAGTCAACAACTAAAAAACTAACCCACATCCCAAAAGAAGGCTTGCTTTCAATAAATAAAGTTTTCTTTTTGTTGATAAAAAAAAAAAAAAAAGTGTTGCTTTCAATAATTACTATTTTGGGTAAATTATCAATAAGTTTTAATTGTTGCTAAAAATTGTCAATTAGTGACTTGTTTTGTCATGATTTTTATAAATTGTCGCTAAAACTTACAACTAGTGATATTTTTCTGTGACTAATTTTTCAAATTGTCGCTGAAAGTTACAAAATTAGTGAGTTTTTTGTGATGATTTTTTTAAAATTGTTGCTAAAACTTATAATTAGTGATTTTTTTGTGACAAATTTTTCAAGCTGTCGTTGAAAATTAATAATTAATGACATTTTTTAATTGTATTTGATGAAAATGTTGTTAATTATCACATAATTTATTAAACAATAAATCCACTTATTAAGTTTTCCTTTTTTTTTCGCAATGCGTATGTAAACATTTATTTTCAATTAGTAATTTACCAAAATTAACTCAAATTTATTATTATTATTTTTTATGTATATACTTTTCTACTCATGAAGATGACGTCTATCAGATTTTGTTGGTGTAATGAGCTTTACCACTCATATCTATTATCAGCACCACAATGACACTAAAGATATAAACAAAACATGCTAGATAAATATCTTTATTATAGAATTATTGATTTGAAAAACTTTGAGGGTGTTTGATAATTTGATTCGACATGTAAAATTGAATGTATTAAGGTTTTGTTTGGCATCATAGGTTAGGGTTAAAATAGTCACAAAATGACAAAATAGGCTAATAAATTAATAAGACAAAATTTCACATTCAAACCCTAATTGTTTTAATTTTTCTCTCACAAAAGTTAAAAAAGCTAAAAAACTTATCCTAAACAAGACTTTTTAGCCCAGACTAAAATAGTCAAAACGCCAACTCACTTCCCAAACGAAGGCTAAGTGATAATCAATTAAACATGTTTGATAACCACAATCGATATTACTTAAAATTTTAAGTGTCTTTTAAAATGAAGGCTAAAACTTAAGAAAATTTTAGGGTAAATTACAAATATACCCCCTGAGGTTTGCTTAAAATACGAATTGCCCCCCCTCTGGTTTGAAAAATTACAAATGCCTTCCTATCAGAATTTTTTATTTAACAGAATTAATTGAAAAAGTGAAATTTCTAAATGTTCATCTATACAATAATAAAATTATTTGAATTATTAATTGAAATAAAATTTTAATATTATTAAAAACTATTAATTAACTTGATGATTTATTAATAAAAGGACTTATTTGTTATGAAATTAGAAACCTTATGGGACATTATGTAATTTTTAGAACCACAGGGAGTAATTTTTAATTTAAGTAAACCTCAGGGGTGTGTTTGTAATTTACTCAAAAATTTTTAAGTCATTAAACTTATTTAATTATGATTGAATTTATAAATATTAAACATAAATATCGATATACACTATTATAAACTCACCATTACTACCACCACCACCACTACTGCTACCACCACCATTATGCCACCACTGCCACTGTCACTGCCATTACGATTGCCACTGCCACTACTACCACCACCACTACCATGACCACTAACATCACTACCGCTGCCACCAACACCACTACAACCATGTCACCGTCACCACTACTACCTCCACCACCATCACCATCATGTCACCACTGCTGCCACCACCACCACCACCACCACCACCATTACTGTTACTGCTATCACCACTACCACCACCACCACTTTTAACACCATTATCCTTGTTGTCATAAGCACAACCATCATTTTATACCACCACTACCATCGCTATCGCTACCACCCCTACCCTAACCACCATGGCACCACTACCACTAGCACCACAATATAAAAATTAAAATATATAATTTGAAAATAATAAATCTCAAATTTGATCTTATATATATCAAACAACTCATTTTTTGTTCAACACTTAAATTTTTATGAAACAACTTTTCAACATAAAAAATTGGGAGACTTATATGTAAGTCCTAATAGGTGGACTTATTGTCTAATACGCCATGTGATAATTAATAACATTTTTTTTTATCAAATATTATTACAAAAGTCACTAATTATTAATTTTAGGTGACAATTTAAAAATTGTCACAAAAAATATTACTAATTATAAACATTAACGATAGTTTAAAAAAAGTCACAAAAAAAGTCACTAATTTTTAATTTTTAGCAACAGTTTGAAAAATTCATCACAGAAAAAGTCATTAATTGTAAGTTTTAGCAACAATTTATAAAAACCGTGATAAAAAAGTCACTAATTGTCAATTTTTTGCGACATGCAAAAAAAAAAATCGTCACAAAATTATTTCTAGTGATAATTTTATTAGGACTTATTTTCAATAAGATTTGATGGGAATTAAGTCCTAATAAAATTGACAATTAGTGACTTTTTTACCTTAAAAAATTCAGTATTCAGTTTTCAATACTTAATTTTTAATTTTCAATTTTATCAAACACTACCTTTTTTTTTTTAGCAAAAAAAAGCACTTTATTGATGAGAAAAACATTCATTACATATGAAAAAACATCAATAAAGAAAGGAAGTGCAAAAAGCATCAAAGTACACCCCCCAATCCCAATTAGATTGGCGAAAAATGATTTGTGGCACTAAAACTGTTGGCACTAATGGCACTAATTTCCTGTTTTGGTAACTTTGTTTTTTTTTTTTTTTTTTCTTTACCTGATATAGAAATTAATGCCATTAGTGCTTAACAAATTAGTGCCACAAATCAAAGCCCTTAGATTGGCACCAAGAAGGATACCCAATCATTTGCTAGCACCACCGAAAGTTGGTGAGAAACTAACAAGAAAAGAGAGAAAAAAAAAAACACCACAAGTAGCTGCAGAAAAAAACACCAAAGCACCAAGTCCATCAGATGATACACCAGCAGAAACAAGGAAAGAAAATTCCCAAACAATTCAAACCAGTAGCACCACACCAACCAGAAGGCAAACACTGGGACCAGTCCAAAGCAAACTGCTGAATAGCTTGTGTCTGGACACAATAAACCTGAACAATGTGTTCACTACCTAAGAGTATATTTGGATCTTAAATTAATGAAGAGATTAGTGGAGGACGAAGAAAGGAAAGAGAAACTAGATAAAACAAAAGTTTTTAAAGTTTTTTTTCAACAAATCCATTTCCCCGATTCCAATTACAAATTTTGATTGATTTAAACAATTGACTCTAAATTTTTATTTGGGGTTCGTACAATACAATTAAATTTATTTCTATCTTTTGGTTTCCTTACAAAAATAATAAGAAAATGGCTTCTTTTTTTTTTTTTCGTTATCCATAAAAATTGATGAAAATTTTCTTTATTTTTATCAAATTCATGATTCAAAAATAACATTGAAAAAAAAAATTACCAGAATTTTTGCCTATTCAAATGTGCAACCTACATGATATTCCTGCCTGGCCATTTGAAAAGCAGCTTTGTTAAAATGTATGTATGTATGTTGGCACTTCACAACCACAACACTTGGTAGGTATAATTCATAAATTATTTATTATTTTGCAGGTGAAATTCCACCAGAGTTGGGTAGTCTACAGAGCTTGGAGATCTTAGCCATAGAGGATGCCACCCTCACTGGTGTCATCCCATCTTCTATCTTTAACATCTCTTCATTGAAAGAGCTTTATCTGTGGACGAATAAATTGACAGGAAATATTCCAAGAACAATCAGCAACTGTACCTTACTCTTGGTATTGGATCTTACTACTAATAACTTGACTGGTAACCCATCTATCTCTCAAACTTTAGTTGCTCACTTTGGGAAGGAAATGGGCATTAATCTTATCACACCAAACACTTAATTTTTTTATTAGTAACTTTCCTGTGAAGATTTTTGTGCGGTAACTTCTTTTTTTTTTTTTTTTTTTTTGTGAGAAATTTTGTGCAGTAAATTTGTTTGTGCTATATTTAGATAATGAATTTGGATAGAAATTAAGAAAAGAAAAAAAAAATTTATACTTATATTTTCTTTATATTATCCTTACATTTTCTCTTTCCCTTTCCCTTTTATTTTTCCTTTTCCAAATCCATACTCCAAATGCAGATACAGGAATGTTGTTGTGAAGTCATACGGAGCCGTTTGGTTGAGTCTCGAAAATACTACTACCTTTCATTAATGCAATATTGCTTTTTTTATTGGCTGTATTTAAAATAAAAAATTAAAAAAATCATTTTCTAATGTTATTTTAATTAAGAATTTTTATGATATGTTTAAGGGTTTATTGCACTTTCAACTCCTAAACTATCATCAAATTGTTTATTTAGTTCCTGAATTATCGATTGAGTCGATTGAGTCAATTTGGTCCTTAAAGTATGTAAATTAAAACATATTTGGTC
This sequence comes from Camellia granthamiana, assembly GCA_036172215.1. NCBI lineage: Eukaryota > Viridiplantae > Streptophyta > Magnoliopsida > Ericales > Theaceae > Camellia > Camellia granthamiana. The sequence continues at coordinate 76,566,310 of CM069909.1, forward strand.
CCTAAACTACTATTGAATCTATTATGTTTCTACGATATTTAATTCAAACTTATTTAGTTCTTGAAAATATTACAAAATAAAATATATGCATAAGTATTATAAATTAGTAAAAGGCTCTTACCAAGTTAAGATTTTATTCCAAAAAAATTTTAAATTTCTATTTTGTCTTTAAAAAGTGTTTTATTTCTCTATATTTTAAATTACTATCAAAGTCTGGTTTTTCAATTTTGCTAATACAATTATACGAGTATTAGAAATACTGAAGAAGTAGAATTAAATAATTTAAATAATAACACTTCGCTACAAATTATAATAGAACAAAATAATACATTAATTAAGTTATAAAAAGAATTTTTCGAAAAAATTAAAAACAATCAATTATAAATTATAAACGAAATTTGGTATATAATAGTAGATAAATGAAAATAAATAGCCATTGTACAAGATAAGTAAGAAAATACTATAAATAATTACTTTTATCCTTACAAAGAAAGTTCACCAAAAGAACTTACGTCTATTTTTCGAAGACAGTATAAAAATTTAAGCTTTATTTTTTATTTTTTTATTTTTTTGTTGAAATCAAATTTTAACTAGATAGGATCTTTTACTAATTTGTAATACCTATGGGTTTATATTTTATTTTTGTAATCTTTTCAAGTACTAAATAAGTTTGAATTAAATACTTTAGGGACTTAATAGATTTAATCGATAGTTTAAGGACTAAATAGATTTTAATTTATATATTTTAGGGACTAAGTAGATTCAATCGATAATTTAGGGAATAAGTAGACAATTTGACGATAGTTTAGGGGTAGAAAGAGCAGTAAAACCTATGTTTAACTTTTTTAGAAATGCAATATATATGTATTTTTTTGTTACTCTTTTGTATCACTTTCTGTATGAAAATTTATGATTAGTTTGTTTGTTTGAAGATAATTATTAAAAAATAGTAAAAAATAAATAACATCTTGCCATGTAATTCGATTGAAAAATGATAAATACTCACAATTTTATATTCACAAATTTACCCAATAATGATACGGCAAGGGAAGAGGACCTAATATGCTTGGGAAGTTGGGTGTGTAATATCATGCTACATCAATGTGAATTAATTTGTGAGAATTTTTTAAGGATTTCAAACATTTTCTAATTTTCTTATACAAAATAGTGATAAAACCAAATGATATATAGCCACCCTCAAAACTTATTTTATGTATTTTTTCCGTCAAAACAAATTAAGTGTTAGTGTTCTCCAAAATTTGTGTTTTTTAAAATTATAAGAATTAATTAAGTTGTGTTGGTAATAGCTATACTGCATCGTATGATTCCCAAGATACATCATATGCCTTGCGAATTTATGCATGGTTCATTTGGGAAAAACATATAGGTCCTGTTTTGGAAGTGGGTTTAGGTTTTTTTTAAGCTAAAATTCATAATAAGACAAAATATGATAAAATAGTTAATAAGATAAAATATCACATCAAATTCATAATCATTTCACTTTTTTTTTTTTTTTTTTTTTTTCACAAACATTGCATCCAATTATAAAAAAAATCACTCATCTTTTCAAACACAAAAATTTTAACATACTAAAATAATCAAAAATTAAAATAATCTATTAAAATAGCCAACATTCTAAACGGGGCCATAATTATCTAACCCCAAGTCGGACAAGGGAAACTCATATTCATCCATATATGTCATAGGTCTACCATTCACAGTGCAAGTCCCATCTCATACCATCTCCAAAACCAACATGACAGGGCAAAAAAAAACCCAAATATAATAGAGAAAAATAAAATAAATAATGCAATCACATGAAAGTAGGTTTAATTTAAACATAGAAACATAATAGCACTATAATTATGAATAAATCAAATTTAATTTTATGTCCCAACCAATTGAGGTCGGCTGTATGAAAAAAGATTTCTCTAGTGTGGAAGAGATTGATGAGCGATGATCCTTATTTTATAGAGAATGAACAACTCAAAAAGATTTCTCTATTGTGTTCTATCAAGAGCTATATAATCAAATAATTCAAACAAATTCACATAAGTTTTTAATTTTTTTTTATTATATGTGCATGGTGTAAAACTGACATGTGATGAGATTACATAAAATATACATGGTGTAAAACTATTGGTCAATCTATATATTTTTTTTAATTTAAAATTTTGTAAATGGAATTATAAAATTTTAGCTATATCTAAGTTATGTCTATTTTGAGATTTAAAAGGTTAATCCAAATAAAATTTTAAGGGCAAATTACAGCGGTAATCCCTGTAGTTTACTTTGTTTTCATTTTGGTCATTGTTTCAATTCGATCAATTTTGTCCCTTAATTTTACAGATTGTGTAAAATTAGTCCAATAAATAACGGCGTTAAGTTTGATGGACAAAAAATCAAATGATGTTTCAATTTGGTCCCTATTGTTATGACTTTCCTATAAACTACATGGACTAAATTAACACATCCTATAAACTACAAGGACCAAATTGAAACATCATTTGATTTTTCGTCCATCAAACTTAACTGCCGTTATTTATTGGATTAATATGACACAATCCATAAAATTAAGGGGTAAAATTGATCAAATTGAAACAACAGGGACCAAAATGAAAAAACAGGTAAACTACAGGAACCATTTGCATAATTTACCCAAATTTTAATTATATATAATTTTAAAATATTTAAATGAAAAATACCAATGAAATTTTTATCTATAATTATAATTATCAAATGATCTAATTCTATTGAGAAAAACATTAAATGAAAAATTGGCAAAATTTAAATTATAATTATGAAATATTTTTTAAATATAGGCATCACTTCTTTATTCAGGTTCTAAGCTAAAAATATGCTTATGGACTAGCCCGATTTAGTCTTATATAATTTTTGAGATATAAATATACCTATTGATGCAATAAATATTAGGCATACCGATTCGGTACCTACAAGTTTATTTGTATCAATTTTACCCTTTGAATTTTTCATATTGTGTCAGTATAGTCTAATTGATAAAGCCCCTTTAGAAATTGGACAGAAATCAATGGCCAAAATGATTCATTCACCATTTCCAAAGCGATTGAAAGATCAGTGTCCAATTTAAATGGTCTATTTTCTTTTGAATTGACCATTTTACCCTTAATTTTTGTCAAATTATTAACAAATGTTATTGATTGGATTAAATTAAGACAACATGAAAAATTAGAGGGCAAAATTGATGCAATTGGAACCACAAGGACCAAATTGATACAAGTGAAAAATTACAGGGATTATGGATATAATTTTTCATAAATTAAAATTACAAAACTCATAAAAAAAAAAATGGATTCATATTGTATCTTAAATATAATTTTTGAGAAACATCTAAAAATATATATATATAATTTTTGTAATTTATTGTTTAATTTCTATCAATTAAATTAGGTTAATTGTTGAAAACTTCATTCTTATGAGACCATTTAGTCCAATGCTCAATATTTTTTGGTTATAAAGACACGTATTGAAAAGTTGATAATGTTGAAAAAATTGCTAAAAAGTCGACGGTGCCATAAGTTGGTGGCAATGAGGTGAACTGTAACAACCCACATTTCATGCCTTAGTCATGCTTGCATGCAGTATGTGATTTGCCATGTTAAGATTTGCTATCATGGATTGTGCCTTGTTTTGCATGTATTTGATTTGCCTAAGTGTATATGTATGCTTTGTTCCTCCCTTGTTATGATAAGCCTAAGTTATGTTAAGCCTAAGTCATGCCAAGCCTAAGTTATGTTAAGCCTAAGTTATGTGAAGCCTAGGTTGATCCAAGCCGAGGTCATCTTAAACCTTTAACTGTTTTGGAATCCCTTTGTTTGATCTCTACCCTTGTTCTGGCATACTGGCCGAGATGATTATCATCTGGGCCGAGGTGTGTATCGCCGAGGCCGAGATGTGTATTATCTGGGCCGAGATGTTATCTTGAACCCAAGTGATCTTGCCCTGGAAGTGGTATGACCTAGACCGAGGTGTGGCACATCTAGGCCGAGGTGTGGCACAGTTCAGTCAAGTGTTGTCCTTCCTAGCCGGGATCATTGTCATCTTAGTTGCCGAGGCTCTGTCCTTCCAAGCCGATGTCGATGTCAATGTCATCTTACTGCCGAAGTGTTGTTCTTAGCTGAGGTCATTGCCCTTTGTTTTGCCGATGTCATCACTTGCCGAAGTGTTTGCTGTGAAGCTTGTTAGATACGTTTTGTCAGGGACTTGTCTTGTCAATCAGTCACCTTTTGAGGAGGACCAACCCGGTAGTGCCACGTGGCCGAGCTGAGTGTTAAGTCAGCCGTTAGAGAGAGAAACCCATCATTTGTTACATTCTTGTCTTGGAGAAGAGAGAGAAGCTCTAAGGAAGAGGGAAAGGAGTCCTAGAGAGAGAGTAGAGATCCAAGCTTGATTCCGAGAGATCAAACCGTTAGATTCGTGTTCTAAGGTTAGATTCTTGATCAATGTATGATGTTCTTGATGTTTATGTTATCGCATTGCATGATTGAATATGATTTGTAAGCCATGCATTGTTTTGAAGTTCGGTTTTAGAAAGAGAAAATGATATTCAAGTGTTCTTCAAGAAAAGTCATGTTTTGATCCGAAAGCTCATGCCAAGATTTATGTTTTCATGTTTGTTTTCATATGATCTTCAAGTATGGGTACCCAGGTCCATGTTTTCGAACTCATGGCATGAAACCCCAGATTTTGTATAAGCAAGTTGTGATTTTGGCATTCATCTCGTACTCATGTTCTTCATGTTCTTCACGGGTGGAAACTCAGATTTCCAGACTTCACTTCCCAAGTGTAGTCGCCGAGATTATTCTCACCTAGACCTTACACTTAGGCCAAGCATCGTATCTCACCTTGGCCTACCTTGCATGATCACTTGCACCTTTGGTTTGTCTTGTATGAACCTCGGCATGCAGTTGCACGCCGAAGCCGTGGCAACCACACCTCGGCTAGGAGGTGTGGGACCTCGGCAAAGGCCTGGTTGGTACCCAGCATGTCTCCTTGACATGTAAAACAGTGTTTTAACTCCCAGCATGTTTTCCGAGATCATTTGCATGCATGTAAGACTTGTTCTGAGAAGTATGTTCAGTAGACTTGTTATGTGTTTGTAGGACTTGGACCTTTGCTGTGAATCCGACGTCCCAAGAACTAAGTGAGTGGTATTTTTAATAAAGTTATGTTATAAGGTTTTGATAAGCTTTGTTTTGCCTTGTTTTGAAAAGTATTTGTTAAGCATGAATGATTACTCGTATTTTTATGTATTAAGAATAAGTTTTGATTGCTAAGTATGAGTTTTGTTTTGGAGTCCGTACGTGCTAGGGGACTTAAAGCCTAAGTAGCATAGTCCTTCCGTGCTAGGGGACTTAAAGCCTAAGTAGCATAGTCCTTCCGTGCTAGGGGACTTAAAGCATAAGTAGCATAGTCCTTCCGTGCTAGGGGACTTTAAGCCTAAGTAGCACCTTTGTTTTGCCACCGACGGTCTATGAACGGGTGGGTATGTTTTGTTATAAGTTAAGCCAAGCACACGTTTTGATGCAAGTTATGCTAAGAATACGTTCGGTTCAAGTTATGCTAAGTATGTTTTGATGTAAGCTATGCTAAGTACATGTTCTGATACAAGTTATGTTAAGTGCATGTTTTGCAAGTTACGTTAAGTACATGTTTTGACGCAAGTATGCTAAGTATATGTTTTGACGCAAGCTAAGTTATACGAAAGGCTTTGAACAAGCTATGCTATAGGTATGTTTTGAAACAACTGTGATATGTATGTACTGTTTTAACACGAACCTCGGGATCATTCATTAAACCCTTTATTTCTTGTACCATTCACTGAGTTTCAATACTCACCCTCTCTATATATATGTAGGTTCCAAGCAAGAAGTCGGCTACGCCGAGATGTGTTTTGTGCCGATGTTTTGTATGCATGTTAGGTCGGCATCAAGGATGTCGGCACTGTGAAGATTATGTTTTTAACCTTGCACTTCCTGTATTATATTTATGCCGGCATTTTGTGTTTAGGTCGGCAATCTTGTATTGACGTCGGCAGTACTGTGGATGATGTTTCTTGACTTGTATATATATTGTACTTTGTTTATGTCGGCTTGAGAAGCCTTTTGTCAAGATGTAATGTATATTCTATAAGTTGTAAAGTTATGTAATGATGTATGCCATTTCATTTGACTTATGCACAGCTCTTATGGGCCGCTTGTATTTGGTTATTGCTTCCGCTCTTGTTAGCCCCATATATTATACTCTGATTGTGTGTGATTTTGAAAGTTGGCCTTCGGTAATCTTGGATTACTGGCCATCACGGCACCATTCTACTAGGGGCGGAATGGGGTCGTGACATGAACAATAAGTAACATTGAACAATTAGGTGAAGTGACATTTGAACAATAAATGACATATGTATAGATAGATGATATTTGACTAAATAGACAAATAGGTAAGTTTTGAAGAGATAGGTGTTCTTTTGGGCAAATAATATCCTTTTGGCCCAAAATGATTTAAGTTTGGGTCTATTAACCCAACAATTTCATAAATGGACTGCCAACTAAATAATTATATGTATTTTGTACTAAGAAGTTAGAGAACAAAATTAATAATAATAATCATCATCATCATAATAACTTCTCTCAAGTGTAACTCTAATGAAAATAGTTAAAATTTAATTGATTCTAATCTATTTTTCTTATATATTTTGTGTTACCCTAGGTGGACAACACAAGAGGAGGGGATATTGGGTCTATAAATATAACTTAAAAATTAAAATAACTCAATAAAATTAACTTGCACAACTCAAGTAAATATAAAGAATGAATATGAAATAAGAGCAATAAAGTGTGTGAGCAAAGAGAAAAAACAAGAGAAACAAGTATAAATATAAAGAAGAGATAGAGAGAGAAGCAAACACAAGATTTATAGTGGTTCGGCACAACCGGGCCTATGTCCACTCCTCAAGGCTCCCCATCGAGTATTTCCACTATTCCTCTTAATAGATTTACACCAGCAAGTTTATCGGGTACTTGTAAGACCTTTACAATAAGGATTTTGTTCCAAAAATTCCCAAAAATAAACTCACCAAAAGAGCCCCTGTTTTGGTGTTACAAGAACTCTCAAGTGTTTCTCTCTCAAATACTTACAATAAAGCTCATGGGTATAACAACCCTTTACAGATAATTTGTGGAGAAAAATGCGTAAAGAATTGTATAATAAACTCCTAAAAAGTTGGATTTCTACTTATAGTTCCTCATCTTCGGATGACCATTGGGAGGAAAATATAGCCCCGTTGGAATGAGAGAAATAGCCGTTGGAACAGTTGAAAACGCACTTAGAATTTTGAAATTCTGAACTAAGGTGTTGACACTGGTTGTCCTAGTGTCGATACTTGCTGAGTTTCTATTTTTCTCTTAAGCCTTTTGCTTGAAGGTGTCGACGCTTTCTCCTCCTAGTGTTGACACTTGCGGCTCCCCCATTTTTGTTTGAAGCTTCTGAATGCTGGTGTCGGCCCTTCCACTTGATGGTGTCGACCTTTCAAGTTTCAATCAAATAGCAAGATTAACTCCAAATAACATTAGATAAAGAACAAAACAAATATCAAAAGATTTGTTCATTGAGTTTATCATGTGCTATAAACAAATATTGTGTCAAATAATTATCAAACAAATATAGCAATGAAACACAATAAATAAACATCATCAAAACCAAATCTTAGAGTAACATTTTGAACAAAGTTTATGTTATTATTTAACTTCAACAATTAATTTTTGATTATTTATTTATATTTGTGTATCGTACGGTTTATTAAACTAGTTCTTATTAAGGTGAATATACAACCTGTTTGTTTTCATTTTCAAAATCTATTTTTTGAAATAAAAAAACTATAAAAAAAAAATTAGTGAAAAATAATAATAAATACAAAGCACTCATAATTTTATATAGTTTTACATTGTTTGAAAGAAAAATAATTTTTAAAAATTTAAAAAAAATATTTTTACTGTTTATTTTTGTCAAAATATTTTTTTTTCTTTCTTTTTTTATTTTTTATAAATTAGTAAACGAATTTTAAAAATGAAACTAAACAAAGTGCGCTTTGAATAGAGCTTCTTTTACTATTCTTTTTCTTTTTTCTTTTTCTTTTTCTTTGGGATATATTGATTACCCGAGTGTAACTTTTTTTAGATATAGACCCTTTTAAATTTGGATAAAATAAAACAAATCCCGTAAGTTTGATATAATTAACTAGGCCCCTCTTTAGATTTTAATTTACATAACACTTAGTCCCCTTTTTACTTAGTTAGTACTATGAACGGAAAAATGATGTCGGTATCTCTTTTACACTGAAATATATATATTCTACCTTGTTATTTTTGTGTTTTCATACCATCTACATTAGTTCTAATGTCTTTTATTTTACTAAAAAGAAAGTTGATATAACTATGCCAAAATTATATATTTGCTATATTTTCTATAAACATCTAGAAAAATTAGTGTAATTTATCCTTATTTTTCATCTTGCAGCATTTATAAATTCTTGTTATATTTACAGGAAATATCATTTTGCCCCCAAACTATTGCATGAAAATTAATTTGGATTTCACATTATTTTAATTTAACCCCTAAACTTTTTTAAATTTGATCAATTTATCCCCCACCGTCTGTTTTCGTCTACAATCAAACAAAATTTGCTAATATGGCATCAAATTTCATTTGGACCTTCATTTTACCAACAGACTATGCCTTAAAAATTAATTAGCTCCCAAAATATTTAAAAAAAATTTAAATATTTCATCTCAAAAATGAAAAAAAAATTAAATTTTAAATAAAAAAATTGAGTATTAGTCTTGTTGAGTATTCTTTAGACAGTAATTGAATTTTAAATTTTTTTTACCCACTCAATTTCGAAATTACTATTAGTCGATCAATTTTATTAAAATTAATTTGGAGAATAAACTAGTTACAATTGCGCGCGCGCATACACACATAGAGACTTAAAGAAATAATTCTAAATGTGGATTTTTATATTTTTTATTATTTTTTTTCAAAGTTTATTCTTTCTAATTTAATTTTTTCATTATTGAGATAAAAATTATCTATTAAATATTTTAATTTAATGTTTTTATATTTGGGGAGCTAGTTGATTTTTAATGTATAGTTTGGGGGATAAAATAAAGTTCTAAATGAAGTTTGGTGCTACGTCAGTAAGCCTCGTTTAATTGTCGATGAAAACAGACGGCGTGGGGTAAATTGATCAAATTTTAAGAAGTTTAGGGATCAAATTAAAATAATACGAAGTCTCAATGTCAAATTAATTTTCGCGTAATAATTTGTGGGGCAAAATGATATTTCCTCTCATATTTATATGTTACAAAATTGACTAATGGATTACATGTTCCTCTCATAATAGGCATCTTGAATTGTGAATTAGAAATCAAAAGGTTTCTCATCTACATGCTCTTCTAAATTGGATATATAGTACATGGAAAATACTAATGGGTACTCCTACAAAGTAAATGGCGAGTTGTATGGATGCAATCTTTTTAGTGATTGAGGTAACTCCACCAAGAGAGAGAAAACAAAATTATATTAATTGTACAAGTTAAAATATTTTGTTTTGGTGTTAATTACTGGTGTGAAATGAAAGAATTTTTTTTTTCTTCTAATCAAAGATTTATTTTAAATGGTTTCCATTATTTTTTTAAGTTTCTATCTTTTTACGTTTGACAGGTCTAATACCAGAGGAGATTGGTGAGCTTCTAGATATGGAGATGCTACAACTTTCTGTTAACAACTTAATGGGTTCTATTCCTACATCAATCTTTAATATCTCATCACTTCAAATAATGTCGCTTGTGCTAAATAACTTGCCAGGCAATCTTCCATCAAATATAGGGCTTTGGCTACCCAATCTTTATGCCATCTTGCTTGGAGGAAATAAACTCACTGGAATTATTCCAGAGTCAATCTCAAATGCTTCTCAACTCATTAATTTAGGCCTAGGTGTCAATGCATTTATGGGTCCGAATCCAAAATCGCTTGGCAATTTACAACTACTTGAAACTTTGAAATTGGATGAAAACAATTTGCCGAGTGGGTTATCTTCTTCCTCTCCAGAATTGAGCTTCCTCACTTCCTTGGTAAATTGCAGACATCTACAAAGATTGCATATAAGTTTAAATCCTCCAGATGGCATTCTTCCAACAACCATCGGAAATCTCTCTACTTCACTCGAGACCATTTATGCAGATTCTTGTGGAATCAGAGGCAACATTCCTAGTGAAATTGGTAATTTAAGCAATTTGGCATTCTTGAATCTGGCACAAAATGGTTTCATTGGATTTATTCCATCAACAGTCAAACAGTTAGGGAAGCTTCAAAGGTTGTATCTTCGCAATAATAAACTACAGGGCTCCATTCCAAATGATCTATTATGCCATTTGAGAAATTTGGGTGATTTGCGATTGAACCAAAATAAACTTTCTGGATTAATTCCAGAATGTTTGGGGAATATTACATCTCTAAGGTATATCTACCTTGATTCTAACAAACTAACTTCTATCATCCCCACAAGCTTGTGGAGTCTTAAAGATCTCTTGGAAATCAACTTATCGTCAAATTCTTTAAATGGCTATCTACCACCACAATTTGGGAGTTTGAAGGTTGCAACACTCATAGATTTTTCCATGAATCAATTTGCAGGAAAAATCCCAAGTACAATTACAGGTTTGCAAAACTTGGTCAAGCTTTCATTGGCGCACAATAAATTACAAGGACCTATACCTGACTCATTTGGCAGCATGGTGAGCTTGGAATTCTTGGATCTATCCTATAATGACCTCTCCGATGTAATCCCCAAGTCCTTAGAGACATTGTCTCATCTTTCATATTTCAACGTTTCTTTCAATAGGTTAAGCGGACAAATTCCAAATGGGGGACCTTTTTGCAAACTTTACAATCCAGTCTTTCATGTCGAATGAAGCATTATGCGGTGCACCAAAGTTTCAAGTCCCAACATGCCATACTAGTTCCCTTCATCATTTGACCAGAAGATTGACTCTAGCTTTATATATTTGTTTACCTATTGCGTTCATAATACTTGCTACGACCTTTGTGCTCTTGTTCATAAAATGTCGAAGAGGAAATAAAACTCCAATCAACAATAACACCTCCAAGAATCACATACCAACAGCTTTTCCGAGCAACTAACGGGTTTAGTGAGAGCAACTTACTTTGTACGGGAAGTTTTGGTTCAGTCTACAAAGCTATCCTTGAAGATACCACAATTATGGCCATAAAGGTATTCAACTTGCAAGTAGAAGGTGCATTCAAGAGTTTTGACATAGAATGCGAGACAATGCGACGCATTCGTCATCGCAATCTTACTAAGGTCATTTGCAACTGCTCAAACCTTGATTTCAAAGCTGTAATACTCGAGTATATGCCTAATGGGAGTCTTGAAAAGTGGTTGTATTCTTACAACTATTTCTTTGATATGTTGCAGAGATTAGACATAATGATAGATGTTGCTTGTGCGTTGGAGTATCTTCACCATGATTATTCAATGCCTTTGGTTCACTGCGATTTGAAACCCAGCAACATCCTACTAGATGATGATATGGTTGCGCATGTGAGCGATTTTGGCATTGCAAAGTTTTTAGATCTGGGGGGAGAGTGTCACACATACAAAGACCATAGCAACATTTGGGTATATTGCACCAGGTGACTTCCATTTTTTAATTTATATTTTCGCATTTTTTTTTTCTATATATGTTTCCAATTTATACATACAGACATGCACTTTTCATATTATAACACAAAAACTTTTAAATATAATTTCCATATAAATGTTTATGATTTTGTTGATAACAGGTTGATTCTTTAAAGGGTAAACCACACTGATCTCCATTGAATAGTAAGAAAAATAAATTTCACAGTTTAAACATAATTATGTTGACCTCCCTTTCAATAATAATAATAATAAAAGAGCATTGCTATTCAGGCCCAAAAGTTAGACTCACTTTCTAGAAAATTGGTCCAAAAAATGGACTTGTATATCATTTTTCATAAAAAAAATAAAATGGATGATGTTAACTTTAATAAGTAAATTACTTTTTTACCTTATATTTTTTATTTGTCAAATTTAACAATAATACCAAATAACAAAATTACTTCTTTTTTTTTTTACCACACAACCACCATTACACACCCTCTCTTTCCCAAAACAACTCATCTATCCAGCACTTACCACCATTGCATACCCCTTCACTACCCATACCCTCTAACACTATCACCCTCTAGCACACCACGAATCCAACCACCGATATATAGTAACTCACCACCACCAAAATGCTATAATTTTCTTGACAACATGCCATTTATTTTGATTGTATGTAGAGTTTGGATTGGAAGGATTAGTATCTACGAGTTGTGATGTTTATAGTTATGGAATCTTGCTTATGGAAACATTCACAAGAGTGAAGCCCATTGATGAAATGTTTTCTGAAGACATGACTATGACACGTTGGATAAAGGAGTCACTACCAAATGCAATCTCTAATGTTATAGATGCTAACTTGCTTAAGCCAGAAGAAGAATATCTCAAAGCAGTTGTATTGCAGTGCATATCATCCATTATGGAATTGGCTTTGAGTTGCTCTGCAGAATCACCTGATGAGAGAATCAACATGAAAGATGTTCTCGCAGCACTCAAAAAAGTTAAACTTTGGTATCTAGCAAATAGTGGAAAGAGTTGAAAGAAGAAAAGATAGACTTTGGTATCTGGTCAATCACAACACTCAAAAAAGTCAGCTAGATGCATCTGTAGCATGTAGTAATATTGTAATACTCGGATTGTTTATTTTGTATGTTTTGTACTTTTTCGCAACCTTAATATATCGTTTTTGTGTAAGTAGTCAACTTAAGTGGTGTTTGATACTTAACTTAGTACTTAAAATTGAATGTATTAAATGATAATCAATTAATCACATTTGATAGCCACAATTGTGATCACTTGAAAATTTAACTGCCTGTTAAAATGTAGGCTAAAAATTTTAAAAATTAAGTAAAATGAAATTGATTGAATTTATATGTAATACTTGGATTGTTTATTTTGTATGTTTTGTACTTTTTCACTACCTTTATATATTGTTTTTGTGTAACTAGTCAACTTAAGTGGTGTTTGATACTTAACTCAACATTTAAAATTGAATGTATTAAATGATAATCAATTAATCACATTTGATAGCCACAACTGTGATCACTTAAAAATTTAACTACCTGTTAAAATGTAGGCTAAAAGATTAAAAAAAATTAAGTAATATAAAATTTACTTAATACTAAACATAAGTATCAACATAACACTAATAAAGATCACTACCACCATCATCACCACCCACCACAATCACTACTGTAGGACCTCAACGCTTACCATCTCACAAAAACCCATAGGTAGTGGTGAATGTGCAATTCTATTTCCTTAAAGGGTACAACACCAAGCGCCACAAGTCGACTATGACTCGGCCTTACCCCAGGCCTCCGCCATGGCAAGGACGCTGGGCCCAAACCCAGGCCAACAATCCCCCCCTCCACAGCACCTGCCTGCAAATAGCATGCCCTCTAAGGGAATCGAACTTGAGACCTTACTCTGATACCAATTGTAGGACCTTAGTGCTTACCATCTCACCAAAACCCATAGGTAGTGGTGAAGGCTCAACTTTATTCCCTCAAAGGGTACAACGCCAAGTGCCACAAGTTGACTATGACTCGGCCTTACCCCGGGCCTCCGCCACGGCAAGATGCTGGCCTAAACCTAGGCCAACAACTTCTGCCATCGCCACCACTGCCACCACTATTACTAGTATTACCACAACCTTCATTATCATTGTTATTGTTGTCATAACCACCATCTTCATTTCACAAAAGCAACCACAGTCGTCACTGACCATTACTATTACTACTACACCTTTCACCTCCATAATCATTGTCATTATTGTCAATACCACCACCATCATTACACCACCCTCGCCACCTTCCTCTTTTTTTTTTTTCCTCTTTTTTTTATTTATTTTATTATTATTATTATTATCTCCACAACATTACCCTTCCATCATCACCATAACCACCATAACCACCATAACCACCATCTCTTAATCTGGACTACCACTGCTATTGGGAGTTTGATTGCTTGCAAAAAATACTAGGAGTTGCATTTTTTTGCTCGAGCAGAAATTCTTTCGCTCGAGCGTCAATTCACTCGAGCGGCCATTCTTGTGCTCGAGCGGGAGATCGCGGAACAAATTGCTATAAATATGTGTTTCAGTCAAATTTTAGGGTTACGCTTCCAGATCTTCTTCTTGGATATTAGGCCCTGTTTGTTTTTAGAGGTAGAATGGAGGGGATTCATAGCGAGGGGATTGTTAGTGAGGGGATTGATAGTGATGGGATTAAGTAAAATTGTGTTTGTTTTGATAATAGTTGTTAGTGTAAGAATTGTTAAATTATTTTTTGTATAAAATAATAAAACAAATAAAAAAATATAAAAAATTAAACATTAATGTTTAAAAAAAAATTTCCAATATGTAAAAAATAAAGAAAAAAAAAATTCTAATCCCCTCACTATTTTTCTAATACCACTTCCACCTCTTCCATCCCAATCCCCCTTCCAACCTCCATCTTAATCCCCTTCCCCATCCTAATTGTAGACACCCCATTTTTGACCGCCCTTAAGACTTGGGTGCTACTGATTGTTTATTTGTTGATGAAAGTTGTGCAGTGCAAAGGTTCGATTTCTTCCGGCAAGAGGAGAGTCAAATCCCAACCTTACACCCCATTTTGGATCAAAGCTATTTTGAATGGTTTTTAGACCTTAAAACCCTCTCTTTCAAAATATTTTTGAAAAGAAGCTTTCTACAATATTCCGAGGCTCGCATTTTGTCAAATGTTGCACTTTTCGGTAAACTGAGCAAGGACAAAGTGGAAATGAATGAAAGAGAGATGAAATCTTTGGAAAATCTTTCAAAACACCTTGTTTAGGGGTTTGGAGTTGAAGAAATACATGCTCATTTGGTGATGAAAGATGTGCAGGGCAAATGTTCGATTTCTTCGGCAAGAGAAGAGTCAAATCCTAACCTCATACCCCATTTTGGACCAAAGCTATTTTGGATGGTTTTTAGACCTTAAAACCCTCTCTTTCAAAATATTTTTGAAATAAAGTTCCTACGATGTTCCGAGGCTCGCATTTCGTTAAATGTTGCACTTTTCGATAAACCGAGTGAGGACAAAGTGGAAATGAATGAAAGAGAGATGAAATCTTTGAAAAATATTTCAAAAACTCCTTGTTCGTGGGGGTTTAGAGTTGAAAAAAAAAAGGAGAGGAGAGAAGAAAACAAGTTGAGGAAGAAGTTGGGTATGAATTGTTAAGAGAGAGACGAGTAGTCCTCGCTAAATCGGGCCTACCCTTTTGTATACTTGGATTTAAGCTATGAGGCCACCACCATTGGAAAGAAGACTTCCGGGGCTTCATTTTTCACTCAAGAATCTCCTAAAGACAAGTCTGAATTGGGGAGATGTGATTGGTTGAAGTTGGGCATCATTCAGGTTGGACCGAAACTGAGCAGTCTTCACTAAAAGAGGTATAACTTTTTGCACAGCTTGGAATTTTGATGCAAGAATGCCACCATTGGAAAGCTTACTTCCGGTGACCCGAAAAGGAGTTCATATGAAGGAGTTATGCCCATTTGAAGTTAGACTTGCAGAGCAGAATTTGCAATCGGCCATAAAAGTGGCCGAATCGGCCATCACAGGTAGCAGGTCGGCACCAAAGATGGCCGGTCGGCCAAGAGTGACACAAATTCATATTTTTTGAAGATCTTTTCCCTCCAGTTGTTTCCAGCAAGCTCTAGTTGTCCCAATTCAGATATTTTCGACCAAAGCTCTTGCTTTTGCTATATATGAAGCCAAAATATCTCATATTCAAGGGTTAGAACATTCTTAAACAAGTTTGAGAGCTTCTCTCACTAAATTCCCTCTCTCTCTACAAAATTTTCAGACCAAAATCTCTGCCTCTCTCTCTAGAGCCTCTCTTTCTTGTTCTTTTATGCATAGAAGTGCATAGAAGTAGAGAAATACTTCTAGTTTGCCTAAGCATCCTTCATCAAAGATGCATATCTATGGGCTGAGGTCCTTTGGAGCTTATTTTTGGGCTGTTGGAAGGTCATTTGAGCCAAGAAAGAGGCTGTTTTGCTGCTGTGCATCAAGAGGTATAACTCTCCTCTTTTGTATTTGTTTTGCACACTTGCTTCACCACCATTTTTCCATTGTTTTGGGGCTATTTTTGGGGTGGTGTTGAACTACAAAAACCTCTATTTTCCCCTATTTTTATGGTTTAAAAGTGTTGGTTTGAGCCTTGTTTGGCTAGGGGCTGTTTCCTCCCTTTTGCTCATTGGCTTGTAAGGCCTTTTGAGCTATCTTTCAAGCTTTTCAAACAACTTCTTTTTGGCCTTAAAACCACTGGATTCTAGAGGAATTTTAGTGGTAGGGAAACTTGTTTTGAGGCTCAAAATAGGAGGGGGTGGTCCCCCCTCCTCTTGTCTTGTTAGCATGTGTTGTTGGCCTATCAAATGAACATGTATTTCTCCCTTCTTGAAGCTTAGTTTTAAGCATGTTTTTGTGACTTTTTTAACATGTTTTAGCTCTGTTTGTGGCTGGATTGGCCACCTCCTTGCATGTTCCTTACACTTGTAGTGTAAACCTTGCTCATTAGCTTTGTATGCTTGCTATTTTAGCCTATAATTCTAGCATGTTTTGGCTCCACTCCAGCACATTTTTAGCCATTATTTAATATGCTTTAACTCTATTTTTGGCTTGTTTGATCATTGGTTGCATGCTTCATGCACTTGTAGTGTAAATCCCTCTTTGCTGGCCTTGCATGCCTAATGAGTTAGCTTGTTATTCTAGCATGTGTTGGCTCAGTCTTGGCCCATTTTTGGTGTTATTTTGGCATGCCATAACTCTATTTTTTGGTCGGTGGAGTCACCTCTTGCTTGGTTTGTACACTTGTAGTGTAATCATGCTCATTGGCCTAGTGTACTTGGTGTTTTTGGACCTTCATGCTAGCTTGTTTTGGCTACAGTCTGTGCATGTTTTAGCCTTGATTTGATATGCTCTAGGGACTTGTTTGAGTTGTATTGGCCATATGACTCATGTTTTGTATAGCTATAGTGCAAATGCCTTGACTAGTCTTGAGTTTTGAGGTATCTTGCATGCTTGGCTTGAGGTATTTGTATGCTTTGGCATCATTTGGCATGTTATTTTAGAGCTTATATCTTTGCCATACTCTCATGTTTTTCACTCTTTCATTGTGCTCTTGAGAGTTACACCTTTATGCCTTGTTTGTGAGCCATTGCATGAGGATCATTTTCTTGCCTTTCAAGCCATCATCTTAGCACATTTTGGCCACTGTTTTGGCATGCATGAGGTCTATTTAGGGCTGGTTTAGTCCATTGAGTATTGTATTGCATGGTTCTAGTGTTGTGTTCTTCATTAGTTTCAATGTTTAAGCCTACTAGCATGTTGTACTTGAAGTGTTTGCATGTTAGATTCTTGTTTATCATGCCACTTTAGCACTAAAAAATCTACCATCTCCCTCATTTCTTCATTTTTGATTTGTTTTGAGGATTGGTTAGTCTTGAGGTTGTGTTTAATGTTTGGGATTGAGGCCTATGCTTAAATGGCTTCAACCCTCTTTTTGAGGGTTACTTCTAGTCAAAGGCATTGGTCCTTTCCCATGCCTTAAACTATTCTCTTTGATAGACCTCTCTCTCATTAGAGGACTCTCATATTTGGACAAGTTGATTAATGAATGGATTGGTAATGTTAAAATGTGTAAACAAAATCAATCAAGTAAAATGTGCCAAGATAAGCATGTTGCATGTGTGCGTCGCATTGTGTTCAACCGGACGTTATGTTGAACACAAGGTGAATTGGTCCATTTCATACTCAAAGTGATGAAAATAAGCCAATTCCCTTTGTCTCCATTACCTTTGATCTTCTATGATAAGGTAATGGTCCTAGAGTCTTGTTTGCATTACATTTATTGAAATGTGTGCAAGCTGGATCTTTGGCCATCATGCATTGCATGCTTGATTGATGGTTTTGGATCCAATAGTGCCTCTCCCTTGATGTTTTGAGGTGATATGGAGGGGTATGGTACATACAATCCCTTGCAAATACACTGCCATGCCTCTGTTTATGCTATGTTGCAGCAAAAGGAGAAATTACAGGAAGCAGTGGCCTGTAGACACCCCATTTTTGACCGTCCTCAAGACTTGGACGTCACTGATGGAACACTTGGTGATTATCCATGTTCGTGTTTCGCTTTGAGCTCCCGGAAGTCTCGGGCTGCGCACCTTGCTTCAGGATCTCTCAACTTGACTGCTCTGTGTTTGGTTTTGCACCAAACACTTGTGTTTTTGTTTCTGAGGGTAGAGAGTAGCTTGTTAGCTACCCCATGGAACCCACCGGCCGTGCTTTGAGGCTACCGGCCATTGGTGAGATATACCATTGGCTGGTCGGCATTTTGTGTGGCCGGCCGACCATCTGTTTGGCCGATTGCCTCCTTTTCTGGCCGGTATCACCTTTTTGCTTTTTTCCAGGCATGGTGCATGCCAGCTATGCCAGGCTGGAATGCACAAGACCTGCCCCTGTGCATACATGTGGTTGTTTTCCGCCTTTTGTCTATTTTTTTTGCACCCTTTGTTCAAAGCTTCTTGAGGAAGCTTTGACCCCCTTGTCTTGGCTTCCTCAAGAAGCTTGCACCCTTAGCTTAGCTTCTCTTGGAAGCCTTACCCCCTTTGACTCTTCTTCTTTAGCTTCTCTTGGAAGCTTCAAGCCTTCCCTTGTCTATATAAGGAGAGCTCTCCTCTCCTTTGAGGAGGTTGAGCAAAAAACCAGAGCTTACATATATACTTTGATATATACACTTTCTCTCTCTATATCTCTCTCTCTCTCTTCATTTTGTGTGTGTTTGGCAGCCTAAAAGTGTGTTTTGACCTTGGTTTTGCACTAAGACACACACCATTACACCATACTTCGACTTGGGAGGCTTAGAGGGTTTGTTCTTGGAATTTTGGAGTGATTTTGATCAGAAGAAGGGGCCTGAGCTTGCTGTTCTTGAAGTGTTCTTCAAGGGTAACAATCTTGCTTTATATTCCCCAATCTTGCACTAGCCTTTAGCCTATCTTGCTTACTATTTTATACTTTGTGTATAACTGAAAAAAGTCTTGTATTTGCATGCTTAAGATACTTCATTAAGGTTGTTTTGGTGTTGGGGGTCGACCTCCACTTCTTAGGCCTTGTTTGGCCCTTCTTGTGCTTCCATGGTTAAGCTTTGGTTACTTTGGTGTATTGGCCTTCTCACCACTGAAATCCAGTGGATTTTCTTTTGAGGTCTTGTATAGGGGAGGGACACCTCTCTCCCTTTGTGTCTCTTTTGTCCATAGTTTTGACCTTATAAGGGTAGCATATATGAGTGGTTGTCTTTGGCTCCATTTTAGAGGTTTTTTGGTGTTGTGTGGTCATTATATGCCTCAGTTTTTGGTCGCATTAATGGTCCCTTTCATGCTTAATACACTTGCTTTGCATTCCCCCATTTTGCCTAGAAATGCATCTAGCCATTAGACCATCATGCTTGCATATTTTTGCCTAGCTTTGTGAAGCTTTTAGTCATATTTTGCCATGCTTAAGGTCTGTTGGGTATTATTTTGGTCATGCATTTCATGCTTTGTATAGCTCCTTTGCATTCTAGCATGTTGGCATCGGGTGTGTGAGTCATGAGCATGCTTGAGTTGGCATATTTCAGTGATTTGGAATCACTTATGATGTCATTTCAGTCCATGTTTTTGTGCTTACATACTTGTGTTTGTCACTCTCTTAATACCTTCATGAGAAGTGGTCATATGCTCCATGTTTAGGCCTTAATGTATACCTCTTGTTTAAGTCATTTGGGATGCCCTTCATGTGGGTTTTCGGGGTGTATTTTGCTGCATCAAAACTCTATTTTTGGTTGAAGAGTCTATGCCATGTGTGGTCAGGGTAGTTGTAGTGGAGTGCTTCTCTTTATGCCTTAGTTTTAGGCTCATTTGTGTGCATGTTTGCATGAGCACTTGTCCATCATTTTGGGCACTTTTGGCCACTGTTTTTTGGGGTGGGCTGAGGTCTGCCCTTTGTAGTTGAGGTTTACCATTGCATGATCATGTTGCATTGCTTTGGTTTCATGCTTGCATTGTATCATACTTGCATGTTTACATAGTGTTTAGCTAGTTGCATATCATACAATTGTTGCATATTTGGTATGTCTATATTGCATTAACTTAGCTTGCATGTCTAGGTTACATCATTTGCATGATTGAGTCATTTTGCATACATGCATTTCATTACATTTCGCTTGGTTTGGGGTGTCAAACTAAGCATGAGGAACGGGGTGCGTTTGTACTTAAAGTGACGTAACGCGCCTCAATCCTCAGTCACCAATACCTTTGATCTCAACATGATAGGGTGTTAGCATTCATTTGATTGTTGCATGCATTTACATTGAGTTGCAAACTTGGTGCCTTAGGCCATCATGCATTGGAATGCGTGATTGGTGGCCCGAGTACCGAGGGCCACACTCCCTTGAGTCCATAACATGATTGGGAGAGTGGCCATGCACACATTTGTTTGAAAATTCTATGCCATACACTGTTTGCCCTCTGCTGCTGTCAACTGCAGGATTCTGCAGGAAGAAATAGCCGGTCGGCTACTTGGAGTGCCGACCGGCCAGAAATAGATGGCCGGTAGCTTAAACAGTGGCCAGTGACCATTCCCTGCGGCCGGTGGTGTTTCCATCTGGTCGGTGATGCTCCCCAGTGTTCAGAGAAGCATCCTTGAGACTTGTAAAAAATTTTCAGAGAAGCAAGGCAGTGTAAACAGAGGCAGCAGTGCTATGGCAGCGAGTTTTCGGGCAAGATGAGTCAAGCATGCATCATTCGCACATTCCTAGGCAAAGCTGCGGCGGTCTTTTCGGCTTCACATTTAAATTAATTTTGTAATTAATTTGTTAAATAATTAAAGGCCTGTAATAATTAATTAGCTAGGATAGTTGATTCGTTATTCGGACTGTATTATTCTTTTGGTCCCTCCGAGTGAGGGCGTATTTGTAATAAGTGTGTGTGAGTATGTGCATGTCTTTCAATCCCACGTCTTTCTTCCCTTTTATTTATCCGCTTATGATGGTTAGATTTAGGGCATATTTCAATTAGCATCCTTATGCTATGCATGTTTGCATCATTCATATGTCTTGCATGCACCGGGCTCGGCGCATCATACTAACTGCATTGTGTTTCAATTCCAAGTTGAATACGTGTTAGTTGTCGCATTTCACATGCCATCCATAGATTAGCCGAGCCTATTCTAGCTGCATCCTGCATGTGTTACATTAGCCATCTTAACATGAACTAGGATCATGCATATGATTACTAACTAGTTTCTGTTTTGGCTTGGAGTACTAGGTGAGCATTTACGCTTTAGCATCTCGCATGTGTGTGAATGTTAACATGATAGCATGCTTACCATGAGGCTGTATGCTTAAGTGATATAAACTGCCTGAATGCCTATGGGTGAAGGTTGGATTGTTTGAGTTGGAACAACTCGTTGAAATCCGTGCTTTAGCCTACTTGCGAGTAGGAAATCTCAAATCATTTTCCAAACAAGCGGATATGCAATGCTTTGTTCCAAATGAGGCGATCTAGTCTATACTTGTTTTGCTGTGCGTATAACATAGTAATTCTAGGCTAATAACTGGAATAAGAATGCATAATGTTTTCAAAATAAGATATCACAGTTAGTAGAGGCCGATCTTCGGATCGGGCGAGAGGGGGTGCTCACAAAGTGACCTTCCCGAATCGTATCCAAGTTCCCGAGCCGAGGCAACTTTGGTGATGACGGACACGTGGCCTTAGGCAAACGAGTCAGGGTTTCCTAAATTCCCCCCCATAAAAATATTTAGGTGGCGACTTTGTATCTGGCAAAGCAGTCCATGTTTGGCACTTCTTTACAAAAATCTGTTTTCCAAAACGATTTGCCGGATTTGGACTCTTTGGTTTAGATTAAGAACCGTGACAAATTAAGTCCGAACTGTAGCACGGAGGCCCTCACGCGGGGCGAGTCTATAGTTTCTGGCGACTCTGCTGGGGATCTTTAGAGAACTTGACTCGAACTCGTGATATCTTGTTTTGATTACACTTTTGTGTTTCTTTGCATTGCATGTGCATTGGTGCGCCTAGGACACCGTGTTGGCCATCTGCTATTCTTGAGCGGTTTGCCGGAGGCTTGACTTTGTCAAAGCATGCCATAAGGCTGACCGGTTGCGGGCTCTGCCAGTATGGGAACACAAACCCTGGTTTTACCGGGGCATCCTTTTCGACCATTCGACCTAGTGCATATTCGGAATCCATAGTGACCATTCCAAGCTAGGACAAGTTGCTTACCCGATGTTAGGTTGTTTGAAACCGCTGCGTGCGTAGTGAAACCCTAGCTCCTGACAAAATAGGACAGGGAAACCCTACCCCAATATAGGGGTGTTTTGGCTCTCATTTCCTTGCTATGTGCTTTTGGAGTGTATCTCTACAAGGGAATGCGCGTATCAGTTTACAAGTTTGAGTATCAGGCCTGAGGGCACCAGTATCAGTGTTTTTGAGAAATCAGTCATCTGCGGGTATCAGATTCAACTTTGGGGATAGTGATTCGGGGATAATGGCCAGTGTTTGAGGAACAGTGTATTCAGCTTATTGACAGGGTGTTGTGATACCCAACTGTGTGTTGCATATTTATTTTACGTTGTTATACTATTCGTTTATCTGGTTGTTTTATTTCCTTATCATTGCTTTATTTTATCTTTTTGCTAGGGTAGTTGAGCACGATTGCTTCTGACCCAGTAGATATTCCCCAAGCACTTTGGACTAGAGGTCGTCGACTCCATCGATTTGAGGATCTGGTAAACGGACAACCAGTGTACCACTCTCTACCCCCGGTTACTAGACGGAGGGCAGTTAGGCAGAAAACATCGGTTCAGCAGTCAGTTCAGAGGGCCTTATTTACCCCACCTGAGTACAGTAGGGATCAGGGTTCTGTTTCCCCCACAGAGAGGGAATATATACCGGTAATTCAGTCAGATCGGGACAGTATGGCAAGTTTAGAGGAGATGGTGCGCCAACTCCAAGAAAGTATGAAGACAATGCAGCAAGACGCTGTCCGACAGGCGGAGTTCGTCAAACAACAAGCCACGGTTATGACTGAACAAGCAGAGTTAATCGTGAGGCTACAACAGCAAACCGGAGCATCTGCTTCGCAGCAAGCTCCTCCCCCGCCGGGAGCTCCAGCCCTCGGGGAGACAGCTAATGTTCAGAATGATACAGACATTCCCACAGGACCACCCCCACCCCCACCCCCGGTTCTACCCTAGATCCTACCCCAATTATCCAAAACACCCGCCAACCTACCGGACTCCCCTTTTGAGTTCGAGACAGATCCCACAGCACTGAAGTTGAGCAAGCTCGAAAAGCTGTTCAAGAAATCCCAGGGAGTCAAGACCATCCCTGACATTGAAGACGGATATACTGACACAGCTGTGACGCTGCCGGACAGATTCAAGATGCCGCACATCGACCGATTTGATGGATCCAGGGATCCCTTGGTGCACCTGAGATTGTTTTTAGATATCTTAAGGCCAATGGGCCTCACCAGACTGCAGAAGCTGTCTCTATTCGGCCGGACCCTATCGGGTGTGGCGGCCATATGGTATGCCAAATTAGAAGATGATGTCAAGAGAAACTGGGATGAAATGGCTGAGGCCTTCATTGCGCAATACTCATATAATACACAAATCGAGATTATGACCCGTGATCTTGAGATGACGAGACAGGAGGCCAAGGAGAGCTTCTCAGAATTCGTGACTAGATGGAGGGCTAAGGCTTCAATGATGACCCTAAGGCCCACAGACAAAGATCAGATTCGGATGATTGTGCGCAATCTTCAGCCGAAGTTAATGCAGAAAATGATCGTACTCCCCTTCTGTACCTTCTCTGATCTGCATGAGATGAGAGTACAAATTGAGGATGCCCTGAAGCAAGGCTTAATTGAGAATGATCGGGAGCAACCCCGAAGAACTTTCAATTGCAACAACAACGCAGGCCCGAGCGGCGCTACAACTACGAGAGCCTCCGAAGTGAGCATGGTCACCACCAACCTCCCTCCAAGAGCCATGGCAGCTACGCCATTCTCCGGTGCGTCCGGAAGCCATACACAAACAGCCAAATACCCACCCAAAAACCAAAGAACCTTCGCGCCACTGTATATGCCCCTGTCCAAAGCTCTGGGGGTGTTAATCAGAAAAGGGCACTTGAAGCCCCTAGAGCCGCGGCCATTACCGGAAAAACTTCTTCCTACCCACAACCCAGCCAAATATTGCGCATTTCACCAACAGCACGGTTATGACACCGACCTATGCTACCGATTACGTCATGAGATTCAAGATCTTGTTGATAACGGGGTCATTATGCCTCCCGAAAAACCCAATGTCATAACAAACCCTCTTCCATTGCACAACCAAACTCCACCTCCCAAAAGAATCAACTTTATCCAGATTGGGGCCGTGGCTTACGATCCCAGCATATATATCACTCCTTCCTACCTACCTAAGCCGGAAGTGTTCCTTCTCGACTGCACCGACTTGTGCATGTTGGACATCTCCATAACCCAACCTAAGCCAATGGTGGTAACTGTCGAAGACAGAAGAGGGGAGATTTCAGAGAAGGAGGGGGTTGTTGAGCCAGAGTCCGAGGAATCTGGGAGTTTTGTTGAGAAAGTATATAGTCCGAGTGACTACATTTCGTCAGTAGGCCAGGATGGGCCAAGTGTGGAATTGCTAACAGAGATAGAGTTGTGTGTAATCCAAGGGGATGGTTTGGGACAGAGGACAGATGATTTGACGGCTGTGGAAGAGGACCTCGCCAATCTCCAGTTTTACAGTGACCAAGATCCAGGGGACGCAGCAGTCAACTGGTTTGATTATGAGGAATCGGCAGAGGCTACTGGGTGGTTGGATGATCAACCGGATGTGGTGGAAGAATTCCAACCAGAGCAAGGCCCGGCAGGGGCAAGAATGTCAGTGAGGGCCGGAAGGGTTGAAGAACCGAGTGCATCACCGGAGAGCGCCGGTGTCAAGAATTTCGCTCAGGATTGGAGCATTTTGAATATAGGAATTATTGAACAGCCAGCTGTATTGACACAGTTGGAACAGGAAAGATTCGAAGTTTCCGAGAGAATCAGGAAAGCTAAGGCCCATGTGGGGATTGAAACCGCTATGTGCACAGAAACAGAGAATGCTGCGAGCGTACGGATGGAGAGTACTGCGAGTACGAGAACGGTCATACCGGAGCCGGACAGGTGTCTATTGGCTGCCGATGGAATGTGGTGGGAGGACGATGATTTATGTCTTGCCCACACGGACGAGGATTGTGGGAGCAACCAACCAGATGATACTTGGTACATTGGTGAAGTTGATCACATGACAAGAAGCGGGCGATATTTCAAACCCCCGCACTTGGATTAGCCAGAGGCATCTGGGAAGGATAGGGAGGCTGAGAAACAGAAGGAGAAGCAACTTGAGGATGAAGCTGTACTCAGACAGCTAAAAAAGATACAAGCGGACATCTCCATCTGGGGACTGCTTATGGCATCGCGAGTGCACCGGCAGGCTGTCTTATCGGCCATGGATAAGGCCAAGCTCTCGATAGAAACCACGCCGGAGCAGCTGGTGGGATTAGTCTTTCCGGGAGGAGCTACCCCGATGCTGACTTTTTTCGACAAGGAATTGCCACCTGAGGGGGTAAACCATAACAAGCCACTCTACATCTCCGTGGAGTGTAGGAATAAATGGATACCGGTGGTTCTTGTCGATACCGGATCCACCATCATTGTGTGCCCAGCAAGAACTGCGTATGCAATCGGTTTGAAGACCGCGGACTTTATACCGACAGCTCAGGTGATTCGGGCATATGACAACACGAGCAGAGAAGTCATGGGGACAGTAAAAATTCAGACCAAGGTTGGACCGGGACAGCATGAGATAGATTTCCATGTCTTAGAGGTTCCTGCAACTTTTAACCTGCTTTTGGGGCGGCCGTGGCTGCATCAGGTAAAGGCAGTGTCGTCCACCTTGCATCAAATGGTGAAATACCCCCATGGGAAGGGAGTAGCCATTGTTTTTGGAAATTCATCAATTCATCCACCACCGGAGGTATCTACGCCTGTTCTAGAAATTGAGCACGGTATGGAGGATGTGTTCATATCAGGTTTTACCCTGGCTGAGGCTTGGGTTGTACAGAACATCATGGCTGCTAACGAGGGGATATATGTCAGTGCTCAGGTAGTATACCTCATGAACAAGCTCCGGCACATCCCCGGGATGGGATTGGGAAGGAGCGGCCGGAAGGGCGTTGTAACATTGGACGAGGTACCACACAACCCACACACCTTTGGCTTGGGTTATTTGCCCACCAAGGAGGATTGGGTAAGGAAAGGAAAGGAGATGGCTGGGAGAGCCAGAGCGAAACAGGCAGGGAAGCCTTTTGAGTTAATGCATCGGCCCATTTAAGGTACCTTAAACGGACGCTTCGTCCGGGAGGGGGAGGACTTCCCATTCTGTGGCTTTCCAGAGCCGTGGCTGAATGCCGAGAGGAGGCATGTGCCGGGGTTTGAGATTTTCTTTGACCTACAGTTATTCGGGGATAATGTTGCCGAAGAGCAGACAGACCCGACAGTTGAGGTTGAACAGAGCAAGGAAATGGAGTCTGAGGACGTCGAGATTGAAATGGGGGGTAGCACTGGCATGTCTACTTTCAGATCCTCCGATCGAACAAAAGTGCTTGGGGGATAACTTCTCGGTGTCCATGATCGGGAATGAAACGGCTGCGGGCCTACCATCAACTATTTTGGACGCATCCATCGCACCCTCTCTCGTTTGGCAGTACGAAGAGGGATTTTTGTCAAGCAGCACCAGGTCAGGTAGTGAGCCGGAATCTGATTCCACCGAATCTTGTGAGTCAGAATCAGGGTCCAGCTCAACTGAGAAGAATCGGACGGTTTGGAAGAATCTTGTGAGTCAGAATCAGGGCCGTGCTTTGAGGCTACCGGCCATTGGTGAGATATACCATTGGCCGGTCGGCATTTTGTGTGGCCGGCCAACCATCTCTTTGGCCGATGGCCTCCTTTTCTAGCCGGTATCACCTTTTTGCTTTTTTCAGGCATGGTGCATGCCAGCTATGCCAGCTGGAATGCACAAGACCTGCCCCTATGCATACATGTGGTTGTTTTCCGCCCTTTGCCCCCCGTTTTTTGCACCCTTTGCTCAAAGCTTCTTGAGGAAGCTTTGACCCCTTGTCTTGGCTTCCTCAAGAAGCTTGCACCCTTAGCTTAGCTTCTCTTGGAAGCCTTGCCCCCTTTGACTCTTCTTCTTTAGCTTCTCTTGGAAGCTTCAAGCCTTCCCTTGTCTATATAAGGAGAGCTCTCCTCTCCTTTGAGGAGGTTGAGCAAAAAACCAGAGCTTACATATATACTCTGATATATACACTTTCTCTCTCTATATCTCTC
This sequence comes from Camellia granthamiana, assembly GCA_036172215.1. Taxonomy (NCBI): domain Eukaryota; kingdom Viridiplantae; phylum Streptophyta; class Magnoliopsida; order Ericales; family Theaceae; genus Camellia; species Camellia granthamiana. The sequence goes on from CM069909.1 coordinate 76,594,021, forward strand.
TCTCTCTTCATTTTGTGTGTGTTTGGAAGCCTAAAAGTGTGTTTTGACCTTGGTTTTGCACTAAGACACACACCATTACACCATACTTCGACTTGGGAGGCTTAGAGGGTTTGTTCTTGGAATTTTGGAGTGATTTTGATCAGAAGAAGGGGCCTGAGCTTGCTGTTCTTGAAGTGTTCTTCAAGGGTAACAATCTTGCTTTATATTCCCCAATCTTGCACTAGCCTTTAGCCTATCTTGCTTACTGTTTTATACTTTGTGTATAACTGAAAAAAGTCTTGTATTTGCATGCTTAAGATACTTCATTAAGGTTGTTTTGGTGTTGGGGGTCGACCTCCACTTCTTAGGCCTTGTTTGGCCTTTCTTGTGCTTCCATTGTTAAGCTTTGGTTACTTTGGTGTATTGGCCTTCTCACCACTGAAATCCAGTGGATTTTCAGTGATGAAGAAGGGGTTTTGAGGTCTTGTATAGGGGAGGGACACCCCTCTCCCTTTGTGTCTCTTTTGTCCATAGTTTTGACCTTATAAGGGTAGCATATATGAGTGGTTGTCTTTGGCTCCATTTCAGAGGTTTTTTGGTGTTGTGTGGTCATTATATGCCTCAGTTTTTGGTCGCATTAATGGTCCCTTTCGTGCTTAATACACTTGCTTTGCATTCCCCCATTTTGCCTAGAAATGCATCTAGCCATTAGACCATCATGCATGCATATTTTTGCCTAGCTTTGTGAAGCTTTTAGTCATATTTTGCCATGCTTAAGGTCTGTTGGGTATTATTTTGGTCATGCATTTCATGCTTTGTATAGCTCCTTTGCATTCTAGCATGTTGGCATCAGGTGTGTGAGTCATGAGCATGCTTGAGTTGGCCTATTTCAGTGATTTGGAATCACTTATGATGTCATTTCAGTCCATGTTTTTGTGCTCACATACTTGTGTTTGTCACTCTCTTAATACCTTGATGAGAAGTGGTCATATGCTCCTTGTTTAGGCCTTAATGCATACCTCTTGTTTAAGTCATTTGGGATGCCCTTCATGTGGGTTTTCGGGGTGTATTTTGCTACATCAAAACTCTGTTTTTGCTTGAAGAGTCTATGCCATGTGTGGTCGGGGTAGTTGTAGTGGAGTGCTTCTCTTTATGCCTTAGTTTTAGGCTCATTTGTGTGCATGTTTGCATGAGCACTTGTCCATCATTTTGGGCACTTTCGGCCACTATTTTTTGGGGTGGGCTGAGGTCTGCCCTTTGTAGTTGAGGTTCACCATTGCATGATCATGTTGCATTGCTTTGGTTTCATGCTTGCATTGTATCATACTTGCATGTTTACATAGTGTTTAGCTAGTTGCATATCATACAATTGTTGCATATTTGGTATGTCTATATTGCATTAACTTAGCTTGCATGCTTAGGTTACATCATTTGCATGGTTGAGCCATTTTGCATACATGCATTTCATTACATTTCGCTTGGTTTGGGGTGTCAAACTAAGCATGAGGAACGGGGTGCGTTTGTACTTAAAGTGACGTAACGCACCTCAATCCTCAGTCGCCAATACCTTTGATCTCAACATGATAGGGTGTTAGCATTCATTTGATTGTTGCATGCATTTACATTGAGTTACAAACTTGGTGCCTTAGGCCATCATGCATTGGAATGCGTGATTGGTGGCCCGAGTACCGAGGGCCGCACTCCCTTGAGTCCATAACATGATTGGGAGAGTGGCCATGCACACATTTGTTTGAAAATTCTACGCCATACACTGTTTGCCCTATGCTGCTGTCAACTACTGGATCCTGCAGGAAGAAATAGCCGGTCGGCTACTTGGAGTGCCGACCGGCCAGAAATAGATGGCCGGTAGCTTAAACAGTGGCCGGTGACCATTCCCTGCGGCCGGTGGTGTTTCCACCTGGTCGGTGATGCTCCCCAGTGTTCAGAGAAGCATCCTGAAGACTTGTAAAAAATTTTCAGAGAAGCAAGGCAGTGTAAACAGAGGCAACAGTGCTATGACAGCGAGTATCCGGGCAAGACGAGTCAAGCATGCATCATTCGCACGTTCCTAGGCAGAGCTGCGACGGTTTTTTTGGCTTCACATTTAAATTAATTTTGTAATTAATTTGTTAAATAATTAAAGGCCTGTAATAATTAATTAGCTAGGATAGCTGATTCGTTATTCGGACTGTATTATTCTTTCCGTCCCTTCGAGTGAGGGCGTATTTGTAATAAGTGTGTGTGAGTATGTGCATATCTTCCAATCCCACGTCTTTCTTCCCTTTTATTTATCCGCTTATGATGGTTAGATTTAGGGCATATTTCAATTAGCATCCTTATGCTATGCATGTTTGCATCATTCATATGTCTTGCATGCACCGGGCTCGGCGCATCATACTAATTTCATTGTGTTTCAATTCCAAGTTGAATACGTGTTAATTGTCGCATTTCACATGCCATCCATAGATTAGCCGAGCCTATTCTAGCTGCATCTTGCATGTGTTGCATTAGCCATCTTAACATGAACTAGGATCATGCATATGATTACTAACTAGTTTCTGTTTTGGCTTGGAGTACTAGGTGAGCATTTACGCTTTAGCATCTCGCATGTGTGTGAATGTTAACATGATAGCATGCTTACCATGAGGCTATATGCTTATGTGATATAAACTGCCTGAATGTCTGTGGGTGAAGGTTGGATTGTTTGAGTTGGAACAACTCGTTGAAATCCGTGCTTTAGCCTACTTGCGAGTAGCAAATCTCAAATTATTTTCCAAACAAGCGGATATGCAATGCTTTGTTCCAAATGAAGCGATCTAGTCTATACTTGTTTTGTTGTGTGTATAACATAGTAATTCTAGGCTAATAACCGGAATAAGAATGCATAATGTTTTCAAAATAAGATATCACGATTAGTAGAGGCCGATCTTCGGATCGAGCGAGAAGGGGTGCTCACTAAGTGACCTTTCCCAATCGTACCCAAGTTCCCGAGCCGAGGCAACTTTGGTGATGACGGACACGTGGCCTTAGGCAAACGAGTTAGGGTTTCCTAAATTCCCCTCCATAAAAATATTTAGGTGGCGACTCTGTATCTAGCAAAGCAGTCCATGTTTGGCACTTCTTTACAAAAATTTGTTTTCCAAAACGATTTGCCGGATTTGGACTCTTTGGTTCAGATTGAGAACCATGACAAATTGAGTCCGAACTGTAGCACAGAGGCCCTCACGCGGGGCAAGTCTACATGGCCGACCAGCCATCAAAGTTGTCGACCGGCCATCAACGCTGCCGACCGGCTATCAAGGATGCCGATCGACAATCAGAATTGGCCGATGGTCACCAACTTTCGCCGATGGCCATCCCTCTTGGCCGACCATCCCTCGGTATGTTCCTAAGGTGGGTCATAGACATTCTGGAACTTGGCATGATTTTCAGAAATACAGAAGTGTGCAAACAAAGGCATCTTGAGGCAAGGCGGTGAATTTCCGGGAGGACTCGATCGAGCATGCATCTCTCCTTCACCCGCGAGGCCATTTTACCGCTTTACTAGCTAGTTGTAGTTAATTACATGTGTTGTAATTAATTAGCTTAGATTAGCTAGTTATTCAATTCAATTTGGTTTGTAATAATTAATTAGCTAGAATAGTTAGTTAATTAGTTGGTTTGTAATAGTTAGCTTAATTAACGCAGCTAGTTAGCTTTTATATTATTTGGACCCTCCGTCGAGAGGGCACAACTATTGTAATAAGTGTGCGTGAGTGGGTGAATGTCTTCTAACCCCACGTCTTTCTCCCTTTTACTTATCAGCTTTCGATGGTTAGTTTTAGGGCATGTTTCAATTAGCATACTTATGCTTTGCATGCGTGCGTCATTCATTCGTGTTGTAGGCACTGGGCTCGGCGCATCATTCAAACTGCATTGTATTTTAATACACCTACTTGAATACGTGTTCAACAACAAGTTATCAAGTGTTGCATTCATATGCCATTCTAGATAACCGAGCCTTTTTTAGTTGCATTTTTGCATGTGTTGCATTAAGCATCTTAACATAGCTAAGATCATGCATTGATTACTAACCAGCTTTTGTTTTGGCTTGGAGTACACTGTAAGTATTTATGCTTTAGCATCCTTGCATGTGTGTAAGTGACTGCCATGATAGCATGCTTTCCATGAGGCTATGTGCTTAATTGATTAACTGCATGAATGCCTATGGATGAAGGCTTTATTACTTGAATTGGAACAAATTCATGAAATGTGAGTTTTAAGCCCACTTGAGGTGGCAAAATCAGATTGTTTTAAGCCCACTTGAGGGTGGCAAATCCGTGATTTAGCCTACTTGCGAGTAGCACTTTCAAACTATTTTTGAAAACAAACATGAAATGTTTTATTCCAACTTAAGCGATTTAGTCTATACTTGTATGCTGTGCACATCACATAGTAATTGTAGATTGATAACCGGAATAAGAACACATGTATTTTCAAAAACAATATATCATGTTAGTAAAGGCTGATCCTTTGATCGGGCTAGCGGGGGTGCTCATTTCAGAACCTTCCCCTCTCGTACCCAAGTTCCCGAGCCGAGGCAACTTTGGTGATGATGGACACGTGGCCTTAGGCATGAGTCAGGGTTTCCTAAATTTCCCCAAAACAAAATATTTAGGTGGCGACTTTGAAATCTGGTAAAGCAGTCCATGTTTGGCGCTTTTTGATTAAAATTGATTTTCCAAAACGATTTGCCAGATTTGGACTCTTTGGTGATTTATCAGTCTTACATTGCACTTTGTGAGATTAGATTCAGAACCATGACATGAGTCCGAACTGGAGTAGCTAAGAACAACGATTCGCGCCCTCGCGCGTGGAGCGGAGTTCGAGGCGGTCTACAGTTTCTGGCGACTCTGCTGGGGATTTAGAGAACTTGACTCGAACTCATGATATCATGTTTTGTTTACACTTATGTGTCTCTTTGCATTGCATTTGCATTGGTGCGCCTAGGACACAGTGTTTGCCATCTGCTATTCCTGAACAGATTGCCGGAGGCTTGCTTAGAAAAGAGTGCCATAAGGCTAACCGGTTGCGGGCTCTGCCACGATGGGAACACAGACCTCAGTTTTTTCTGAGGCACCCTTTTTGACCATTCGACCTAGTGCATATCGGAAGCCGTAAAGACCATTCCAAACTAGGACAGGTTGCTTACCCGAATGTAGGTTGTTTGAAACCGCTACGTGCGTAGTGAAACCCTAGCTCCTGAGAAAATAGGACAGGGAAACCTTACCCCATCATAGGGGTGTTTTGGCTCTCATTAATTGGTATGTGCTTTACAATGAAACTGTGCAGGAATGTGCGTATCAGTTGTGAGTTTGGTATCTGATTTTGGGGCAGAATTCAACAAAGTGTGCAATCATTCAGCTGTGCTCATATCCGTTCTAGTGAAATCAGGCTAAGATGCTGTCTATTTTCTCTTTTGCAAGGTAGTCTTGGAACTATAGCTTCAGAAGGCTCCAATATCCCCCAAGTACACCGGACTTGTGTTGATAGACTTTGTCAGGTCAGAGATTCAGTTCAGAGCAACCAGTGTTTCCTTTGCTGAGGCAAGGTAAAGAAAGGCCAGTCAGGGTTCACCGGTTCAACTGATCCGATAGTCACCAGTCACATCACCTTTGTTCAAACTCAACAGACCGTGATGGCACAGGGTTCAGAAGAAGTTGTGGCCGTGATAGCAGCATTAAATAAGGGTACTGCCGTATGGGATGAGACCAATACTAAAACGCAACACCCATATGGGGCATCTGCCACACATCCGGTCACAAGACCCTAGCTGAACTTTGACCCACTTCCGCCAATTGAAGATTTGCATGGTCCAGATCCCCAAAAAGGGTTGGCTCAAGCTTGAGTTTCCACACCCCTGGTGCAACCTATTGAGAGGCTTCATCCCTTTGATGTTAATGAGTTCAATCCGACTGCAGCGAAAATTGTGAACCTTGAGAAGCAATTCAAAAAGGCACAGGGCCTTAACTCCATTCCTGACATTGAGGATGGGTACACCGAGGCTGCCGTACGGCTCCCAGACAGATTCAAAATGCCACATATTGACCGTTTCGACGGCTTTGTAGATCCTATGGCACATATCCGGCTTTTCTTGGATGTCCTGAAGTCAATGGGTCTGACTAAGCCATAGAAACTCTCTCTGTATGGAAGAACCCTGTCAGGTGTAGCAGCCTGTAGACGTCCCCGAACGCATCCCGGGGCGAGGAGTGCGAATCCCCCCCCCCCTCCCGTTCTGGTTCGATATTGGGTCACTACAGTTCGAAGGACTCTAACGTCACGGTTCTAAATCTTGAACCAAAGAGTCCAAATCCGGCAAATCGTTTTGAAAACAGATTTTTTTGAAAGAAGTGCCAAACATGGACTGCTTTGCCAGATACAGAGTCGCCACCTAAATATTTTTTAAATGGGAAATTTAGGAAACCCTGACTCGGTGCCAAAGGCCACGTGTCCGTCATCACCAAAGTTGCCTCGGCTCGGGAACTTGGGTACGATTGGGGAAGGTCACTCGTGAGCACCCCCGCTCGCCCGGTCAAAGACCGGCCTCTACTAACCATGATATCTGATTTTGAAAACACTGTGCGTTCTTATTCCGGTTATTAGCCTAGGTTACTATGTGATGCGCACAGCATACAAGTATAGACTGAGTCGCCTGAATTGGAACAAAACATTGCATGTTTGTTTGAAAGATGGTTTGCTACCCGCAGGTAGGCTTAAAATGCAGATTTTGCCACCCTCGGGTGGGCTTAGAAAATATGGTGTTGCCACTATTTAGTGGGCTTGAAACAAACAATCAATGCATTCTTCCAATTCAGATAACCCAACCTTCACCCACAGGCATTCAGGCAGTTATATCACATAAGCAAATAGCCTCATGGCAAGCATGCTATCATAGCAACACTCACACGCATGCAAGGATGCTAAAGCATAAACTCACCGAGTACTCCAAGCCAAAACAGAAACTACATTAAAAATCATGCATGATCCTAAGTATACAGAAATGTCTAATGCAACACATGCAAAGATGCAACTATAGCAGGCTCGGCTATTCTAAACATGGCATATGGAATGCTACAACTAACACGTATTCAATTTGGAATTGAAATACAAATACAGTTTGTATGACGCGCCGAGCCCGGTGCATGCAAAACAGATGAATGATGCAAACATGCTGTCATACTGTATGCTAATTGAAATATGCCCTATATCTAACCATTATAAGCAGGTAAATAAAAAGGAGAAAGACGTGGGTTGGAAGACATACATCACACTCACCCACACTTATTACAATTATGCCCTCGCTCAGAGGGTCCGAATAAATATACAGTCCAAATGAAAGAATAATACAGTCCAAATATTATAGTCGAATAATATACAAATTCCTAATTAATTAACAAATTAACTAAGAAAACTGTAAACTGGCATGCAAGCCAGGGACTACCTTGCTTCTGATGAACGATGTATGTTTGGGCTGCCTTGCGCGGAAATCCACTGGAATGCCCTAATTAGCCTCTGTTTTGCAATGTTTCTCGAAAAGCGCGCCAAGTCTCGGAAGACTGCTGATTCTTGATTTTGCTGCAACAGAGAGTAGGAAAGGGGCATAGCAATGTATTTCACAAATATATGCATGCCTCGATCCTCGTGCCACCAATCACGCATATCGATGCATGATGGCCGAGGAGCCGAATTGCACAACTCAATATAGGATGGATGCATATGAATGCTACAACAAAACCTAACTCCATCACGGGTAATCCGGAGTGTCGGTGACTTGGGAATTGAGACACATTCCGTTACTCGGGGTACGAAACGCGCCTCGTTTCCCGTGCCCGGGCTAACTCCTATCCCAAACACGATGCAACATGCATGATATGCATGAAATGCAGCTAATATACAATCCTAACATACACAATGTCATGGAATGGCATACACGCTACACGAGGTAAAACACAACTGGGCATACACAATGCTACGGATGAAATGGCGTACGCAATGCAATAATGGGCTTACACTAACACGAGTGAACCTCAGCCGCACTCACGTAGGAGGCCATCGGATGAAAATGAGATGCCTCGAAATGCGTGCATACGGGCACGCAAACCGAGGCAATGGCATACGGAATGCAATGATGCTAAAATGACATAAACAATACAATATGGGCTTACACTAACATGAGTGGACCTCAGCCACACTCACATAAGAGGCTGATGGATGAAAAACGAGTTGCCTCGAAATGCGTGCACACGGGCACGCAAAATGAGGCAATGGCATTAAGGCATGAAATGACATGGAAAATGATGTGCAAACATGCCAATGGAATTTCAGCACTGAAATATGGGGGAAAACAGTCCCGAAAGATGGCGAAATGGCACCAAATGCAAGGAATGGTCCCGAAATGCGAATTTAGGCACCCGAAATGGCCTACAGCTATGCAATGCATGCACAATATGACATGGAATGAAAATACAGTAGCAAGTCAGCCCCAAAACAAGCATTTTCCAGTCTAAAACATGGCCAAACAGCAAGCATAGATAGGGCAACAATGGCATGCAAAAATAGGGGCCAAGAGAGGGGTATTGAAGTAGATGGTAAATTCAAAGCCCAAACAACAAAATACCCTTCTACAACACTGAAGAGGGACCAAAAATATGAACATTTACAGTTTATGACAGCCCCAAAATCAGTATGCAAACATGCTAAAAATGCCATGCAAGATAATGGCCAACAAGAGGCTATAACATGAGGTATACAAAGCATTCACCAAACAGCCAAAGACCCTAAATGAAACATGCCAAGAAGGTCAAAATATGGCCATTTTCAGTTCTGATCATGGCCGAAAACAGAAGCTAGATAAGCCTAAAAAGTCATGCAAAAATGGGGGCCAAAGAGGGGTATAAGGGTAAGTACAACATGGAGGCCCCCAAAAGTGGTGATCCCTTCTACAATGTTGTAGAGGGACTTAAAATAAGCCTATTCACAGTTCATGACACACTCCAAAACAATTTACATATAGGCCAAACAAATCATGCAAATTTACGGTAAATAGGAGGGATTATGAAGTAAATGCAAGATAGGGGGCCCAAAAAGGATTGAGCCCTTCTTCAATGTTGAAGAGGGGCTCAAAATAGGCCACTTACAGCTTACATCATGCTCGAAAACAGACCACACATAGGCTTGAAATGTCATGCAAAAATGTGACATATCAAGGGGTATTGAAGCAAATACCAAATGGAGGGCTCAAACAGGGTTGAGCCCTTGAACAAACATGAACAATGGCTCAAAAAAGGCCTAGTTTCAGTTAGGGTTGGAGCCCAAAACAGTAAGCAAATAGGCTAAGAAATTGGTGCAAAAATGGGCTACAAAAGGGAGAAAGTCTACTTACCCTTGAAGACCAATACTTTGACTACTTCTTGGACCAAATTTGATGATTCTAAGCTGCTGGAATTCCTCCCTTTGCTGCTGGAATGGAGTGGTGATGTAGAGCTTGAAGATGATGAAGAAATGGAGCCTAAACTTGAAGGAAATGGAATGATATGTATGTATATGCTCAAACCAATTCTTGT